>VZTD01001046.1:732049-1117140 GCA_013397725.1 Rhagologus leucostigma | reverse complement strand
GTGTCCTCAGCCCGGCAGGTGCGGGCGCTCTGCCGTCCGGCTCGCGCGTCTGCCGCTCGGTAGTTGGACATACATGTATAAATGTATCTCTGTGTGCATACGTACATATATATATATATTGCTTCTGAGGGTGGATTGGTTTGTTTCCGTTAAGGATCCTCTTGTTTGGTCACAGCCCAGAGAGCTTGGGATGCTCTTGGGAATGCACCAGCGTCGCTCCAGCAGCGCCCGCAGCGGGGGCAGGGACGTGCCAACAGTGTGCGGACTTTCAGTGAGGTGTTCAGTTTAATTTCATGCACTATAAGTGACCTCACAGAAAATACGGAGAGGCTTTTGCTGCTTTATTTGTAATAACGGCCGAACAGTCCCCAAAACTGAAGCCTTTAGTACGCCTGTCCTTCTCTGTCTCAGAAGTGTGGAGAAGACTGGATCCTGAAAATTGTTTGGAAGGGATTCTAAACTCTGAGTGGGGGAAGAAAAATACTCTGTGTGCTGTGTGTCATGAGAGAAGGAAAATTCTCAGTTTTCTCGTCCTGGGTCAATAGAGTAGTCTCGCTGTTGCTAACAATTGAAGCTGCAAAGCTCACACACCTTTAGAATCTGTGGCAGTATTGCCTGAGTCAAAACTACAAGATTCATCCTCCCTTGTACTTCTCCTTAACGGTGTACATCTCTTACTGCATAAATGAATGCTACTTGAAGTGTAGAGGTAAATAAACACAAAGTCAAGTTACATTTGAATGGAAAAAACATTGTCATGAAAATACTTCAGATTTTGTCTACTCCCATGCTTGTTAGAAACAATCCCTTTGTAAAGGGAGCAGTGTCTCTAGCTGGGGTGAAAGGGAAAAAGGAAAAAACCATTTTGATCTTCAGTTGACCTGGTTACACATGAAAGCACTATGTAATGTTCATTTGCTTCCACTCACTATTCCGTAACTTTTCTGATTGAAGGCTCTTCCACACAAGATGTGTAATAACTTACAACTGATTTTTATTTTGAGTAGGATTTTTTTTTAAAAAATGCATGCAACAGGACTTAAAGGCAAAACCAATTTGGTAGGGCTTTTTTTTGTCTTGGTTGGGGTGTTTAATAGTTTATTTTAATGAGTGGAATGAAGTCCAACTGATGCCTGAAAAGGGCAGCTGGCTTTTGGATTGGCAGCTGTAATAAGAATGAAGAGTATAATCTAAAGGAAAGAGTTTTCCTGGTTGTGATGGCACCAAGTCTTCAGAGAAAGCAGAGTACCTGTAGTATTGGTTTAGTCTTGCTGGGTACAGACATGGTGAGGAAGAGTTTTGGTTTCAGCTTAGTGTTCTGTCACCTAATGAGAGTAAGACTGACTGTAGCCCTTGTGTAAAATACTGGGCTCGTGGCTGTGGAAACCTATAGATGTGGCTACCTCTGTGCACAGGACTTTGAGTGAGAATCATTCTGCAAGTATCTGCAGATAAGGCCTCCACATTCTTCCTGAAAGCAAATATTTTCACCTGAGTTTTGCTGACAGATTGTTTTACCCACCTGAAATCATTCTTCCTTATTAGTGACTTAAATACCTCACATTAAAGTAATTTTTAGTGCATGTGACTGTGATTTCTATACCTGAGACCATGAAACAATCTGTATCTTTTATGTGTATATATATACATGTATATATAAAATGCAAAATAATAGTAAAAATACGTAAGAGGCCTTCGATCTTTTAATTTCCCCTTAAATTCTTGACCATCTTGTTGCTTTATTCTATTACTTTATTTTCTTTTTAACTCTAAACGAAAGTTCCTGCAGTCCCCCTGCTGGAGTCTGTTTGCCCAGGAGTTCCCTGTTTTGGCTTGATGCTGTGAGAAGGGAACTTCCAGCACCTCAGGAGAGTGGCAGCTGTATGTAATCAAAAGCTCTATTTAATTTGTGCTAACAAGCTGCAGCTGGAGCTGCCTTAGGTGGTGTTTTTAAGAACGTGTTAGGAAGGCTGGGAGCCCTTTGCTCCTGGCTCGGTCTGGCAGGATGGATTAGGTGACCTCTCGAGGCTGTCTGCATCGTGTACGAGGGTGAGTGTACAGCTTTGCCTTCTGCTGCTCCAGGTACAGATCCAGAGGTGTTCAAGGGCTGAGACTTCAGTCATCTTTTGTGCTGCTTCCAGGCAGAGAGGGAGGCAGAGGAAAGGGATCCAAATTTAGAGAACAAACACTGAACTACATGGCTGCTATGGAGAAATAACTGCTTCTATTTGCTGTAGGAAGTAGAATTTTCACTTAGCTAAAGAAAGTGGTGTTACACAAACTAATCAGAAGTAAATATGATATTTCTATATATAAACCACCATTACACATGAAAAATCTAACTATTTTTTCCTAGTTTTGCTTAGGGGTAAGAAGTAGGAGAATTGTTTTGCTTTTGGCAAAAGGTGGTGTGTTTAATGGGAAGGCAGAAAATTCAAAAGGTTTTACAGTGGCATCAGTCTAGAGAAAGAAAACACTCATAAGAGGTATTATGCCAGGTAAATATGTATGCTGTACTGCCTTTTATTTCGAAGGTGAAATGCTGCACTCCAGCCTTGGTACCTTGAAACTTGAAGAACACCCTGTGTTTCAGCCGCTTTGTTGGGTTTTGTGCTTCTGAAGGCTTTTACCATTCCACAGAAAAGAGAGCTTCTGAGCACCATGTTTTTATGAATATTTTCCTCATGATTCTTAATGGTTGTCTCAAATCTTCACTGGATACTTGAATGGTATTTTTCCCTGAAGGAAAGCAACTTGTCTGTTTTCCTCTAGAACTCAAATTCAGATGTTAACCTGGAGAAAATAATGTTCTTCCATCCGTAAGACGCAACATCTGTTCTCTGCCATTATTTCTGCACTATAATGTGTTTTTTTCTCTACCTTTACTATTAGTGTTTGAACAAGGTTGTGTCCAGAATGATCTTAATTTTTAAACTGTTGTTCATTTCTGTTGTTCATTCTCTGTGTGTTTCTCTAGAAGGCTTTAAAGGCATTCATTCACCTGTGAGGGATGGTCACTTCTTCTGTGCTCCTAAAAAGACCTTGCTACAACACGACTTTTGCTTGTTCTTTTTTAAAAAGTTCACAGTAACTGATAATCTTGCTTCCCTAGGGATATCTAAATGCTGAACACTTTTGGCAGTGCATAGGTGTCTAAAAATCTTCGTATGAGTTTAGGCTTGTGTTGCTTTCTTGGTAGCTCTTGTACTGGGTATTTCTTCAACTTCAAGGTGCCCTGTTGGTAATACACCCTCACTTTATAACAGTTATTAAGAATCTGTGATGGAGGAGTTTTTCTCTTGTGCTATATTGTTTTAGCATTCCATATGGTACCATTCTTGAATTTTCCTGGCACCAATGTAGGTTGTTTCTGAAACAACATGCAGATCTGCATGTTACATGCTGTGTGCTTTTTGCCTGACATTTTCTGCAGGTACCTGAATACATCCTAATCCAACATTTTTAATACTCACTTGCTTTTGGTAAGATCTTAACTACCTGAAGGCTGTTGTAATATTATCCATGCTTCCAAAGATTGTAATGTGGGTTTTTAAGCTGGAAGTAAAACCCACCAAGCTTGTAAAATTATAGCTGTCAGTCTTGCCCTTTGACCTGCAGATGCAAATAACATATGCAATCATGTGTGCATTTAGCTGCTAAAAGTCACTGTGAACCTCTTATTATATTGTTCTGTTTGCAATATTAAAACCCAATAAACACTGCCTTTTAACCTAAAGGTATATTTGCATTTGGAAGGAAGGAAGAAGAGTGGAAAGAGTATCCACACTGTTTATATGTTTTATTTGTTCTTTAGATGCTCAGCAGAGGCTTTGAAAGCAACACCTCATGTAGAGTACCTAGCTAGGTCTTCCAAAGTTCCCTCTGGAATATCTCACTGTTTTCCTGTCTGTACAGGGAATGCATCATGAAAAGAAGTGCTCAAAATAAGACTGAATTTTCCCCCTGTGTGACATGTCACTGTTGGGTGTAATCAGTGCACTGTGAGCCAATTGCTGGGGTTAGTTTGATTTTTTGAGGCTCTAATGATTAACTCTTAAGTACTCCTGACTCTTGTATAAATACTCAAGCTGAACCATTGCTAATTAACCCAATGGCATTTTCTTGTGCTGAGCTCAGCAGTGCAATTTATCTTTGTGGGCTGTGGCTTGGGCAGTATGAATGTGTTTAATGTGGGTAATTGTGAGACCACAAGTATTTTATTTGCTTTATGCGTTTCCAGGCAGCCTGTCAGGACAGATATGAATCACTCGAGGTGAAGTAAAGTAGTTATCAATATTCCATCTTCCTATCATAACTCTGAGGCATCTCTTCAACTCTGCTTAGTGTGGAAATTTATTTTGAGATATTGAGGGAGTTTCTTATGTCTAATTGACTTTTAAAAAGCTGAGGATATAAACCAGACCACGTAGTTAATAATAACTGGGACTGTATGAAAGTCTGATATTCTCCTCCACATCCTCCGCCTCCCAATCAGAGTAAAAAGTTGAAAATACAAAATCTTCTGGAAAATTAAAATAAAAAACTTAAAAAATTCCATACACCCCCCCTTCAATTTGGCTGCCTTGCAGCAGATCTTGGTTTAACACCCGCTCATAATTTGTGTCCACAGAAAAGCCTTTGAAAGTTTCTTGCAGTAATACATAGAGAGCATTAATATTTAAGGTATATGCAGCATTCTAAAAGTGGCATCTATGGAGGGTTCCTCGAGAATAAAGTGCTATCTCCGTATTCAGTTGCTAAAATAAATAACAAATCATGTAAGGTTTAGAAGACGTGGCAGTAAGTTTAAGGATGACAGGTGATATGCAAAGCTCTACGGACTTCATAGTTTCAAACTGGTGACTAAATTATTTGGGATTTGTATTACTCTAATAAATAATGAAAAGCAAGTAACTGTTGACAATAAACATTTTCCCAAGAGGTTTATATGTGCAACAGCTCAATTCTTTGTACCTTCTCTCCAGGGAATGCGAGAGGTCTGTAGAGGTTTCTAACTGGAGCTTCTCAATGCTGAGACAGTTGAGGATTGCTGGTTCCTGTGTCAACACAGTGGTGAGGAACATGTGGATTTTCTCTGCTCTTCAAACTGATCTGCAGCATGCTGCAGTACATGTTAAAGTGAAACTTGCTTGACTCCTCGTATTATGTAGTACTGAGAATTTCTAGGGTTATTTTGGGATGTGAACTGTGTGTTCTGATCTTGCAGATAATGCTGAGATTGTCTTTCACAAGCATGCATCTTTATTGCATTCTTTTCATCCTACAGCTGCACATGGGGTATGAGAAATAAGTAAAATGCTGGCCGCAGTTAATTATGTTCTGCAACAAATAGACTGAAAGTGCACTCTGGCTATCCAGTCACATACCTTAGGGCAAGGTAAAGGGTGAAATTTGGGCCTAAGTAAGCAAATAGTTTTGCCAGTGACTTGGTTGCTGGGAAGAGTGCAGGTTTTCTTTAATTTGTGTATATTTCCTTGAGATTTTGTTGTGCTTGTGTGGTTCATGTCCCACCCATCCACTGGTTTCCCTCTTTGCCTTTCCATCTCCCTAAACTCCTGAATTCCCTAACTCAGTTTAAACAAATGCTGAAGTCCCTCGTACATATTAGGGAAATTCTGGACAGCATAGAGAAGAGACTTTAATTGGGCCTCCACTGATGGAAAAACTGTGGTGAAAGTCTGGCACAGGAGAGAAATGGATGTCAGTACCCTCAGTTAGTGGAAGTGATACTGTTAAAGAGAAGGTTGATGTTACAAGGGCCATGGCAGGGCAGTAAGAAGGGGACTGAGGTGGCGGCAGCCATGGACAGGCTTTCTTCCATGTGCTGCTCATGTAACACCTCATGTCACAGAAGGGGCTCCTCTCATGTTACCAGCCTAAAGCACAGAGCAGCTGTTTTTTTGACCTCAGGTTTTTTTGTCTAAATTAGAATGGCTGAATTTGGTTTCTCTGCCTTTGCCTGAAAAGCAGAGGGCTATGTTAATTTTGTAGTCGTTGAAGGAGTGATGAAAAAACTGGCTGTTCATGCGGTACAATACAGGGAGAAGCCAGAACTCAGCACAAATTACTCTTGAGTGGTAGGTGCTGAGCACCTCTGACAGGTAGCGATGTGTCCATGTGTTGTGAGGGTGTGCACAGGAATAAATGAGTTAAATGGTGGTGATATTTGCCAGCAGCGTGATATGGAAATGCTGCCCACTGCATCACACAGCTCTGCTACCATCTGTTCACAAAGGTTTGCTACATTAGGAGAAGCAGAAAACTGTATCGTTTTGCTTATGTTAAAACTTGTGGAAAAACTTGCCTTTTTTTTTTCTGGATGTTTATTATCTGTGATTTCGGGTCAAGAGTCTTTTTTCACATTAATTTGAAATTCCATGGATATTGCGAATTTAGGTAGAGGAGCCTCCACTAAGTAAATAATACTTTTTTTTTTTAATCTCATCAACATTGTTTTTTTTTTTTCCCTCAATTCCAGCAAATACACAATTGCAGTAATTAAGGCAGTAGGACAAGTAGTCTGTTATGTGGATCATAGAGTATTTTTTATATCTTATTGATAACCACAAGGGATCATTTCAGAATGACCTTGTAGCCATTGTTATCAATCTGTATTTTGATATTTGGTGTGAAGCAGATCAAATGGAATAATTACAGTTCCTGCCATGTCTGTTACTGATGGGTGCTTGCCATTATTCTTGGCCAAAGAACCTATTTAAAACATTTTCATTTTGAGTACTGACTGTGCAACCCAAGTAAGTCTGTGGGGTGGACTGTTTGTAGAGGCTCTCAGACTACAAGCCTTTAGTGTCACATACCCTATTGCAAAGAGCTGTTTGGGCACCAGCTGTGCTGGGCTACTGAACTGTGCTACAAGATCTCATGCACAGCATATGATATCTGTAGGAATTATATTCTGATATTCAAATGCTCTCTGATTTCCTCTCTCCTAACACTTCTTTGTGCCTCATTAATTCTTTTGGGAGTCATCAGCTTTCACTTCACTAAAGGATCTGTCAGTGTTTTGCTGGCGGTGAGAAGAATGGTTGCTACCTCTTACCTTCTGCCTCTTCTTTCTGGGGGTCCATGGAGCAGGAGACATCCAGCATGAACTTCTGTCTGTTCCAACAGTTTTTACCAGTAGCACCAGAGTACAACTCAACTGTTGCTCAAAGCAATGGACTAGGTAAATCTTGAGTTTGGCCTGCTCTGTATCGAAGAGTCAAAGTAATGCTCACAGACTCAAAAGCAGCAAAGGGGTTTCTGTTTGGTTCTTGTACTGGGCCCAGTTCCAGCACAAAGATTAAACATTTCCATTATGTTTTGGTCCTAAGTAAATGAATACAATGTTGAAAAGGAGAGATGCTTAGGAGAGTTGGGTCAGCATTTCAAATGATTGGATTGTTTGGTCTTGCCATCCCCAAGAAATGCAGTAGATATAAATCATCTACTTTGCAGTCCATTTATTATGGTTTATACAGCTTAATTTGATGCTTGGGTGCTTAGACCTCTAGCACCAGCATAAATTCTCCACCTGTGCCGTTGTACTAATGTAAAGAACCCAGATAAATTTATAGAGCTGGCTGTTGAGCAGAATCTCTGTTCTGAAGAAAAACTAAACATTTTATTGAAAAATAAAACAGAACAACTACTGAACAGGAATTTAAAAACTCAAAGAAATGTGAAATAATAATTATTTTTATTATTTTGAGTACCAGACACTGAACTATCTGAAATGTAGTTTCCTCCCACTCCCCAAGGGGGGTAACTTGGGAAACCTGGGAGATGATGCTGGAAAAGCACCAGGAATCATTTCCACTTCCAAATGCAGAGACTAAAAAGAACTCTAATATTTTTTTAATTCATAAAATATGTTTATGGGTTTATGTATTTTGCATTATAGAGCCCAAAGGCCTAAGGAAATTATCCTGTTATCTGCATTTTTGTTCAGCCATTTTACAGTCATGTTCACCTGGCAATACGATTTGTAATTTTTCTGGTGGTAAAAGACATATATCCAATATATGTATAGTTTGCCAATGCATTTAAAAAAACATATCTACAATATGAGTCCATTTTTAAACTCAAGTCTCTTGACTGCTCCAACTCCCAAGGAACAGAGTGGCTGAATGTTGCTGGCTTTTTCTCTTGTTTCCAGCTGAGTGAAACTGAACAGATGGGAGTGGGAGAAAAAATGACGAGCCAGTGCAGACAGTGTGAATAATTTGTTGAGTTTTGGTGGTTTTGATTGCTTTTTTCTTTTTTTTTTTTTTTTTTAATTTGCAAGGGCAGTGCATTTACTGCAGAAAAGGCAGCAAAAATATGCAGGTGTATTGGAGTGTTGTTTGTCCATGCCTCAGAAATTTCTTCCATTGCTACCTGGATGTGGAGGGAAGGGAAATAGTCTGTGCTACTGTATTTAGCGAGGGTTGTATCCACAGGGTAATACAAACACCAGTGTTTCAGAACTCTGCCAGATGGCATTAGCTGTGAGTAAGTTCTGTGATTCATTTGGTGAAATATTTGTCATGGCAACTGAGAAACCTCTGACTCATTGGGCCAGTCAGTGGTAGAAACCACCACTGGTCTCACCAGATGTGAGGCTGGACATAAGAAATGTCTCATGATGCGACTTTTCAGGCTGGTTACTTTGCCCAGTGAGATGTAATTGTAAGTTCTTTTCACGTGTATTTCCATCTCAGGGTTCAGCAGACCTTACATTTTCTGTTTCAAAAACCTTACATGTCTCCTAAAAAATATAAAAACATTCACTACATTTTTCTTTATCTTGTGATTACAGTAACTGATCAAAGGAGAATTTCACTTTCATTAAATCCTCTCCTCCCCATTTTTGAACAAGCAGTAGGAAGATTAGCCCAGGAGTAGAATATCTAGTAGAATCAAAAAGAAGGGGTGTAGGCTGGAAAAATGGTAGATTCTTTTCCTCTACTAACTCTTTGGGGACAAGATGTGCAAGGTGGTATTCTGACAATCTATGCTAGCCAAAAAACCTACAAACCAGCCCCTTTGTGTGCTTATTTCTCAGTTATTCTGTTCTCAAACATTTATTCTTCAGTTTCTAGGTTAGTATCCCAAAATTCTTGTCTGTCCCTCCTTGCTAATAATTAGTAAGTAGTGCTCTTGAAAAATAGATCAGAATAATTTCCCAAGGAATAGTCTGGTAGCTGCCTTGGAAAAATGAATAAGCATCCTCAGAGGCAGCATCACATAATGTGTTATGTTTCAGGAAGGCCATATCCTGACAGAATGGATGTCTAGAGAGACACAACAGAAGCCTTTCAGACATTTTATAAGCTTTTATAAGTTAAAGGAAATACCTAGGGACATAGATGGCTGCAAATCCACTCCCCTCTGACCCGTAAAACTGAAAGAGTACAAAACCCATGGAATATACAACTTAAATAGTCCGAATCACCTGTTTAGGAATAGGGCTTCCTACATCAAGAACTGATTATTCTCAAGAGGGAGACAAGATCTTCACCTTTCTCTATTGGTACCAGTCAGGCTTTTAGCTCTCTTTCTTTCCAGGAGTATGTGGTTTTTGCTCTTTCGGAATGGACTGATGCCAGAGAACCTTCAGTAATGAAGTCTTTTTTCTGATCCCAGAATATCTTTCTTCATACTCTAATGAAGAAAAATGTATTTAGAAAGAACCTGTACCAAAGAGATACTTAGGACTTCAGCTGATGTGCAGCAGTACCACTTTGTTGTATTTGACTGACCTCTATCTGCTTACACCTTTTTGGGATCGTTCCCCATCTCATAGAAACGTCATTCAAACATGTATCTGTATTTTCTTTATACATACATATGTATCTCTTCCTTTTTGATAGGAACATAACCAACACATTTTAATAGCTAATGAAAAATGTAAGCATGGATGAAATTGCAGGATAACTTTGCTAGCTTATCTGTGCTTTATTTTGAGCAGACTGCTTCTGTTCGTGTCGTCTTGCAAGGTTTCTTGGAGTGAGTGACACATGCTGGATGCTCCAGTGCCATGGCACTGTGGCAGGGAAGCAGTAACATGCATAAATGGTTGATGTACACATCTTTACATTTGTGTTGCTCTGGCCCTATTGTGTTGCATGTTAGCCATCTGCTGTTAAAATTAAATCACAGAATAGGAGAGGGAAAGGAAAGAATCATTCTGTCTTCTGTCAGTCAGCATGCAGCTTTCATGTGGATGTGATTACTTTGGAATGATGTATGAAAAAAATGGAGCTGCTGGTGATAGCATAAAACTACAATGAGGTGTACTGTTGTGACCGTAACATTTCGTTATTCCTTACACTTAATGTATTCTAGAATGATTGTGAAAAAAAAGTAAAAAATTGATTCCTTTTAAATAATAATCAGTTTTTAAGAACCAAGGGAATGGGTGATACTCTGCTTTTTACAGACTGAAAAGATCAAAGAGAATAAAAATCAGAATTACTCATGAGAAAAGAAAATGCTTAAACTGCAATGATAAACATGATCCCAGTAGTTTTGTATTTGAAGTGATGTTTTCACAGCTGATCCTTCCAATACAGAATCAAAGGAGCCATTTAGTATTGCACTTGGAAAACTGAATGTTAAATACTGTTCTACTCTGGCAAAAGCTATATCCTATGTTATAGGGAAAGCATTTTAAAACACTTAAAAGAGGTTGATTTTTGTCCTGAGCGATTTATCATGTATTAATGATTAGAAAGCTGACAACCTGACACTTGACAAAGCCCTTTTCCTAAACCTGATGAAAGGAAATCCTTTTAATTAATTTGCTTTATTCAGGCTAAAATAGAGCATTGCTAAGGGAAAGTTAATTTACTGGCAGCAAAAAAAAGAACTAGTTTATAGAACCTCACCTCTAAACCTCACTCACAGATCAACCCCACAGATATACAAAGCGCAATGAATAGTTCTTGTCAGTGCTGGATTTTAGTACCAATTGATAAAAAATGATAACAAAAGATCTGTTGATTTTTACCCTAGGAGCATATTGGCTTTGTTGTTCTATTTGACACCAATTAATTAGGTTGTTCTGTTCTCAGAATGACTGCATAGAAACAGTTGCTTTCATGTATTGTTGTTCCATGGCAGGATTTTGTCGCTCGCTAAAACGAATCCTATTCAGTCGGAGTTAAGGCAGAGATAGTATTGATTCTCAGGGAAACACAGACCTCCTCAGAGTCTGTACTCCCACTCAGTCATCTGTTTAAATTTAATGCTGGTCCTAAATATGTGGGTATTTTATGAAGGCTTGGGGACTGCCAAAGCATGTGGCAATAATTCCACCAGAAAATACGTGGGAAATGCGATAACTCCCTGCCTTTTTAATAGAGCATTAGTGACACCCAGTGGTTGTATTCGGTTATGGACTAATAGGCATTAAAAAGTTTATTCTAAACTTAGAAAAATTTATAAAAACTGGAGGTCAGAGAACCCAGGAAAAAACTGTTTGGCGTCTGTGGTATATATGCTGCCTGTTCTTCAGGCTCCAAAATTTGAATTAGCTTAAATAACAAGAATGAAGGGGGAGGAAATGCACTTTAAACTTGTTATGAAATGGTTCTCACTCTATCACAGACCTAATGACAATGGAGAAAATAAAGATTTTGTGCTGTAAGGAATGCACTCCTTTTCCTTCTTCATTCTTTCTCTTTGCTACCTCCCCTGTTTATTTGACATTATTTTAAAATAGCACACCGTATTAACATATGATTTATTCTTGTCTTCTGCTGTGGCTTAGATAACTCTTTACAGAAAGGTTGTTTACTCTTTCAGTCTACTTTTGTTCCCCTTTTGTACCTTGTTTTGCTAGGACTTGGTTTGTTGTTTTGCAAATACATTTAGCAACTGATTAATGTTTTCAAGGGGTTTTGAAATAATAGGTCATAAATTATTTGTCTTCTTCTGTCAACTATTGCCTTATTCACAAGCAAAACCTGTTCCTGAAGCCAGTCCTACTAAGTTCCTTAGGATTAATTATTTTGATTCAACCTGTAGCAGGAGGTCAGAGCATTTGTTCAAAAACTCAAAATAACTCTCCTAAATATGGCTGGTCACAAGGACGGTTATTCTAGCAGAGGATATGGAAAGGCCAGACAGCAGGACTTTGTAGCCCAGTGACATGAAGATGACACATTCTTACTAGTACCCTGCTGGGCTTTGGAAAGTTGAAGGAAAAAAGGAGATGAGTTGGGGTGGGGGTGTGGGGTGGAAGGTAACCTAATGTATATAGAAATTTAGCTTATGAGCCTATCTATGTACAGCCAGGGGATGATGTAAACTTTAGGCTTTATGAGGGAAATTTGGGTTCAGTTTCTTACTTTTAAATGCTACTTGTGTAGTTCTAAATATGTCTGGTCATCATGTGTAAAATGGTGATATCAGTGTTGCCCTGGCTTTGAGATTAAATATATCAAAGCCTAGAGACAGTGTTTTTAAAGGGAGCCAGGCCAGTGCAGTGTGCACATGCTTGATTTGGTGGACCTAAACTGTGCCTTCTGTCTCACTGAGAAAGGAAAATAAATCTTTTACTGATGGGGGATGAGGAGTGGCTTCATGGAAGAAAGAGTATGTTTTCATTGATTTTCATCAGGATAAAATCCTACTATTGTTAGGGAAGACTTGCGTAGCAGTGTGCTAGTCCCTTTTTCGGAGATGCTAAGGGTAATCTCAGAGACCATGGCTGCATTTTTCAGCATCTATTTCACAAGAGGTGATGTTGTTACGAAGAGGCTGATTTTCAGTCTTGGAATTGGCAGCAAAATGCACTGACCACAAACCAGAGAGCCCCTCAGATCTCACAGTTTGTCTCACAAGCATTTAGTATCTACAGCCCTTACTGTCCATTTCTGAATAATACTGATCAATTTAGAAGAGGTAGTATTTCCATTCAGATAGGCTACTACTCTGCTTTATGATTGCAGGGGAGAATCCATGAAATTGAAATGAGACCAGTGGGGGATTGATTTTTCCTATATCTGTCTTGCTTTATCAAGACTTGAGCTGAAATATTCAAATATCATGGGTTTTTTTTCAGATTCATACCTTTAAGTACAGAATATATTTATCGTATCTCCCAGAGAAATGAATAATACCGTGAGGAGCTATTTAATCATGAGCATGGAGATTGCTCTGCAGATTGCACTGCTCTGACAGTGCCAGTCAACATGGAATAAGAAAAATAATGCTGAGAAACAAGGTGTCAGATTCATAGTTACTTACAAAGCAGTATACGTAGCCTGTACTGTCCAAACAACACGAACAGAGATATGAATAGAGAGAAGCAACACCATCTGTTCTTATTAACTAAATTTAGCAATGCAAACTTTAAATTCCAATTTATAGTTATTTCTGATGTCTGATCCATCTCACGTATTATCAATATTGGGATCCAGCCTTGTTGGGGAGCCTGGAATTAAGAATATTCTGAAGGCAACTGAGGTGTTTAATCTGCTTTTACTTTGAAAGAGCGTATCTTCAGTTAGGCTATGAAACTTGATAGGCAGTCACAGTCAGCTCCAAACCTCTAAAACCTCGCAATCTTAAGCCTATTCTGTGTTTTAGCAGTTCTTGGTATAGTTGTACAATGTGTTTTGTTTTGCTGTCATGTAAAATCAAGCTGGTATCAGCTGCAGTTGTGAAGGTGTGATGTGTCTGTGTGTTCCAGCCCGGCAGCATTAACACAGGTGTGATGGAGAGTCTTTCTTCCACGGAGACATGGCCTTAGGCTATCAGCCTGTAGCTTACAAATGTGAGGACTCCTATGCGCAGCAGGAATTTTAGTGAAAAATGTGGTGCTGTGTGGGAGATGACTTAAAGACAAGAGGTAAGGGAATGGAGGATCAAGTGAGAGATCAAGTGCAACAACCTGGCTGTGCACCTCAGCAAATGAAGCAGCGATGCTTTGCAGTGACAGCTACAGGAGTTTGTTGCTCAGTGTGACATTTCTCAGTGTTACGAAGACAGTCAGTGCTCTGGTAGTGTACAAATTCCATCTGATTGCCAGATATTTCAAGGGAGAGCTTTCTAAATGAAATATCTGCCTGCTGTTGATCACTTGACATCACCAGAAGAGTGTATGGATGTGTGGAGGCCACCAGTTTTGTGGGATTAAATGTTTTTGCCTTATGCAATGGCTGAGTACAGGTTTGTGCTGAGACAGTGCAGCTGCAAGGCAGAGCTTGGACAGGAACACAGGTCTCAGTTCAGGCAGCCCAGACTTACTGCCATTAATGAAATAATGTTTGCTCTGGGTGATTGTGTATGCACTTTCTAAGTTTAAATTGAATTTTAGTGCCTCTAAATAAAAACCTTTCTCTTCTCAAATCATGACTGATAAGGAAAATTTAAATAAACTGACAAGGGAATTTCTTCTGCTTTTGCATGAAAAACTTTCAGCTGAGGAGATGCTTTTAAAATTCTTGGCTAGCTTTAGCTATTTGGAAAAATGGAATGTGGGTAGGAGACTTTTGGCAACTGAATCTGCACTCACAGAAGCCAATGGTAAGAAGTACAGGAACATGAGTGTGAAGAGGAACAACTGTGAGGAGGAGCAGGCACCTTCAACAGCACCTCTGCAGCAACCACTTTCTATTTAAAGTAGGAACGCATCTGAGTGGTGTGGTCTGGATAACTTTCTATGAGGAGCTTGTGGGTTATTTCAAGAAATTTTTAGACTCTATCAATATTTTAAGTCTTAACTAACGAGCACTCAGAACATTGTTTTTAAGTGTTGTTACTTTTTTTGGAGTCGGAATCAGACATAGACACCAGCCAGCAGAGATGATGAAGTTGGTACCAAGGATCCGATTTTCAAGTAGTGGTATCTTTCTGTAGAGAAGTGTTTAAGGGTTTACAGTTTCTTGGAACTAGCAGGTGGATAAAGAAAATGGCTGAGACAGTATGGTGGGGTTTTTTTTTTTGGCCAGAATTCATTTTTAGGTATAGAGAATATCTGAAAAATTTCAGCCCCATGCTTAAAAGAATTAATGCCAATAAGAAATGTTGTATGTAAATCAAATGGGTGGAGTTGTTCTGCTGGGTTGGAACCAGTACAACAGAGTCTTTTCAGTTTGAATTCTAAACAGCTGCTTGGTTGGTCTTGCATAGGACATTTCTACTTGTTATTTCTGCCTTTGGATACACCAGAATCCAATCCTTATTGTATGAAAAAGAAACACACGTGCACTGAACGTAGATTGGTTACTTTTATTTGAAACTATTTTTCTTATTATCACTCTGATCTCAGAAGAATAAATCATACTGTCAAAGGGCAAGATAGATAACAATCACACCATTATTAAAGGGAAAAGAAAAGCACACAATTCTTGCTCAGTCTTTAGGCTCACATATATTCATTCGAATATTCATTCATTATTCACAATTAATAGTTGCTCAATAATATTCAACATGAACAATTCAGGAAAAGAATGGTTTAAACTTAGCAAAGTATTTATTTATTAGAAATAATAGTATCCCTAATTTCTGATGTGTAGAAACTGTTTCCAAACATAACAATCACTGCTAGAGACTTCTGAAGTATTTATTTACATATAATACATATTTCCTAAAGTGAATCAGCATGCTAAGTTACAAAATTACAGGTTTATATAGTTTTAAAAGAAATATTAGCATTTAGAAGACACAGCAGTAATTTCAAACTAAATATGCTAAGATGAAATTAAAAATAAAAATCAACCTCAGGATTTAGATGTGAAGTAGTCCTTAAAAAAAAGAATTCCAAAGCTGTTCATGCATACACAATCTCCTACTGGAGCTAATAATTATGCGATAAGCCCTACTGCTTGTTCTGAATTTATTCTGTGCCTGTTATGAAAAGAAAATATATGAGATTTAGACAGGTGCATAGTCACAGATTTACCCAGCATGGGAGTAGGAGCTGAGTGCACAGGTACTTTTATGGAGAAAAATATTCCCAGATTTGAAAATGTAACATAGAAAGCAAAATTATGGGACTTGCAATTAATGTAACTTTTATAGATATTCTGTTATTAAATAACAGCAATTCAGCAAATAGTTTGTCTTACTTGTATTGTATTTTAAAATATTTACTGAAACTCTTGAAAAGTACTTATGGATGGGAAAAAATCCATTAATGTGATGTATTTTTGTGGCACATTCAAGCACATCTTACAATGACATTAGGAAAAAGCTCAGCAGCTTTTTTTATATTGGACCTTGATCCAAAGACTATTTGAATAAAAACTATTGATTAGTCATTTGATAGGACTCTGTCTTTTATACTTTAATTTCTGGCATTGCCCCAGAAATTTTTAAAAGCTCTAAAAACGTTGTTTCACAAAGCTGTAACTGAAATGCACATTTGGATTATTACTTCTTAGAATGGCAGGGCAGCCACTATAACATTCCCTTGAGAAGAATCATACTTGCAATAGAGTGCTTATATAGGTTTGCTAAATGGATTAAACTTCTAATAACTGATGGCTATTTTATGTCCTTCAGAAAAGAATCCATGGAAAAAAAGAGCCTAAGTTAAAAGTGACCAACCCTTTTAAATTTGAAAGTCACCTGGCCATGCTTTAAGGTAAAACCCTTTAAAAAAGCGTTGTCTACAGGAAATGTTCAGATTACTTGGGTGGACATCTGTGCTATTTATGCAATCTGAAAAAGATTGGTTTGAAGGAAAATTGATTTTATTTTTTAAAATCACGAAACTTGGAAGCAATATAGGGGAGCAAGCTGAGGAATGACAAAGAAATTAAAATCATCACTGTTGTTCATTTGAAGGAGTAACTTGTTGGGTTTTGTTTTTTTCTTGTGAAAATTGTTAGGTCAGTGTAGCTGACAGACACCGCATGGTGACTCACTGGGAAATGCAGGCAGCGCCTAGACCAGTCCTGTTTCCCAGGTATTGTTTTAAGTACCATTTTTGTTCTCAGGTTTATTCACGTTTTGGTCAAAGGCGCGTAGCAGTTTAATGCAGGCTGCCAAAGCACCTTCATTGTTCAATGAGTTTTGGGTCCTGGTCTAATGCCTTACTTGAGCAAATCTGAGGTGATGTGGAAAAAAGCAGACTGCCCTGAAGAGCAGCTATGGAAACTTCTTTTGTCATCACATTTTAAAGTGGCAGAAAATACTGTCTTCTCTTATATTCTTTAAATTAAATCTGTAAAATTCTAACCCCCAAACTTCTGCATTTCAGAGCTGGGACTTGCTCTGAAACAGCTCTGCAGAAGTATCCTCTGCTCAGAAGTTTCTGTTTGTAAGATTGTGCAGCTGTGTGGGAAACTCATAGAGTAATTTGTTTCCTATTCCTCTCTGGTTTGGTTCACTTTGTATATTTCTGTTGATATTATCTTAGTTTTCAGATCTCCATTAATTTTTAAGTTCTTCTACCTATTGCTTCTGAGTTGAATGAGTCTGTGAATACTTTTCCATTTGCTGTTGTTTCTTGTTTCCAGTCTATCGTACGTACAAAACTCATCAGTTTGAAACTCGTGCTTAGGAGCTGTTGCCTGGACCGAAAAAGTTCTAATTGCAAAGATGCCAACGTTCTTGGGTGTTCTCAGGGACTTCTACAGCATTGCCTGTGATTGTTCTGGTGGAGCTTGTTTGCCAGTCTTCAGAACTGCTTACTTTGTGTGCCTTGTGAGGACCTTCCACTTGCAAGAGAAAACTAGCGATTCAGACAGGTTTAAAATGTAATTTTGTAGTGTTTAATGGTTATTGCTAGACTACAAGCTTTTTCCTTTTAAGGCCTCTGGAGCAAAGATGAGGGGTTTTACCTGGCTTCAGTTGAACAGGATTTCCACACTAAATACTGGTAGTCATTCCTCATGGGTCTGAGTAGTCTGCAATAGGAAGCTCTCAGCATGGGCTGGCACACTGACCTGAGTTAGTCCATCCTGTCAGGCTCCTCACTGCTTGTTGCCATGGTCTGTGGCAGCTGAACTCATCCCTGTTCAGGGGGCAGTCAGCCAGTGCCAGTCCCAGTGGGCAGCACTGACAACGCCAGACAGGGTGGACACGGGCTGGGCTGTGCTGAAGAGCACAGCACCTCATCCATGCTGGATGCTTCATAGACTGAGCAATGCTTGGGGACACAAAGATTTGGGCTCCCAAAGTATGACAGTTTTGTCTTATAAATGTTTTTTGTGTTTATCCCCAGACCGGAGACTTGGGATTGTCACAGGACTTGTGTTGAGCCAGGTTGAATTTGTGTCTGGCTATTTTTTTTTAGGTGAAAAGCAGAAAATATTGATACCATAGAAAACTAAAATATTTGAAAATGTTTGTCTCTTAGGGCCGAAGTCCTCCTGCCTTTTTAACCTCTCAGCAGCAGATGTGGTAGAAGGTGGGCTTTATCTCAGCTGGCTGCATACCAGTGACCCATGGCTGCTAACCAAAAGATTTAAGGACCGGAGAGCTGGAATGATAATAATTTTTTTTCTCCTAGTTTGTTTTTTTTTTTTTTTTCCTCAAGAGGCATAACACAGGAGGGTGTCTGAATTGGGCCTTGCTAATTGAAAGCAATTTTCAGAATTTCATGGGGGCTACTCTTCCATTTAATAAGATTTTATCCTTTTGACTTAGAGTAGGCTACTCTTTCTTGAAGCTTGTTGCAGTTTGTTCTTTTCAGAAAATGGGTTCAATCATGATGCAATTTAGATAACTAAGTTGAAGACTGTCATCCTAAAGTGTGTTATGTAGCTATTAAACAAAATAAGTGCGCATTTAAGGAATTGCTTTTTGATGTGTTGTTTTTTCCTTCTCTGATTGTTCTCCTGATGAATCGAGTGGAATTTTGTAATTGTTTTTTGAAAGCATTGGAATGGTTTGAAACCTGGATGTGTATCCAACCCAAATTCATCACTATCTGGATTTTGGCAGCACACACTTCCAGCAGCATAGATGTGTCTTAAAAAATTAATGTATGCACATGCATTTCCTCTGTTAAGAGGTTTGCTTGCACATGCTTACCCAGAACCTCTATACTTTGGTAAGTTAGGGAAGCCTCTTTGCATTGTTAAATAGTGGCATGACTTATGCTACTTGTGAAATATTTCCACAGAGTAACTAATTCCACTCATCCTTCATCTTAGTAAACAGTTTTCTCCAAATTAGTTTCATTAATTGCTGCACTCATTGCTTGTTCCAAACATCAGCTTGTACCTAAGCATTAGTTTCAGTATCTCTAGAAGCTAAAATTATGAGTTTATGTAGTGTGTATCTATATGTGGAAGTTCTTAGAAAGTAGCTGTATACCAACTCACTTTGGGTTTATAGAATTTTTCTCAAATAGAGAATTCCTTCCCTTTCTGAAAAAATCAGTCTGGAAGGAGAAAATTTAACCGAGAAAATTCAAGCATGATAATTTTTAAGGTCATCATCACGTAAGAGTTTGAGTAGTAACAGTTACAATCCCTTGACTTCAGATTGCAAGTCATTCACAAAAATGAAGCACTTACCCAAATAAATAAATTATTGAGGCAATGCAACATTCATTATAAAAACACTGAGCTGTGTTTAGATTAAAGTTTTTACCTCTCCCAGCAGGAGGAGTCAGAGAAGTATGTTATGATAATACTTCAACTTTATACAATCTTGGATTGTGTAGTAGGATGGGTTTTCCAGCAGAGGGAGAAGTATACTGTATTATTGGGAACTGAGCTATAATTTTGCAACCTTTAGTTTAGTGAAAATTCCTAATGCTTTGCTTAGAAGACATACTTATTTGTTCTGATGTCTGTTATTTTGAAATGTCAATATATCTTTCTGCCAAATTCGTTATCAGTAGTTTTTATATAATCATAGTTTTGGTATTTTAAAAAACATGATCAAATAGCTAAGTGCCTGTTTGATAAAGGTTTTTTCCACATCGTAATAGTCTGGTCTAACGAGTTGTACTTCTTGTTACAGTGATAGCTGTTTCTTAATTCTTAATTAAACTATGTTAAAATATGCATTAAGGGACATACGTGTGATAACATTGTTTGTCTAGTCATTATCAGAGTAATCTATGGAAAACAGCTGTAAAAACCCCAAACCACCAAAACCCAGAGCTGTTAGAACACTCTTTTGCTGGAAGAGAAATGTGGGTGAAGAGTACAGCACGTTCCAGAGGAAGAGCAAGGCCCTGGAGGTGCCAGACTTGGCGTATTGTTTTGTCATCACTGTTCTTCCTTTAGTGGCCTCAGATCTGTTCTTTTCTGTGCTCCTGGCTCAGTGAAGCACTTTCGCCATGTGCTGTTACTGGTGGTTGGTGATTTGTTGGCAGTGTGTGGTTTAAAGGATGTGTTTTAGTCTGTGGAGCAACTGTATGAAGCATTTGAGGTGGTATTTTATGAGAAAGAGCAGTGTCATCCCCAAAGACTTTTCAGCAATAGAACATTCTGTCGCAGAACATGAAAATTTTTGATCACTGCTGTCTCAGCAGTTTCAGCTTTGTTTTAAGAGACTGTCAGAGAGAGAGGGGGTGATGGAGGCTATTTAAGTGTTAGTGAGGCCACTTTCACTCTCTGTAACAAAATTAACCAATATGGAAATAATTATTCTGCAATAACCACATCCTCTGTCCTTCTTGTGAAAGTGGCCATGTTCAGCAGTGAAACTAACGGCACTGGGAATATTTCTGGATAACTTGTCCTCGGAGAGCAATTCATGTAACACTGTCAAATTACACATTGTCAGTGCAAGGTATTGAAGAACACATTACAATGACAAATTAGAAGTGCAAGGTCCTTTGAATAATGTAGTTCCTCTGAAGGTGGAAACTCATGTCAGAGTAGCTCTTGCGATTCATAGGCTATCTGGGATTTATGAATATGGCAGATATTTTGCTTTTCGAGTCTGAGGGGGGCTGTAGCTCTGTAGTAAGGCTTTTGTTTATAAAACACAAACTTGCCTGTTCATACAAAATGGCAATATATTCCACTTCTTCGCTTCTACAGGGAATTTGCATGTAACAACTGTTTAGGTAATTCCAGGCCTTTCCAGGGATATAGCCTCCTTTGGCCAATGCTGAGTGTAATAGCACTGAGCAAGTATTGGATCTCCGTTAGAGGACACTAAAAACTTTCCTAAAATCATATTGAGGTCTGGGATCAAGCAAAATCAGATAACAATCTGGATACATAAAAGGGTTTAGGAGTCCAGCCCTAAACTGTAGTCCTTAAAAAAAAAAATCTCATTTGCTTCCCAAGCTCGGAACAGTCTGCTTGAAACCCAGACAAATACAGTTTTTCTCACTAATGTTTCTCAGGCATTCTTGGTCATGTTTGTAGTTCAGTGTTCTTGATAAAGCAAAATAGTCTTGTGTCTACTACTATGGCATGCCATCATTTGGGCCTTTTGAGGCTTATTTCAAGATATATTATCAGACTAGACCTAACAGATCATGCTTCTCAGTATTTCAGAAATATTTTCCTGGATAATAATTTCCCTAGTTAGTTATCATTTGCTGCACACACCAAACTGGGAAGTAACTATAGTGCAAGACTTCAATAATAGTCTTGATTTTCAGACGGTCCTGCTGACCACAGCTTGCTGTGCTCAAGGCCTCTTTATAGTGTCTTATCTTCCCTGGATTGCTGGTGTAACTATTTGTGCGGGCAAAGCTGCTGTGACACCCTTTGGCAAATGGGAGCAATGCTCAGAGTATGTGTAGGTATAAGTGGAGGCTCGTAATTCTTTAGGCTGCATTTATTTTCACTTGAAGTAGTTAGGTACTGGAGTGAAGACTGTGTTGGCCAGACCGTGATCTTCAAAAATTAAAGCAAAATGTCCATGTAGATGTTATTGAGGTAATTGTAGGAAATACTGGTTATTAATCTCAGCCAAAGAAACTCTATTTAGGTAGAAATGATATGGAAATCAAACTTGTAATAAGATGAGGAAAAGTTAGGAAAACGTAAGAATTTATTTCAGTGTAGCACCAGACCAGCAATATCTAAAGTTCAACGGTAGGATTTGTACAGTACCAAAATCGCTTTCTCTTTGAATTCTTGCTGGTATTTGCCAACGTATTTCAGAAAAAAAACCCCTGTATTGTTTTATGTAATGAAACAGCTGAATTCTAATGACAACATCACCCTCAGTGTGTGGGCAGCTGATATGACTGATAGAAGAAGTTGTACAGCTTTCTGGGTTCTGTGCTCTATGTTTCAGCACGGACTTGCAATGTTCACTTGCGGAAAGTACAGGTTTTTGTTAGTGGACAAGTATAAAACTGGAAGATTTAAAATTGCTTTAGTCAACAACGTTTTGTTTTATTTAATTGAACTTTGGAACCCGGTTTAAAATACTAAATCAATTTGAATATTTGACATAGTATTTTCATACTTAGTCCATGTGGAATGTATTTCTTTCTTTGGCCAAAAATATTTGCTCTATTCATGAATAGTTTTGATTGACTTGAAACTAGCTTTACCAGTGATTCTTTCTTTGTGCAACAAGTATTTTTTCTGGTTTCACTCAGCCTTCTCATCAAGAGGACAGGCTCATGCAGAGTCCAGCTTGGCCTAAATGCTCTTTGGCAAGGCGGTCCCCTTTAGGACCAGTCTGCACTACTGTAAATTTAAAGGGAAAGTAAAACAAAAGGTGAAAAGAGTGAAATAGCAATCATTTGAGGGAAAACAGGAGGAAAGGAAGGAAGTAAAGGGGAAATGCACTTTTTAGCATTCTTAGTGCTTCCTTAAATATTTGGTAGGCTTTGCCAGGAAGCAGAAGTGGCCTGAATGCCTTGGTAATACTCGAAGAAGATAGATAGCCCTGCCTCTCTGAACTTCTCTTTTCTTCTCTGACCTCTGAGCTTTTCTTTAAGCCCAGGAGCTCGTGCCAGGGCTTGTTGAGCTCATCATTTGATCTCACAATCTCTCTCTTTCCTTACACACAACTCCACTAAACCTAGAAAAAAATCCTGGCTGCACTGAGAATGTTGGCATGCATGGCAGGAAGTTGTTGTGTGTAAAGGTGTGACTGCATTGTCACTCTCTTACCCTAGTGTGCTGTGTGAGGGAGAAATACTGAGGTTGGGGTAAGGTTTTGTTATTCTTTGTTAGGCATTATCTGCTTTCCTCTGAATTTTCAGTACGTTTTCATTATTGGTATTAAAATTCTTATCATTCAGTTAATTTCTTTACTGTTACTAATAAATTTCTGTATCCAGATTTACAGTTGTGGCTGGGAATGTTGCTGTGCTTTCATTTTGTAAATCTGCTTTTACATATTTGGTTTTGCTGCTTTCATTTCTTGCACAATATAGAACAATCTGCAGCTATTTCTGCCTAGAGCCACACTGCCTGCCAACCAATTAAACTCTGGCAGTTTTATTCTAGTTAGCATCTGCATGTGTTTTCATGTTTCGTGTGCTTCATCTGCACATATAAATCTGCATTGTAGCCTGATCTAGAATTTTCTTAGTTATTTGGGCTGTTTAATACATGGAGAGACTCAATTTCCAGCTTGATCTGCTGTGAGATACAGTACCTGGCATTTGCATTTTGAAGTCTTGGCTAAAAAGGCGGAATGAACATTTAGCCAAATGTCCACCAGTCACATCAGATGCTGCTCCGGAGAGGTTGCGTGCAGCCCTCGCTGTCTCTGTTATCAGGAGACACAAAGACCTCTGACACTGCCAGACTGTCTGACTGCCAGCTGGCAGTGCAAACCCATCACCTCGATTCGAGTGAGCTTCAATGTGCTTTATTAATGCTTTGTGCCTTCCCTGCTCTGTGACTATCTGTTACGTAACTGATTTCTCATCCTGCACAAAGGAAATTCATGTTATATAGTAATTCTGTAAATAATCCCAGCAACAGTTTTCCCCTCTATTAGTCTCAATTCCTGCTCTCCCAGAGGGAAAGTGAAGAATAGGGCTGCAGAATGGGGAAATATGAATGGTTCCTGTGGCCAGCATGGCTGGACAGAAGGGGCTGCCACACCAGCACTCAAGGCTGGCAGCTGGGAATGACAGAAGTCATTTTGTGGACTATCCTTGGCTAGAACAGATGCTCCACTGTTCCCTCTGGGGAAGGATGAAGGCAGTAAGGTCATGCTGGGCTGGAAGACCTCATGAAGCCCATGTTACTTTATTTAGACCTCATCCTCTGCTCTTGTGTGCTGAGTGATTCTTGACAGGACCATATATGAACTGGAAAGGGCTCATGCCATGTGCTAGTCTAGATTGACTTCTGAACAATTAAACATCTGATTTGATGCATTTGTGGGTCCTTGGGATCAAAAGGATCCAATTTGTATATGTATGGCTGTGGCGACTGCAATGTGTAATAATTTATCTGAATTATCTTGGTTACAGCTGTGTGGCAGCACAGAGCTCCAGACAGGCTACATGTTCCATAACCAGTTTAATAGCCCATTTTCTTGCACTAATTCTGCCCTTGCACTGAGGCTCTTGGCAGCTGCAGAAACTGCACTCCAGGTATCTCCCAAGCTACCACATGTGCTGGCTGTAGAAGGAGCTCTACGCCAGCCAGGGATTTCCTCTGTGCTCCAGGAATGCTCAGGGTTGAGAAGGTTGAGCACATTTCTAGCTGCTTTTTGCCATTTTGTGTAGGGTGAAACTCTTGGAACCAACTGAGTCTTGTTCTCATGGGCTCTCATTGTTACAGTGTTGTGACCAGAGCAATTTTTCTTAGCTTAAATTTGAACTAGACAAGATTTTTACTGTAAGGGCGATGTAAGTTTTTCAGTGG
This sequence comes from Rhagologus leucostigma, assembly GCA_013397725.1. NCBI lineage: Eukaryota > Metazoa > Chordata > Aves > Passeriformes > Rhagologus > Rhagologus leucostigma. The sequence continues at coordinate 1,092,412 of VZTD01001046.1, read as the reverse complement.
AATTGCATGATCATATTTTTAATGGGATATTCTTGCGTATGGCTGAATAGGTATTAAAAGATGGGAGGTATTAAAGTATGAATGAAGTAATTTTGACTGCAAGAGCTGTGGTAGAGGTAGGCTATCAAGCTGTATTCCTCAAGGAAAGGATTAACTTTGTGAGAAAAGCTGGGCGTGATCTCAGTGATAAAAATGTGTTTGCTGGTGCAAAACTTTCTGTATCAGTTACTCCTGCAAGTTTTGTCTCCTTGGTGTGCTGGATTACCTCTGCAACAGCCTCTTACTGCAAGCTGTGACTATATTATGTATTATATAAGTGTAATAGAAGGAAAGAGATTTCAGATAAGTTTAAAGATATAAGAAACTTTTTTTCTGATGTTTCCCTCACTGATCTAACTCTTTTGGTTAGTGAGTAAATTAGTACTAATCAGTTGTCTTGTGTACTAGTTACCATGTGAAATTGTCCACACCTTGCATATGACAAAATAAAGATAAACCAATCTATGTTTGAAATAGCAGCTATTGGAGATTAGGTTGCATTATCTCTGGGGTTATAACTTACCCCCTGGTACTTGCTGCAAAATGAACTCATATAATTTCCTATTTTTGAGAGTGCCCACTCCTTGTTCAGCTGAGGGGGAATATCTCTGAATCCAACTGGATTGCTCTTTCTCATGTTCCTCAGTTAGCATTTAAAGAAGAGAAGAGAAACAAGTGATGAGTCAAGGAAAAATGTGTGAGAGATGTGAATAAAGATGAAAAACAAAGTTCGCTTATGACAAATGGACTGCTTCAGTTCATTTCTCACTGGTACCTCAGAAAGAATAGATCTCTCGGGGCCTTGATTTTTCCCTTGGGCTTGTATAGAGTTCATAGACTGGATGCTTAACTGGTGTAAATCAGCATAGTGCTGCTGAAGATGAGAGATGTGGCTGAGGAACTGCTCTGGGAGAAATTATTCTGGTGCATATGTGGTGTAAGTAAGATGAAAATGATGGGTGAGTTTGTTTAGATCAGGTCCTTGAACAAAGGGGTTGGACAACAGATGAATAATGTTCTTAGCCGTGCCTTCAGCACTCCTTGGCATGAAAGGCAGTGCGAGTGGTCAGAAGAGCAGAAACATGGAAGTAGATGCAGGCAATGGATGGGGTAGAGTCACTAAGAAAGAAACTCTTTGTTGAAGGCAATCAATACCTTCAGGTAAATTACAATTAATGTAAAGGAGCTGGAAATGCAGGAAATACCTGGCAGTGTTCTTAGTCTGATGGTTATTGTCTCTCTGAGGCAGCTGGTCTTTTGCTCGTCTCAGAGCTTGTAATGGGAGCTGCCTCTGTTGAAAAAAGGTTCCCTGTACAATTATGTATCACAAACCAATTTTCATATAACAAGATCTACATTTCAAGTGCATCTGAAAGGCTAACTGAGCTGTTTGAATGTATTTAAATGATCCTTCATCTATAATTTATGTACGTTGCTCGTGTCAGGTATGTATTGATTACCATTCTATTGGGTGTCAGTTCACTCTCTCAGGAGATGCACGGAGCAAAGCAGAGAGCTGGTCCTTCTGTTAGAGCTCTATTAAGCTGTAATGATTTGCAGTCGTCCATGCCACAGAAGCTGTGTAAGGTCATGGAACTCAGGACTAGAGCAGGCTGACCTGTGCAGTCTGGAGTTCGGCCTCTCTGAGGAAATGCTTTGCTGTTTCCCTTCACATATCATGGACATTCAGACCTGGGGGGACATTTTGCTCTAGAAGTTCAGTTGTTGTTCATACCTGTGTTACTTGAAGATTTTAAATGTGAGCAGCTACTCCTTAGAGCTGTGGAGTGCAGTATATTCCCATTTCTGGCTAGGCAGGTTTGTGACCTGGATCATGTTTTTTAAAGAATCATAACATGCACACCCTTTCCAATCCCTTCTCCTGGTTTGTCGCAAGATATGAAATCAACAGTCTTAGGTTGGGGTTTTTTTGTTCGTTTTTATTCATAAGCAGGAAAGGTTAAATGCCTTCAAGATATCACTTGTTTAAAAACTTTTTAAAAAGTTGCTGTGTCTTTAGTTGTTATTACAGTCCTTTAGTTGTTATTGTTGGTCCTTATTACAGGCAGTAGCACTGAGGGCTTAAATGAAATCAGGGATCCAATGTGCAAAATTCTGTATAAACACAGAGTTGATTAGCAATAAAGAGTTTATTATCTGGACAGAATGACAAGCTGACGTTGTAGGTGCTCTCCCTGAAATGCCACAAAGCCGTCTGTTGCCAGCTGCATATAATCGGTGCTGTATCATCCATAGGTGTGGTGGGTGCATGCAGGTACAGCTTTCCCTGCATTGTTCTGAGTATCCATCCCCTAAGGAACCAAGCTGATCCTTCTGTGCTCACGTGTGCCAAAATTGAAAGGGGGCATTATGACAGAAATTCTGGAGGGTGTGGTAGTCTCCATATCCCATGAGACCAGGGACACAACACTTTTGGATGGCTTTTTTATACTCTCTAGCCAAGCTAGATAAATATCTCTGGACTGTGTGAGGCAGGTTTCTCTTGCAGTGGGGGGCTGTGCAGGTGATGCGTCTTGCAGAGCTTAGCAGGACCTGTTACGCTGCGTGCAGCACTGCACTGATGTTCTCGTGCAGGGTGGGACTGTGCTGTGCTGTGCTGGGTAGAAGTGCTGCTTGGATCAGCTCCCGTACAAATGTATCCTGACCTCCCCGTGCTCACCGCCATGAGTCCATTAAGAGTCTTTTCAGACTCAGATTGTCAAGTAAGAAAAGCAGGTCTTGTCAGGCATTTGGGAGCGCTTTGTGCTTTTCCACGGATGAATTTTTAGTATCTGAACTGCTGAGTCATGCAACTTGGTAGCTCAAGTACGTTAGAGTTAATTTTGTTTTGCCTCCAGTCTTGACTGCAATCCTGAAAAGAAAGCTTGGATTAAAAGAATTTTTCAAAAACATATCCAGAGGGAACAAATACCACTGATTAACTTAATAGGTGAATGAGCATCATTGCACTGCAGAAATATACCTCTAAAGTGGATTTTCGGTACTAGAAATCCAAAGGAAGGAGCTTGACAATGACAGATATTTTTTCTGTGTGGTTTATTTGTAGACACTGAAGCGGTTGTGGGTTTTGGGGTTCTTTTCGATAAGGTTGTTGGTTGGTTTTGGTGGGTTTTTTAAATGGGCTTTTTTTTATTTATTCTTTTCTAGAAGCAGGGAGAATCTGGGTATTTTTATTAATTTTTTATGCAGTTATTTATGCTTTATATGTTCAAAGTCAGGAAGACTTATTTAAAATGAAACAGAATCAGTGTAAGGAGCTGGTTTTAGGAAAAGTGGGGAAAATGCCGATTTTTGTTTGGTGCCATTTTTGATGTTTCTGAGACCCACAACATTCCCTGCAGCATGGGTGGTTGTGTGTTAAAGTTCCTCTTCTGCCTGGTGTCTGTCTGTCCCACCAAGCAGCAGAGCTCATGCTCAGACTCTCCTGGGCCTGTTTGAGAACCCACCCAAGGATGCCACACTCAGGTTTGCCAGTGCCAGCCTGTGCTGTGTGTACAGCTGGGTAACAGGAACGCTGAGATCATGCTTCTGGGAATAGATGTCATGAAACCTTCACAGAAAACGAGCTCTAACTTCCTAAATTTGCTCACTTGGTGGCTTCCTAAGACAAAGGGATGCTGAATTTCTGTGTTTCAGAAGGCTTCTAGACAGGCAGGCAGCAGGTCCATGTCCCACGTGCCCTGATATTGAGGCTGAAAACATTAAGTAAAACAGAAAGACTATTACAGGGTAATGTACTAAGTTAAAATCTGTCTTCTGAGCTTATGTCCTTTACTGCATCTAGCCCTCCATCTCCTGAAAACAGTAAATTATATGCACTGGGACATGTTACAATTTCTTAATTTTCAGTACCTTTTCCCTTAACTTAGAGACTGCTGAATTATTTCAGAGATAGGTTGCCTCTCCGTCAAATATCTGTTGGGTTTTTTTTTTCCCCAGATATGACCGTAAATATCTGAATGATACAGAAATTTTTGTTTCTGGTACCCTATAATGAAGTATCACTTCTTGTTACTGTACTCAACAAAGCCTTTATTTCATGCCTGAACAACACCTGGGACAACTCACATGAGAAATGCTAACACAGTTCTAACTTGTTCGAGATTTGCCCTTGACTTTTTGTTGTACATCTACAGGCATTTTTCTCTGCTTCAGGGAACTCAACCAAGTGGCTTGTAGAAATCAAAGTTGTCTTTTTTTTTTCCTTTCACACTAAGCTTTTGGGATAATGTACCTTGTACTCGTGGAAATCCAGTGAAGAATTTCCTTTTTCGCCACATAAGTTTTGTCTGCAGCCTACCTGAACAAAGATACATGTTGATAATTTCTGGTATTTCTGCACCAGTAAACACCCTGGTTAATGCTGCAAACAGTCTTTTATTAAAGCCCTCTTTTTATTCCACCAACTACATTTTTAAAAAATTCTGCTGTCTCAAAACTTAATTAATCTCAGCTCAAAAGCTTTAAGGAAGGTTTCAATTAAATGCAGTTAGCTATTATGCAAGTGGGAGGAGTATACAAAATTTCTATTACTTTTGTTTTGCACACAATCACTTGGAAATAGTTACTTATGTACTTAAACTGTGGTGGAGCAGGATTTACACACGCAGAGCTGTTCATCCTGTCAAAGCTTAGAGTTGGATTTTATTTCTTCCTATCACAATAATTAAAAACTAAACTAATCTAAAATCCTATCAAGTTGCTGTCCCCCATTTTAGAAACATGTTATGGGATGGGAAATGTGTTGTTCTTTCTATTGTATGGGTGGATTAGAAAGGCATTCAGGTGTATAACAATTTATTTTTTCATGGTATCGTACTAAGTTAGTATTACTGGGACAGGAGATCATCTAACTTATGTTTGCCATGATTTCCTGACATGTCAGTAGTATTGGCACAGGAGAAGATATACCTGGGATACTGCACTGGGGTACATTATGTCCTTTTGCTGACATCTCCTGACAAAGAAACAGACAAGCTATTGTATTTTTAATTTTTTTTCTGATATGGACATCTTAGCACTCACTGCAACATCCTGTAATTAAAATCAAGATCTCACATCTGTATTTGTAATGACAAAATCTGATATTTTGACACTTGATGGAAAAGTGGAAACTAAACTAGAGGCAAAGCTGTCTTCAAAACCTTTGTTAGCTCATAATATTCTAAATTTTTTGAAAACTTTTGGTTTTTTCATTTTCCTGAAAAGACTGATTCGTATTAAACTCTGAGTTTATTTTGTAAATGGCATGTTTTTTCTGGGCTTTAGTTTGGGAATTTTGTCAGTTCTGTCATCTTTTGATGGCGAAGCAAAATTGGCGAGTTTTGGTGAACTCTCTCTGTAGCACTAATCCGGAGAAAATAGGTATTCTGTAGTTTGTTTTAATTACTTTACCTATGATACGATTACAGAATCCTTGGACTTTACAAAGTCCACACTAACATTTAAACTCTTTCAGTGGTACATTAGGAAGACAACAAGTGAAAGGTTGATTAACCTTATGATTTTTTTAACATGCTTTCCCTTCATTTTTAATATGAGATCAGTGTTGATGATGATAGTGGATTATTCAGTTTATTTGCTTTAAAATTAATGCTATTTACGTTATTGTGGGAGTTGGGGATTTTTAAAGAAAACGAGTTTGCAGTAAACGTTAAAACATTTAGTCCATCTTGAACATTTTTTGATGCTTTTAGTATATAATGTATACCTGTATAACAAATACAGCTAGTTTTAAATCTGGCAATGTTGTTTTCTATGGTGCCCAAAAGTTTTTCTGCGGGAATGGCCTGGTAGTCAAAAAAGTGAAGGAAGCTATGTGAATCTCTGCAATGTATGACAGAGACCATATTCAGGGTAGTCATAAGTAATAAGCAGAGGCACCTTCTTCAGATACTGAATGCAAGACTTGTTTGCAGAGCAGATCTTTCCCCTTTCCAGCACCTGTCTGCCTCTTTCTTTGCTGTATGTCATGGTCAGTTGGTATCTTTTGTGATGGCAATTTTTTTTGCTAATCTGAGCATGGTCCTGTATTCAATTTTCAGTGCCCTAAACTCTCGAAACCCTTTTAATTAGTTGCTGTCCTTGGGCTGGTGAGTGACAGCGAATATTCCCTCTGTATGCTTAGTGCCAGCGGTGCATTTCCCCCGGACTTGCTGAGGAATCTGCCGAGAGACCCAAGCAGTCGGTACTGGCCGTGTGCAGAGGCTCAGCTGGGACCCCTGAGGGAGCAGGAACTTTCCTCCCTCGGTGCTGCTGCAGTCCTGAGGGACCCAAAGGCCTCCGGGTACTTGACTGGCAAGGCACATTTTGTCAGTGCCTCCATCAACCTGCCCAGTTTTATGGACAAACACTGGGCCCTGCCCACGTAAAACAAGTGTGGAGTTGGTCCCCTTCTTGTTTAAAAGAGCCAGTCCCTTCTCACTGCTAGGTTTTGAGCTTCAGCTCGGATAAACAGCAATTCTGCTGATTCAGAGTGTTTGCATGCTTCTTCTCTTGCTTCAGAACTATGAGAAGCAATGCTATTGGTGGTTTCAAATGTGATTCCTGCTTTCTTTATCTTTTAGGGTTTCCTGATAAAATTTGACTCACAGAAGTAAAATTGTATTTTTTAATCTGTGACCTTCCAAAGAATCTCCATTTCAAGTACACCTAAACAGAAAGTGTTTTCCAGATGCAGTACATTTCTGCAGATCAGAGAGTCCACAGCTCTACTGCTGAAAGAGCTGCCACTTGCTGGGATTGGAGCAGGTGTTTCTCTCATCACTCAAAGCCACCCACTTGACATCTGATTTCCAGATGCTCTTAAACAGTACCTTGTAACAGTCTATGTTGTGCAGTCCTGCTTATGTTCTTATCTTTTATTCACTGTTTTCAGGACATATATTAGTTTCCTCTTACAAAAAAGAGAGAAAAAGGCTGGATTTGAAATGAGCTCATATACAGCTTTTTAGGATGTTATAGGATGTATATGATGATGTTTATATCAGGCTGCAACTTTTAAAGCTTATTTCTGTGGCTACAAATGGTTACGCTCATGGGGTGGGCATCTCAGCAGTGCTTATCTGCAAGCTTTTAATTTCATCTGTCTGATTAGCACTGTTTACTTTTTCACCTGGCACCCTGTTACTTATCAAGCTTTCACCTGTGTTTGTCCTCTTAGATGTCCCTAATTTCTCTCAATTTTCTTGACATCTACAGCAGGTGTCTTTGGCCTGAATGCTCCTCAACACCTGCTACCTTCTTGCTGATTCCCTTTAATACATATCTCAACTGCTACGTACTGGGGGGGAGAGTAAGGTAATTGTTTTTATGTTATGTGAAAAGTTGTGATTTTTTAAAATAGACAAGCTAATCTTCCAGTGGAAAAAGAATAGATTCTTTCCCCACCTCATTTTCACTGTTTTTTTTCTTTTTTCTTTCCTGTCTGTATGTGAAAAAAACCCAACACTTTCCATTTCTATCCTAGCAAATAAATGGGAAATGACCAATGAGAAATAAGATAAGATGCTGAGAGACTCTTTTACTTTCTTCTTCAGGAATGGAATTTCAGTATTATTTTGTTTTGCCTCTTCTTGTTTAAGAGATAAGATGTAAAATATACTGGTTTTCGAAATGCCTTTTTCCTTGCATTGCAGCAGGTGAAGAAACAAAATCTTGAGGCATTGGTTTCCTATCCGCTTCACCAAAAATAAACAATGCAGTCCTGTAACACTGGGAAGGTTATACTACCCCGAGATTCTGAATATATAGTTGTTCCTCTGTAAAACAATAAGATATGAAAAGAAAGTTACTGCAGGTTCTAGGCACAGCAGTAATGTTGTGTCAGTGATGGCCTAGGATTTAAGAATTGCAATGTTCAGAGGGACAGATAAAGTCTTGTGTGAGATCAGGTAGAATAGTCTCCTTTCCAACCTCTTGTGACTGATCTAATAAAGGATAGCTTGTTATTACAAGTCTCTAGACTTAGGCCTTTTGCCAGGTTTTTTTCCATCAGCCTCTATCATTCAACATGTGTTGTGAACACTTTCTCTCAGAGCAGTGTTTTTCAGAGAAAAAGCAGTGATGACTCCCACGGATCTCAGTGAAAGCTGTTTATGTCCATCACCTCTGAAAAGCAGTTCTGGCCCTTCTGTCCCAGGCTGATCACATGGAAGCCCAGAGCTCGTTCTCCTTGGTTTGAGAAGAATGATGACTTTCCTCTCGATTGGAAAGCTTCCATCTCACAGGAATTTCATGCACCTCCCCACCCCCTGTGATACCCTCAAGCTATGAACCTGCTTTTTCAAATAGAGAATGGGGACAGTAGTTTCCCAGGTAAACTTGATCTGAAGTTAGTTGTAATGACGGATTTATACAAATAGTTGCATCTATTTTCAGTTTATTTACTTACAAGGTTCAAACTTCTGGGTCCTTTGGCTTTGGGGGCCGTGTGGCTTATTTGATGCGGGGGTATGCAAAAATAGCTGCAATCACAAAAAACAAATTCTTTTTTACTAAATGAAAATTGCTTTTACATTCTAATTGTTTGGCACCTTTTTTTTGTTTACTGAAGCCTGCAAAAATCCTTTGAACAGTAAATCTATAATTTGTGCCCAATCCCCTTTCTTTCAAAGTTAGCAGACGTATGAGATAGTAGTTTCAACAATCAATGATGAGGGTTAGAATCATTAAAGGTCAGTTCCTAAAGAATAATTTCATGGTATGTAAACTTTTTATTAAAACAAAATCAAAAACAAGCGAAAAAAGAGAGAGAGAAAAAAGCAATAGTTTTAGAACAAACTGACCTTTCCTCTCCAAACCAAAGTTGGCTAGGGGGAGATGGGCGCCTTTTATTTTTATCTGACACAACCAGCTCTGTGCAAACCTTGCTACAGAGTTTTCTGAGCCCTCTGTTTTCTCACAGGGAATATTTTGATTCACAACAATAGATGTTCTACTAGTATGGTAGCAGAGAGAAATAAAGGGGAAAAGTATGGGAAATATCTGCTTCACAATAATGTTGTGGTTTGAGCAACATGTCTGACTGGTATCCATGTGTTAAATAAACAATTTGTCTCCTGAACGTTTACAGAGAAGTAACAGGGCTGATTTATTTTGTGAAGCCACTGTGGTCGCTCTACCTTGTCATCAGAATCCTCATGGGCATGCAATACTAGGTCATAAATGAAGAGTGTTTTCTGATGGGTCTTGAAGAAAAACATAACAAACAAAAAACCTAAGTGTGTGATTTGCACCCTTGGAAGTTCTATGTCATTTAAAAATATTTCCTGTTTTCTCTTACTTAGTCTCAATACGTCAGGCTCAGCTAAACGACGAACTAAATTAAAACTGTCATTTCAGCTCATAAATAACAGATGTCTCACCCATTTAATTATTTATAGTCTTGAATCTTTCAAAAATGAAAATGGCTATACACATTTTTAATGTACTTCTTGGTAATTTGCTGCATGAATGATAAGATTCCAGATAATCCCAGCACACAAACATGAAAAATAAAACTTTGACTGACTCGCTTATCTTATGTGACTGCTTCTTCAATCCCCTGTGACTTTTTTTAAATTAAAATTTAAGTGAAATCTAATCACAACAAAATGATGTTCATACACTTGCATTAATAATTTATCTTCTAGAGATCACAGTGAAGGTAGTATGGACATTAGAGATTCACTTGCTGCCTGAAAATCAATGCTTTCTCTTTTGCTAAGATTTATCTTTTCATCTCTGTGAACTGTGTTTGGATGGATCACAAGCCTGAAATAACAATGGTGAAAGAAATTAAGACTGTGCCAACATTAAAAAACCAATACCCTACCCCCAGGAAAACCACCAAACCCCACTCTCCTGTGTTCCTTGGCTGATGATAAAATGATGTCATTTGCCTTAATGACTTCTTCTCTTTCTATGAGCACAGATAATCTAGTGAAAGATGAACTTAGTGGGTTAACAAGGATCCCCTGGCAGAGCACAGTGTGCTGTGTGTGAGCTGAAAGAGGAAACAGATGGGTGTGGAGTGACTACAAAAAATGCAACCTGAGTGCTCTGGGGAAGGTGGGAATGCCAAGGACAGGAGAAAGATGTCAAGTCAATGAGCTGAGGAGAGCGGCTGGGCCTGGCTTGTGGGTGTAAAAGGCAGCTTATGTTTTGAATGTGAGTGGCTGGAATACCTTCATAAACTGATTAAGACTTCCTTGGTGCTTAATCAGCTGAACCAATATTGGTGAATAAATGTATAAAAGCATTTTTATGCATGCCAGGTGATAGAGCCAGAAAAATCAATCTTTTGCACACACCACCCATCCAAACTTGGCTTCCAGCTCAGTGGGTTTTGTAAATATTATGTCAACATGATACTGCGTAACAAAAGAAAAATAATATACTGGCATCCATTTTCTCAGCTGTAGGGAAGTCTAGCTGGCTATTGTAATTGAGGAATGACAAATCAGGATTACAAACAGATTTCTGTTCTCAGGAATGTTTGTGTAAGGATTGACAAAGGTAGGTAAAATAATGATTTTAAAAATCTGATTCGATTTGTGGCAGTGTCCCTTTAATGATGTTTTGCACTAGTGCAGAATTACATATTGCAGCTTCTTACTAGACACTGCCCTTTGCAACTTTCTAGAAAATATTTTCCATCATTTTGACACTTCATTTAAAATGAAATATAGAAGATATTAGAAATTCATGTTCATGACAGGTATTATTTGTTTGACTTTGAAATATACAGAGAACACACATTAATGCACAGTGACTGAAGTGTTACAGGGGTGTGCGTCTGCATATTCATAGGACTCTTCTTTACTCCACAAGAAAGTGTTGTGGAATCAGAAGAAGACTGACCTTTTATAGAACTAAAAATATGTGTATGCAATGATGAATAATTTAAAAAGGGGCCAGCTGGAATGCCCTCCTTCCTTATATGTGTGTGTATAACCAAGAAAGAATGTTGTTTTTCCTTGCAAAGGTGCACAATTCCACTATGTTTTCTAAGTTGCTTCTGTTTACACATTCAGCACAGAAATTCTTATCCAAACTGTTCTGTCATACAGTTATAGCTACTCTTTTTGGAGTTCCACTTTGGGAATATGAAGGTATTACATGTCTGGGCTGGAAAATGGATCATTTTAAATTTATACTGAAGTATAAGCTGAGGGTTACTAAAGTGGAAGTTTCTGTTGACTTTTGTACTTTTTTTTTAATTCTTTGAGAAAGATTGTTTGATTAGGAGCCCTTTTAGCATGGGGCAAATTATATTTCTTTTATACTAGAGAGGAAACGGGGACAGGAGTTTTATTAAAATGCACATATGTACATACAAGATCAGAGCAGTAAGTTGGTTAAAACTGTTACGAGTGTAAATGAGTTTTGATTGACAACCCGTGTTTACTGACCAGAGGAAGAAAAAGCCTATTTGAATTTAAATTGACAGTTGCCTTCCTTTTTGGATTAACTGCTGTGTGAAGAGCTACTCTACAGTTTTTGATGACCTGATCAACTCTTTTACAAATCCAACACATTGCGGGGTGGTGAGGGAGACATTTTCATCTTTCCGTTTCTTCATATCAAGCATTTTATAAAGAATATGTTGTTACTGAGGAAAGTTATTTTGATTTATACAGATTGTTCTCAATTCGTCAACAATTTGGATTGAACCTTGAGCTCAGCTGACTGCCTCATTTAACACAGTCACAAAATTTAGTGTATAAGTAAAGCTTTCACAGTTCTGGTTCTGAGCTCGCACCTGTGAGTGTTGAACTGTGTGGCATAGCATCTGTAGTCTTTGTAAACCTTAGAGTAGGGAGTTTGTTTATACATCTGGAAGAATCACAGGCTTTCTTCCTTTGCTGAGGTGTTATTACTTTTTTTCTCCTGAAACTTTTATCTGTTGAAGGGGAAATTCTAATTGTAACTGATAAGCACTAAAAAAGAGAAAAATTAATACTGTTTCTCCTTAACTGTTAGCACTGGAACTTTGTTAGTTGCCATAAAAGGTGCAAGACTTAGTTGTTTGTATTGGGAGTTGATGCAGCCTGGTGGCACTTCTTGTTCTTCTGCCCTAAAAATGTAACCATGGTGAATGCCGTATTATTAATGAGGTCCAGGTTTCATTCTACTGTATATCCCTTTGCCTATGCAGTCACTGCAAGTGCACATGAATATCGAGAAATGACTCGAGTCAGTTATTAACTGCTTGTGTGCAACCACTGAATTTACATGTGCAGTTGTCCAGTTAGGCAACACCCTGCTTTTGGTAATGGAGATAACATTTGTTGGTGATGTGCATCATAGGAGAGACTGCATGAACTAATGCAGAATAAATGGCTATATCGTTACAAGGATGTAAAATCCTTCTCAAACAGGATTAGTAAGTAGATATCTTTTTAACTCGGATATACTTTTAAGAATGTTTGATGGAGAAGGAACTGGACTGTTTCCCAGCCCGACTTACCATCTGGAACTGATGTCTGTCTCTAGCTCTGACATATATTTGTAGGGTCCCCAAGAACTGCTGAATAAAACAAAGAGTCAGTAGGGAAGGGACTGCATCTGTCTGATATGTTGGTAGGAGTCAAAGATGATAAATCTATTCAGTGAATTTGCTACAAACACCCATAGACCAAACCATGAGATTAAGTCAATAATCTCTTCTCAGTCTGAAGCTTATAAACCTTGTGTGATTGTATTATTTTCTTCAAACTCAAATAGTATAGTTTTCCAGCTTTCCTTTGATATTTTCCCCATAACTTTAGTTTTCCAGTTGCAACTGTCACAGACCTTACACTTTTGAAAGCCAGTGCTGGTTATTTTTTCTCAGGCAAAATGGTCTGTGATCAAGAGCAACTGATTATGTACTCTCCCTGCATGCATCAGCATGTTGATTATGAGAAATCTCATGAAGAATTACAGTCAGTGCCAATCACTGTCTAGCTGAAGGTCAAATTATACATTCTTCTACTGATGTCACAATTTTTTTTTCCTATAGTAATCTATAAACCATGTAAGGGAACTTTAGAATAGATGTTCTTAACAAAATGCATTTATGCTTTCAACTACTGTTTTGGCATGCAAAACCAGAGTTCTGCTCTTGTTCAGCATGCTATTTCTCTAATGTTTATTGATACCTGAGAAATGAAACACTACTAAGAGCCCCAGGGCAAGGAGTGTTTAAAGCTGAAGAGTGATGCTCTGCTATTAGGCCTGTTTTGTGTAAGGTCTGCATGTGGGTACTGCAGAGGGATGTATCCCTGCTCAGTGCAATTCCCATGGCATTATTCACATTCATGTTGAATCTGCTTCTGCTAAAGCATCTGGATTGTGTCACCACTGCAGATGATGCTTTGAGGGATTAGTGCCATGTTTGCGCCCTAAAAGTCCCAGGAGCTCAGCTCAATGGCTCAAAAGAGATTGGCCAAGGAAAGTGTATTGTTCAAATATCCTTACTTGGTGCTGTACGTTTTCTGATTTAATTTACATTTAGCATATCTGATTAATTGCTACCTAACAATTGCTTTGTATTAGGCTCCCACACGAAGCAGTCATGTATCTGGCAGATTGAGGCAGTCAGCAAACACTTTAATAAGTTTGATCAACATGAAGGGTATCTTTGCGGAAATAGCCACACAGTGCAGTGAGGCACTCTTAACTCATGAAATGTTTGCCCAGTTCAGCTTGTAGGAAAACTGGAAAGCCAAAAAAAAAACCAGAATAACACCTCCTACACCCCCAAAAGGAAAGGATGCTAAAGTATTCATTTTTTGTCAGTTCCCTGCATTTGAAATGTCAAGGCTAGAGATTTTGAGGAGGCAGTTAAGCTGTATCACGTATGCGATGTCTACGTGTTAATTGCAGACGGGTTATCTTACACTAATATTGTTTAATATGGGGGACTATAAATGTAGGATGGAAAGATTTCCCTCTGATACTTTATTTCTGTTAATATGAAGTAAAAGGCTGCTCTGTCCCTCAGCCCCATTCCCAGTTATCATCTGCTTAAGGACTAAACTTTCCCTTCCAGTTTCTAATATGATAATATCTACCAGTTTTCAGAATACAAGCTAAGTGGTAAATCAGTTTTGCACTCTCTTTCATAATGTTATAGTAACCCCACTGTGTCTACAGGGCAGAAGTGCAACATTTCCCTGGCAAAATGGATATGCTTTTATTTTGCCTTCTGTCCTCAAGTACAGTGGTGTACAATGGGAAGCTCACTTAGAGGGCTGGCTGGAAGCGTTGTCCTAAAAAGATTGCGTAAGGCTTTGTACTCTGAATTGTCTGCACGTACAGGGACATACACACTGGAGGAAGTGCATTCAAAGGTAACAATCAATTTTTGCAGTGGAATATGGTGAATTCAGCAACTCGGAGAGTGGAGGTGAATAAAGATTGCTATGCAACACCTCTCAGTCAAAAACGGAATTTTATTTCAGCCTTTGTCTTCCCTCAGATGAGATATAGATAAAGGAGACTGTAATGACTTGACCAGTATTTCTCTAGCAGATCACTGACACATATTTTTGTGCTAGATGCCTTAATGTTGCCAGTAAGGAAGAAGCTTGGAGTATTTGAAGTATCTGCTTTGAAATTACTCTTAATAGAAGAATGGAGTTTTATTATTTTGTACTTTTAGATAATTTTCAGTATGTGCTAGAAATAAACTTTCAAAAAACCCCAAAACCCACCAAACTTGAAATCAGTTTGAATTCTGATTGCTTCTCTGATGCATAGAAATTGTAATTTGGATAGTTTTTCCATCCATGGTAGATTTTATTCCTGAGGTTTCAGTGTGAGCTCAGTTGATTATAGCATGGTGCTAATAACATCAGGGGTATGGATTCAATCCCTGTAAGGGCCATTCCCTTAAGAGTTGGACTCAACGACCCTGGTGGATCCCCTCCCACTGACAATATTCTGTGATTTGGGGATCAGATTCCCAGTCACCAATTCCCTTTAGCAGAAGGGAAAGTGGTGTATTGTGGGAGGTAAAATCCATCTGGAGGTACCATTTCACGTTTGCTTACACATCCTCACAGTACCTGTAGTACACCAGCAGTCATGCTTTAGTAAATATTTCTCCTGTGCTCAGTAGCGGAGATGAATGGATATTTTACTGAACAGTCAAGACTTCATGAAGAAGAGACATTTTCTTACAAATTTCATGTATATCAGATCTTACAGTGTTACTTAAAGGATGATGTGGTGAGAGAAATACTTATGTATTTCTTATGAGAGCAAAGTCCACAGAAATACGGATTCTGTTATGTGTCAGCAGCTGTGGCCACATTAAACCCAACACTGTTTTCCTGCAATTTTATAAGTAAACCAGGATTTTACCTACACAAACATTATACACTCATAAAGGCTTCTCCTGATGTGATTTATGCCAAAGTGATTCTTAGCATTGAACTGATTTTCAGTGCAGAATCTTTTTTTCTTGTTAATATTTAATGCTGGTATGAAAGGAAGGCAGAAATAGTATATCTCATTTATGAAGCTGTATGGTCAAATTGATGCCGTTCTAAGAGACGGCATTTCTCATTTAATTTCTTGATTTACATAATTTAGATATAAAAAGTGAACGTGATAAAGAGTGTGGTACCGTAGTGTGGTCTGTTTTGGGACTGCTCTGTCGAGTGTCAGTCAGCAGGATGATGGATGTGTCTGTTCAGTCCTGAACTGGGAATTCAGGATTATGGATTTCTTTCAATTTAACTATTCCCAAGATTAAATGGTACCTAGCCCCCAGTATCCTAGCTTCATGATTTGAAACATTAGATTTGAATTCTTAATCTTTGGTATGAAGACAGTAGTGTTGAAATAATTATTTTCTTAACTTAGGGAAATATCCAAGGTCACAACTGGAGGAACTCAGATCTTTAAGAAAAGCATAAAGAAGAATAAAATTGACACAAATTTTAAAGAACTCCAGGATATGCAAAAATGTTCATTATGCATTTCAATTTTAACCTGAATTTTGCATATAATATTGATATAGTGAATTTGAATATTATAAAATCTAGTGCCCTATCTTGGCTGGAACAGACAAATACATTTTGCTAGATGAGATCAGGGAATTTTCTACATGTCCAGTGATTTTCATTTTTCAATGCATGTAATAATATTTATAGGAAGCTTTCATATATTTTTTGAGAATTGAAAATATCCTTTATCTTTCATAAAAGAGCCTGCCTGGCTCATGAAGTTGATCTGAGCCAGCCAGACTCAAGATACCTCTGTACCCAGGCCTGGGGAAGCTCCACAGCAGGAATCTGCAGCCTCATCCTGAATTAATCATTTCTGAGTCCCCACCCTTAGAAAATGTACAAATTTTCAAGCAGCTCTACATTGCCCACTTAGATCCATGTCTAGCATGTTCACACTCTTTTGTATCCTGGCACAGGCAGTTTTGTTGTTAAGCAAACCTGCTTCACAATGGGCCAGACTTTGCTTTATAAAAATCCATTTTGCTTGTGTAAGTTTTCTTTGGTCCTTTATGATGTTTGTTTAGATTCATATTAAGTAGACCTTTGGTTTCTTGTGGGCTTTTTTTTTTACCTTTATTAAAAGGAATTGTCTCATCAGGGCATATCAATAAAACATTTTGTATAAGCTTCTGGAAAAATCAAACTGAATACACAATGAATATACTTTTTTCAGGATTAAGCAAGTCTCAACAAAAATATTGACCGTTAGGAAAAAAAGATCAAAATATAGAAGTAGGAACAGTTATGCATAGTACTCCTTTGAGCAACTCAATAAGAGTTGAATTGTTTAGTAAGTTATTTCATCAAAAATTATTTCTTTGTCGGAATTTAAAATTACTGCTTCTGTGCTGTAATTGAGCATGCATATACCTTGTGGCTTTATAAGTACTCTCGTCAATTCGACTTAAAAGAAAGTGATTATGGCAGGGGGCAAATCAAAGGCTCTCAATGATATTCCAGTATTGCTCACAGAAGATGGGTAAGATGAGAAAAATGTCACTAGGTCATACCAAAGATCTATCTAGTCCAGCAGGAGATTCTTACAGAAAACTATTGGAAGACCTTTTGAGAAAAGGGTCATTTTATATTCTTACAGCTTGTGGCAATCAATGGTTTAAGGACTTCTAAGCCAGAAGTTATATCCGACCTGTCATATCAAATATCCAATGATAGACCTCTCCTTCAGGAGTTTGTCTAAACCTTTTTCAAGACATTTATAGTTTAGCCCTTGCAACACCTGTGGCACAGATGCAATTTTTCACAGTTCAGTTGTATGTTGTGTGAAGAAATATTTCTTTTGGTATGTTCTATGCTTAATACCTGATAATCCAGCTGCATAGTCCTGTTCATGCTCTGTGCCCATTTCCTTGCCCTGCTCCAGTGTGAGCCAGCCTGGCACTTGACAGGGAACATGTGCTTTTAGCTGCTCAACCAACAGTGGTGAACATTTGAGCTTGGCTTTCATCATGGGTGAAGTCTCCCCGAGCAACTTTGCTCGTTCTTCCTAGATGTGCCTGTTGTTGCTGGGTTGTGACGCTGGTCTTCATCGGGATTATTAAAGATGAAGGTCTGAAAATTCTGAGACTGCGAAAACAGTGCCTGTGGTTTGCATATTGTTCAACATGCAGAACTCTACTGCATTAAAAACACTAAGCTGCGTATTTGCACCATAAACACTCGGTGAGATTGTCCCCTGGGTCACTTCATCCCCACAGCCCAGCAGATCATTTTGACTGGACAGGCTTTCCCCTTTAGCATTTAGTTTTGCAGACATGCAAGTTTTGCTTCCTAAGGCATTACTTCCCTTGGGGTTGCTTTCCCTCACAGAGGAAATTATTTATGGCTACAATAGCTTTGATGATTGTTAATAGCATATACTGCTTTTATAAAATGCTTTTTTTTCCTCCCCCCAAAACGTTTCAGGATAAATTGTTCACAGCTCCAAAACTCCCTACCATTCTCCCTGTGCCAGGAAGACTCAAAGAGCCAGTGTTTCTCAATAGCAGCTTTGTGTGAAGCTGAGGATGAAAGAGAGGATAATGTGCCTGTTTCTAGTTCGGCACTTCTGGGCCACCATGCAGATTTAAGCAGCTACACAAAATCCTCACTCAAGCCACTTTGGGTTTGACTCAAATCCTTCTGAAGAATGATTTCACAATTTAGATGATATTTAAAGTCATCCTTGCTCTTCTTTATTTCGTGATGTATTTGGTTTGGCTCAGTTTTTCCAACTCCAGGCAGGTTCACTCCAGGAAAATGCCATCTCCCAAGTGAAAGCACCCAGTGCAGGCCAAGAATATTGATATTATGATGAGTTGCTATCTCAGTGTTTAGCCAGAGGAGGATTATCCATTGAAGTGTGGATTGGTTTTTACTGCTGGCTGCAGGAATGCTGCTGCTCTGCTCTCCAGAGTTTTACTCCTTTCTAGACTATTAAAAGGGAACTGTAAGTGTGAGTCTATCAAAATGATGCCACACAAGGAATATGTAGTAAGTCCCTGAGTGGACAAAACTGTGTTCATCTTAATAATTTAAAACTTTCATCATATTTTTTCCATTTTATTGTTTCATATGATATGCCCCTACTTGTAATTAAAAATGCTTTATATCTAGTACACGTGGATAATATCTGAGATGTAAACAGCCACTGGCTTTTGGTACATATTGTTTAAAATTTCAGTTTCATTGAATTTCTCTCTGTGTGTTGTTTGGGGTCTTTTTTTGGTGTGTTGTTGTTGTTCATCATTCCATAAATATCGTCATTCCATAAATTCATAATCCAGTCAATTTGAGAGACAGTAGAGTTCACATAATCTTTAGAGTTTGAAAAAGTGCAGATAAGATCTGTATAATATTATTGTGGCAGCACGGAATAAGGAGTGAATTAGGAAATCTGAATTTCAAATAAGCAAATTGCTCGGTATCTGTGCTTTGCTAGTGGGTAATTTGAAACATTACTTATTTATTGCTGTAATAATTTATTAATAAAAATGTTATTTATTTATGACATATCTATGCATTTGCTAAGCAACTCATAAAATAAGACTGATATTTACCAAGAAATGCTTACATGCTTAGATTGCATAAAATCTCAAGTGATAAATGGCAAAATATCATCTGTAAATCCAGGATTTTGGTGACAGAAGACTGTTGGAAAGTGTAGAAAAAAGTAATTCTTTTCTTAGTAGTGGAATTTTATTAATTTGCTTTTGGATTTCTGCTTCATCACTCTCATTTTCTAGTTCTTATTTGAGCTCTTTGGATATTTTTCCTAATACAATACTTGATTCTCATCTTTACACTGTACGTTGTGGGGGACATATGAAAGAAGAACAGTCATTTTTGTATTTGAAGCTAGAAATGCCTTAAAAATTGCAACATATTTGAATGAGTAGTGAATTCAAATGGTATTATATACAATACTTATGAATCTTAGCACTGTGAGCACAGTTTTGAAACAAAAAAAGTTGAAAAGCTGTCAGTTTGGGGTTTTTTTGGCTTCGTTGGTTTTGTTTTGTGGGGGGTTTTTGTTGTTTTTGTTTGCTTTGGTTTTTTTGGGCATGCTTGTTTATTTTGGGCCAAGGACTAGAAAAGTGGAAGTAAATGCATATGGTGATGATTCTTTTGCATTTCAGTAAATACAGGGGTTTTTTTGTTAAGACGCTTTAGTCCAGTAAAATGAATGCTGTGAGAATTGACTTAACTTTACATATCCGTTTTTCAACTGATGAGAACTCTGCGACTGCTAAGATCAGACTTTCCTTCCTGTGGCTCAAAAAATATCATGTAGCAACAGATCTCTACCTTGATATTTAGATGATTAATTTTTTATGCTTCAAAAATCACAGTAAAAATGCTGCTTGTTTTAAACTAAGGTTTTTAATAAGAATCGAAGGTTTATTTCAGAAGATTGTCTTAAAGGCCCAGTGCAACTGTTGGTGAGAAGCAGAGGGAAATGGTAGGTCACAGGTCAGAGCACCCAGTAGTTTCAGTTAGGATGCTGATTTACAGGCTCTGGAACCAAACCATATTATTTTTGCCTTGTTAAAAATCTTCAACACAAATCTTCACGTTCCAGGTAAATCCTACAACTCTGATCAGTTTCTGTGTTTATAGATGCACTGAAGGAATGTTCCATCTGAGCTACTCTTAAATGTTTACTTTAGGATGAAATGAATTACTAAACTCCATTGACTTTTAACTAGATTTCTATTTATTTTGAAGGATGCCCAGGGTGATAAACTACAACCTGTTTACAGAATGTTAAAGGTATACTTAAGTCGCCTTAATGGTGACCCGTAAGTCTCAAACTGTGAGTTTTACTGTATTATCATGTATTTTAAATTGTATAAATCTCCAGTTTCCTTCAGACTGATAACCATGTAAGAATCTAGGGCTGTATTTTATGTATTGAAGCATTCTAAGTTCAGGTGTGGCTACATGATAATCTGTTGACCGACCCAAACCTTTTTGTTTGATGACATGGACAACCCTTCATCCTGGTGAGACAACGGGAGGCCTGGGGACCTTCAGCTGTGAGTGACCCAGTGCTTGCTTATATCCCACAGCTTGAGCTGCCACGTTTGGTCATTCAATAACCCGGTCAGCTGATGGGGACCTTCACTTCAGTCAGTGCAGTTAGTAGGAACCTTTGTGACTGGCCCTGGGAGGGGAACAGGAGACATTGTTTTGATTTTTAGAAAAGTCTGGAGGATGGAGGTTGCTGAATCAATATTGGTCTGTCCTTTAGTAGATATGCATTCATGATATGGCAATTGTTTGCACTATTTTTAGCTGCTGTTATGGCCAATAGCTTTTAATTTTTTTATTTTATTCAAATTAAAAGCTAAAACTAAATCCACAGAATCTGCTCTTGCTCTTTTTCTTTCCTAAAGTTAAATTGATCAAGAACCAAAGAGATACACAGTTAAATGCAGTCTTATTCTAAATGCTTTTGCAAATAGGTGTTTGTTTCCACGACCAAAGTGGTTGCCTGAAGTCCAAGATAATCATAATCTGAAATGAAAGAGTAGTTAGCTCCTTTCTTGCTGAGATGGGAATTCATTAACGCTGTTAACAGATTTTGCTGCCTTCTACCATCACGCTAAAATTATGAAGTCTTTCAAATGCCTTCCTTAACTCATGTGAATGTATGACACAATCTGACTCTAAAGGCATTCTAGTGAAAGGAAATTCTTCTTTAGTTTGTATCTGGTGAACAAGCGACTATAATAAATTGTGTTGTGTATTGCATAGCTTTAAATATTGTAGCAGTATGAAATAAGATAGAACTTGAATGAAGGAGAAGACAGGATAGAAAAAGAATAGAATCACCCGTGTCAGAGAGAGAAGGAATGTGTGTTCTGTGTAGCTTTCTTAACATTTGACATAGATTTTGATTGTTTTCTGACACTTTTGCAGCTTCTAGCCACTTCACATTATTTACAATGTAGATCTTGATAGAGAATTTATTTATTAAATGCAATTCATTTAATCATTGACTATGCTAATGCCGAAACGAATCCACCTTACAATTGTGAATCACAAACCCACTGGGATGTATCAGTCTATCTCTGCCACAAAAGCTCACAGAAAAGATGGCCTTTGCAAAGTGCCTTGAATATTAATGAATCAGGCCCTAAAGTTTACGAAGCCAGTGCAGTTGGAAAGGAACATCATCCTTGATGATGTTCTAACATAATTCTGTTCAGCCTTGGAAGTCAGTTGTCACCAAATGAGAATTTGACTCACTGAACATTAGGTTTGTGATCTAACATCTCATCTGCTGCATTAAAAGTGTTTATGTGCTTGCCCTTCTGATATGAGGATCTACCTGTGTATCTCTTCCTGATATAATTCCAGTCTTCAAGTATTTATAGGCAGGCTCAAATAATCTCATTTTTTCTAAAGACATTGTGGAATCCTCCCTGGCAGTTTCCAAAACCAGAACTTGTTCTGGTCTTAAACAGCACTGGGGAAGTTAAATAGAAGGAATGGGGTCCCCTGGTCTGATGTGCTGGGCTTGGTGTGCTGCTCCAGTGTGTCCCTGGCAAGAGTTTGATGGAGAAGAGCAAAACTGCAGCTGTGTGGGTCTTTCAAGGTAACAAAGAACTGCAGATAGAAAAGAATGTAGGAGATTTCTACCCCATCCTTATAAGATGTAAAAGTCATTAAATGGCAGCATGATTCAGTATTCTATGTTTTCAAAGCATGTTTTACTTTGCTGTTGCTTCTGTGAACAGAATTGTTCCTTACTGCCAAAATCACAATGGTACTTCAGCCGTGGCAGCGCTGCCTGATGAGCTTGACCAAAGCATGCCCAGGGTGAGGGAACCTGCACCCCTCATTACACACTGAATTTCACACTGCGGGATTGTTTCCTGGTGGTTTTCAATCTTCCTTCCTTCAATCAGCATAGGGTCATAAAGTTGTTTTCAGATGTGGTAGTTTGCGAGGGGCTTTCATCAAAGCCTTACAAGAATTTTTGTGTATTTAAAAACAGCTATCTTAATAACAGTCTGTACTTTATTGGTGTTGCAGCCATTCTTCTTTTCCTTGATTGGTCATTTTTGTGTTAGAATGACAGTCCTGTCTGAGATGTAAATTAGATGCAAAGAAAGCAAAGCATAATTTCTGAATTCCTGACTGGCAAGCAGAGTGGTAATGCAGAGGGTAGAGAAGTTTTGAGGGCCGTGACATTGAGAGACTCCTGGGGCATGTATCAGTACTTCACGGTGTCAGCTGACAAGGTTGCAAATCTGAGTGTCTCAGCTTTCAGTCCTGAATCTGGACAGAACTGGGTGGTACAGGGGGCTAAAATCAGCCAGCTTCTTTGTTGTTAAGTCATGGTAGGATTAAAAAATCTTTGGTCTTCCTGCTCTGTGTAAGGTTTTCTGTTGCACTCGTCCCTGTTTGGTCTGAGTACAGAGCAGACGTGCTCATGGAGATCATACACTCTGGTCACGGGTGACAAAAGTGCCCGGTGAGAATGCATGCTACTAAAATGCAAGATGTAGTTAAAACAAATCTGCCCTCACTGAAGTAATATCAAATGCAAAATAAAAGCTGCTAATGAAAACATTTTATCTTTCTAATTGTTCATTCATGGCCACAGGCTAATGTGGCAGAGCCAGGGGCAAGGGGCAGGATACAGGAAGACAGGATGATAACAAAGGTATTGCAAAGCCTTTTCTACCCCTCTTCATTTCTGCACAGTGACACCACAAGGCTGGGCCTTGTTTATAGGCAGGAAATAAGATATTTTGCTATCGGAGCATAAATATGTTCAGTTTCCCAGTTATCATAAAATTGCCAACTGTTCTTTCTGGAAATTCTCTGCTTGTTTTTATCTGCAAGACATGCATTTTGAATGTTTCTCTTGGTGGTCATGCTGTGGTAATACAATGCTTCCACCTCAAGGCACTCAGTTACTCACAGTAACACGTACCAGAATAATTACCCTGAGGACACCAAGAGCTTCCTCCTTTTTAGGTCCTGTACAAGGACAGAAGACGAACTAAGCACTGCTTATCTCTGCTTTCTCACGCAAATGAATGACATCTCTAATGTGAGCAACAAAGGCAATGCTAAAATTATTACAATTAATCAGTCATTCAATCCGTGCTGAAGGAGTGAAGACAGTTCAGAGGAAAGGGAGAAGGCAGAATGTGTATGTGTCAAGAATTGAGGACACAGATTCATTGAATGAACTTAGCTAAGAATCACATGTAGAGTGGAAATGTACCCCACTGCATGAGAGGCAGTATCTAAAGTTTTCCTGGGTAACGCTTACTGCATAAGGAAGCTCTTCTGAGATCATGCTATTTGTTTATTTTTATTTCACAAACTAGATGTTATTCCTGTTAACACAATATAGACCAAGCTGCTGTATATTTTGGATCATGGTTCTCTGGCCTGTGAGTGGATTTCTTAGATAATTCTATAATTATTCAATGGGGATTTGGGAATGTCCTGCAAAAAACTGTCAACATAAAGGAAGGTTGTTAGTTTATTTAAATTTCACCAGAATGCCACTACATATTCTCACTACAGGCAGGGGAAGAGTCTTAGATCTAATCTGAAATTGCTTATGACCTTTTTGGGGGAAGACATAGGAAAATGAGTGTTTCTATTAGTTTACCAAGAATAGCCTAGTGTCTACCAGATTAAAAATGTAATTTCTGAACATCCATAAAAAAGTAAAAAATTGAATGATATGTCAGATTTTTCTAGATTTTTCCAGTTTGTTAATGTCACCTTCAGTCACTGATTGCAGGGAAAATGCCAGA
The DNA here is from genome assembly GCA_013397725.1 of Rhagologus leucostigma. Taxonomy (NCBI): domain Eukaryota; kingdom Metazoa; phylum Chordata; class Aves; order Passeriformes; genus Rhagologus; species Rhagologus leucostigma. The sequence continues at coordinate 1,068,081 of VZTD01001046.1, read as the reverse complement.
TGCCCAGCAAGTAAATAATTTAGCTCAGGCTGTGATTGTTAATTACAATCAGTGCTAAAGAATTTGGTAGAGATGATGATCTCTTCAACCCATGAGGAAAGAAATAAATCAAAAGGATTAGACAAAGAATGTTCAGAAAAGGAGAATAAAAGAAAAAAAATCCAAAAACTTCCATCTGTGAAAAATTATTGCAATGAACTTTTTATTATAAAGTACTGAGGGACGAGTGTTAAGGGGTAATTTCCTGAAGGAAACTGTTCCCAAACTGTTTCCTGTTTCCAAACTCGAAATTCTTTATGCAAAAAAAAGTGCTAAAAGGTAATAATTAATCATTCCCATTTAAGTCTTCCAGGCTTTGTGTGAACAAGATTTAGCTGCATAAAACCTGTGGCTAAATCCCACGCCATGGTGAAAAGGTATATGGTATTACCTCCACCAAAAAACCCAGTGCCATGGCAGAAATACTAGAGCCAGTTCCTGTGGGAAAATGGTATTGATCTAATGGCTGTCAGCTGCTCTGAGATATCATTCTCATTTTTGTGTCTTCACATTACTCTTGGGTTTTGGCTACAGCACAGTGTGGTTCATGTTTTCTGTTTACTGTGCAGCATTTATCACACAGGAAAAGGAAGGAGCCAGGGAATATATAATGGATCCTTTCGTGTGTAGACCCTTAGTTATTGGGTAGACTAATCACATTAGGAATTATTATTTCATCATGTGACTGCCTGAAAGACTGACGTCTTGTGACCTCAGAAATGTTTATACAATTCCACCACAATGCCATAACATTAAAGTGTTTGTGTTCTGGTTTTTCTTTTTTTTTGGACATTCTAAGGCAAATCTGAGTATAATATTGTGATTAAAATATCTATGAGTTGTGTTCCTGGCATATTATTGGCATGGTATTGTAGAACTACTGCAGTAGAATAATGTAATGCTGCTTTTGTTTGTCAAAATGTCTTTTTCTATTGGCAAAAGAAAAACCTGTTCTCTCCTGCTGCTGGAGCTCCCCCATCCCCATGGACCCATGTGGAAGGTGGTAGTGTTTCCAGAGAGAAAACACAGAGGTTTCTGTTGTGTTTCACTCTCTTTCTCTTGTTCTCACAGGAACGTTTTTGGATGCTTTGTAGTTTGAATTAACACGGAGAAGGAGTAATTGTACATTGCTGCCCTTCACGCAGGCATGCTGGGCGTGCATACTTGGCTAGCACCATCAAGACAGTGCCCAATCTGGTTTTGTTAGAAAGGGCCCTTTGAAAAGGGTTCTAGTGAATCTGAGATGTGGAGGTCCTGTCAGGAGATGGGGACAGTCTTCTGCAAGATATATTTAGTCTTTTAAAATCGTGGTTTTACATCACCAAATTAGGCAGGAAAGATGGTGTTATTTAAAAAATAATGCACAGAGTTAATGGATGTATAGGCTGAACTTTGGGTCCAGAGGATCTTAAAATCCCTCTGAAATGTCAACTTGATATTAGCATCTGACTGCTAATTGCTTATTTAGTATTGAAGTATAACCTTGATTATAGCTTTCAGTATTTAAATGACGTAAATATAAGAGAAATAATAACAAGGCTAGTAATGGTGAACAGGCCAGATATCTTACCGAGGGTAGACATCTTATCTTGGTGAGGTGTTTAAAATGAGAACAAATTTCCTCGCCATAATTAAACCATTCCTTCTCCTTTAAAGAAATTATTGGCTATCATTTCAATTATTATGTTTCTATATACTATACTACTCTGTCTCTTATTTGACATAATGTAACTCATTTTTTTTGAAGGATATACCTAATGCAGATTATTTTTACATGGTCTCTAAGTATGCTGATTTGTTTGACCTTAGCGTATTCCTCTGCCTAGGCAGGACTAGCTTCACTTGCAGTGTGTTGGAGCTTGAGTCACAGAGGGGCTGGTTTGAACGGAATGTGGGTGTAGAGCACTGTAATGGCTCCATTCTGTGTGTTGCTGTCCTTAGTGTGCATGGACAGCCGGGCGTGAACTTATCAAGAGTTTACTGCTTCAGTGGTGTTTGTGTGGTTCCTTTACTGCCTTCAAACGAAGCTTCCCATCCCTTGAAGACTGAGGGGCTTTCATGGCTGTGTGTCGTCTTCTGCCTGGGACTCTGAGAACAGCATTCCCTACTTTGCTGCTGGTGGGCAGCCAGAACTGGTCTCTTTGCCACTGTGTCCTTGGAGGTGGCACTAGCTGACAGTGCTTCGTAATTGTACTCTGTGTTTAACAGCCACCCGGGGGTCTGCTGAGGTTCTGGGGGGTTTTGAGATGAAGGGTTGAAGGGAAGCTGTTCTAGAGGCTTTTACAAAAGAGGCGAATGAGTAGTGAACAGTACTGGCGGGTCTGGGATTCTTGTACAAAGAAGCGAATCTGGATCTGTAGCAGCCAAAACCACAGATAATTGGTGACAGTGCATCCTGTCCCTCGTCTGCTTCTGCCAGAGTGCAGCTCGTGCTGTCATCTACTCGAAGCAGATTGCAATGTCCTGAAAGTTTGACCAAGCTGCAAAGCTTTGACTATCACAGTGGGGAGCATTGCTCTCAGCAGACATCCATTCGCTTCTAATGTGGAATATACAGTCTGCAAAGTTAGTTTGTTCTTTTTTACAGAGTTCTGGTCTACAGACATGTTCTCTAAAGAAGTGCCATGAAGTATGGTGATAGCTGCTGGCATAGCAAGAGGAGAGTTCAGATTAAAGTCATCAAATAAAACAATTTAGTAGAAAACCTCTAACGGTGCTTTTTAATTCATTAGAAGGAAAACAGTGGGTCAGCCCTTTTAGAATTGTATTTTTAAAAGGGTGGCAGAAAACAGTATAGCATTTTTTCTGCAGGTTCTTTCAGAGTGGACTCTGTTGAGTAGCTGAAAGAAATGTATCTCCATTGTTTAAATTTTGTTAAAATATGGGGCTGAAGTTTTGCAATCAATTTCTTATGCAGTGCTTTGAATGGGTGAGAAAGCACGCTAGGGCAGTGTGATGGGTTATGACTTCAAACCTTGAGGACCTGAGAGACTGGCTAAATAGTCCTTTGGAGTTCTGTGCAAAGACAATGTCTGTCCTTTTGATACCTCCTGTCTTCCTTTTGAAGAACACCAACTTATTCTGTAATATTCTGTATTCCTGAATTATTTAAAAACACATAATTATGTAGGCAAGGAAAATAATTCAATCTGAATGTTCATCTCAAGAAAGTTCTGTCAGGTCACCTGTTTGGCACTTTTTCATACCTCTTTTCAAAAAAGAGCATTTATGAGAAGGGATCCACCTCAGATCCTGCTCTGGTGAGATGCTGCTCCAGAAAGAAGTCTTGGTTTTAAAGATGTTTTGACTCCACAGGTTCTGTGGGCTTCAGCTTCTGTTGATATATTTGAGGACCAAATTCATATTTAGAGCCGAGAAAATGCTGTAAAGCCATGTGAATTTCTGTTCAGCCCTGGTGAAACTGAAACCTAGAAGTTATTGCTTCCATCAGCCGTGCCACATTTGTTTCTTCTTGCCACCTTCACCAGCTTTATCAACCTAGATAAAATAAGAAAAACCTCACCTTATTGCTCAACCATGGCAAGTGGAGGCTTTCTGAAAATTCAGACTTGTGATTTTCTATTGCTAGATGATTAGCTAGTTCTCATTTATGCCTCTGAAAACCTGAAAAGACCATAGAGTACTTAGTTAGACTTCCCAATATGTTACTTCTGTTTAAAGGAGAGGATTCAGGTAATGAGGGCTGTAAACCTGTGCAGAGATGCATGATGGTAAATTTCAACACACCCACTGGTCCTTTGAGATTGCTTTTATCTTTATCTGTGTTCTAAGCCTCAATTTTTATTCAAAAAATGAGACTTGCAGATTCTCAGTTTCCACTAACTTAAATAACTAGTTTATGTAAATTAAAAAAAAAAAATAGAACCAAACAGTAATTACATTGGTAATCACTTAGCTGCAGATTATTAGTTGTCAGTCATTTTGGGGCTAAGTTTTTCTTACCTCAAAGACCAATAATACATAATTTAGACTTGTGAATCACAGGTTCTTTTGGAAAGTTGAACTAAAAATTAGACTATGAATTTACAAAAAACCTTTTAGTTGTTCAGAGAATCCCGACATTGCTAACATTAAGAGGGCAGAAGTACTTAGGACCTTATTGATTAAAGTTCATATCCAATAGAGTGGGACTCTCTGATGTGACTGAATGATTTTTATTACACGGGGGGTTTTTTAAGCATATCTTTCCTGTAGACAAGTACCCCAATAAAATGCTTGATATCAGGAGGGCAAATGTTAGAAACTTTCTGTACTTTTCCGAGTGGTGATCTCAGTCTAAATGGCCAAGAGCATTTCCATTGAATTCTACGTATTTTTATTTCTGAGTTTCATTGTCCTGCATTGAAAATGCCTGCAAAGATAATAACATTGAAACAAATGTTATTAAAGCACTTTAAGAACTTCTGATAAACTGATTTATATGCAGCAGCTGTGGGGTAAACTGAAACAGTAATTGACCCCATTGGCCTTTTCTGGTTGTTCAAGGTGGAGTAATCTCAGGGGGACCTGTTCATCTCTGCCCCACAGTGCGAGATGACTGCAGAGTCACTGCAAGGAATTCAGGTTTAGGTTTATAAAGATTTGTCACTAGCCACTGGATATCACTGGGCTCAGTAAAATCAACAAGCTTATAATTAGTCTGAACTATCTAACAGTAACCTAATTTAAAAATGCAAATAATAAAAACATCTACCATAACATTAAAAATATCTTAAAATATTACAGATTCAAGTCACAGAAAAGAGTGCTGATCTTGAAAAGCTTGATGCCAATTATGTGCTTCACTGAATTAAAATGAACTCGTATTATTAATAAAGACTCAAATGATCTAGTCTGCTAGTCCAACCTTTCATCACCTCATACTTTCATTAGAAATGAACTTTTCAATTACCAACTGTCTTTTGAAACTTAGTACTGAGTTCCAAAATTAAGTTTTCCAGACTGTGATTCAGGAACTTAAGTAATACAGAACAATCTTGCAGAATTTGACACTGTTACATGTCATTCTCTCTTGCTACTTCATGGATCTTTTCACATTAAGTGATCATCTTGTTCGGGCCACTGACAGTGAAAACTAAATCCAACTGAGCAGGGACTTTTAGAAGAATAAGGCTCAGAAATAATCCAGATATATACAAAGAATAACATCTATCAAAGGCAATATTGAAATCTGAAAATTGAAATGCAGCTGTCAGCTCTTCTGATGACTGCCAGAAGCAATGGATGGAATGAAAAATATTTGAGAAAGCTTTGCACTTTTTTTCTTAGAGTTCAAAGAACTTTCCTTATTGGAATATTTTATTCTAATAATCCTAAAGGAAATCCCACTGATTAAACTGAGAACATAGTTTCTTTTCCATTCCTCAAGCTCTTCTTCCCAGTCTGCTCCCTGAAGGATTGGTGCTCTCCCTGGATATTTGAGTTTGAGATCTGCCTCTTGTGTGTTGCTTGGTCTTAGTAAGGAGAGTATTGAAAGGGCAGCAAAGACCTCTTGCCTTGGTTCAGATGGTTCGACTCAGATTTGGCACTGAGCTGTAATTGCAGAGAAAGACCTTCTCAGGCCCCTGGAGCATGTCCAGTACAGACAGAAAGGTTGGGAAGTAGAGCAGCTGAAGTTCAGGAAGTACTGGCTGTGCACAAACCGCAAGGCTTGAAGTTGGACATTTTTGAGCAGCTTTTCATTAAGAGTGCAAAAGGCACAAGATCTCTGCCAACTTGCAAGTCCTTATTCTAAAGCATGGGACTTTCTGAAGAAAAGACTTCAGAATCTTTTAAGATTCTAAGCAAATGCTGTTTCCTGTTGCTCTTTTCTCAGAAATGGCTGCAGTATTTTGACTGAAATTTTCCAGGAAATTCAGGCCAAGGGAGACACATCACCCCGATGATCATGGCTTTCTCAATGGTGCAAGTGATCGAGAACAGGGTCTTTAGTACGTGCACTGCATCAACCTTAATTGAATTGTATTGTCAGGGAGAGTTTTTTTCTGTCTTTCTCTGCAGGTGTTTATTTTTTAATTCTTTTACTTTTAGTAACCTATTCCTTAAAGCTTGTTATTCTCTTCGTCTTTCAGTAAGCAAGCAGTGACATGAGAACGATTGACATCTGCAGTGAAGTCTGAGTCTCAGTTCCATTTGAAACCCAGCAGAGGAAACTTTGTTATCAGAATCCTTTTGAGTAAAAATTATTATTATCTGGGAGGAGCTCAGCTTGATTGTTAGATTGCCAAGCTTTGTGCAAAACTGTTTACATTTACAAGCCAGCAAAATTGATGTGGAACACCGTGATATACAACAAAGAACTGCTTTTTTTCCCAGTCTCTTTCAAGATAAAATTTTTCCTGTTGTCTATTTTTCATTAAAAGCCAAATGACTGCCATTATTTTTCAGTTATTTAAGAAAATGTTAAAGGTTATATTGGAGAAGACTTTTTGATCTGAATTTCAAGTTTGTTTATAGCACCTTGGTTCAGAATTGCTCTTTTCACGCTGGGAACACTTGAAATCACTCTTAGATGCAGTTGCATTGAAAATATGTATGTATACATGTTTAAATTAGCATGTTTGTTTCTACTGTGGTAAACACAACCGAGTGTAGCAAGCTGATGTGGCATGTGCTATTCCACATGTGGCTGTGCAAAACAGTCACTGCTCCTCTACCTACGTGAAATATCTGAAACACTTCTATGGAAAGATATTAAATGCAATAAGTTTCTAATTTCCAGTTATAAAGTTTTGATGTTTTTTTCTCTGTAACCTTATTTGTCTTTCCCTGGCCTTGGAATAAAGAGAAAGACTGAGTAAGCACAAAGAATTTGGAGGCACAAGAAGGACTGAAAAATCCTTCATGTAAAAAGTACAGATTGAAGATTTGGCAGTGGGGTATATGGGCATCTGTTCCTAGACACAGCCTTGTGTTTAGTCAGGGCTGATAGTGACTGAGTTTGGTAATACTTCTGGTCTCTAGTTTGTGTAGAGCCACCGTATGAAGGCCGGATCACCTGGCACTGATTGACACAATGTGTAACTGAGACGTGGAGGAATGACAGGATGTGGAGGCTGACTGACCTCCCCATAGGGCCCATATGGTTGAGCTTTTTGGTTGGTTTATACATTGAAGACAATGCACGAACTTTGTCTGTTCTATACTCCCTATGTACCTAAATGAAGTATTTTGTCCTCCAGAACTATTACTAAAAGCTTGTTCCTCTGCTTTGTTGGTTGTTGCATCATGGGAAGATCTGCTTTGTCCTGTCTGCATACTGGGTTTTCCTATGATCAAAATGTACCCTAACACCATTTTATATGGAAGATAAAGACTGAAAATGTAGCTTTGTCTATTATAATTTTTTTAACTTTATAGTATAGTTTTCTAAAAGGCTGAAGGTATTTGGTGACATTTACTATATGTGGAAGAAGCTGGAACTGGTAAAAGGTGTTAACAGAGGATGGAGAACACATATAAATCATAAACTTTTTCACAATTTAAAGTTTGTCATTTTGGGGCAGTCCATCATACAATTTTATGTCACGATGACACCAACTGTGAAAATGCTTCAGCTTTCATTGTTAAATTGTTAGAGCTTTAATAGCAAGTGGCTGTGATGACAATTTCCAGACCCGCTGGGAAAGTGTGGTACGATTCAGGAATGTCTGTCACCCTGTGCCATCTTGCTTATGGTGTGGGTACTTTTTTCTGAGTAGCAACACTCGTCTGGGATGAATTATCCCTTAAGAAAAGACATAAAATATTTCTATCATTTATTTGCAATTACTTGTATTAAAACATTTATTGCAGCATTTACTATTTCAAAGGCACTAAATGGAATTCTCTGGTAGAAAGTTCATTATTCACAAAAACTATTTTTGGAGATATTTATGGTCAATCAATATATTTTTTCTGTATCATTTACGTTAGAAGTGAGTACATGCCTGAAAGATAAAATGTCGTGTAACTGATGACTTCCCATAGCTGGCAGTGGAAAAAGGAGTGTGTAAGGTTTGTAGCATACCCCCTGCCTCCATCGGGAACTGCTTCTGCATACTTAGTTTTTCATTCTGGACTCACAACTCTGAACTTCCAGACTGATTCTTTACATTGGAACTGCCAGCTGATGGGCAGGGGGAAGGGAGTTTATCCATCCATACGAATTATCAAATAACATCCCGTGATGTCACCTCTTAACATTTGGCTTAAATGCCGAGATATTCTAAACAGTTGCCTGAAAAGCGTGCTGAAATGGAGCCATTTGCAAGTTTGCAGACATCTATTAATGGTTACTGCTGATAAATGACAATGAATAAATTACTTGAGGAATTGCAACTTTTTCTTAGTGCAATGTATTCTAAGACCTGCAACTTCCTCTGATAAAAGTTTTTTTTCTGTAAGAAGTGCTTGTGTGCTTTGAGCTGAGTACAGGCGCTCCCTTACTGCTCTGAAGTGGGTATTTATGAGGAGTGTACATATTGCCGTGGAAGTTTCAACTGCTGATTTGTGCAGGACAGGAAGGTGTTTTATTGTGGGCTGTGAGCTCATGGGCAAGGCCCTCTGAGAAAATTGTCAGTTTGCTACATGGGAAACATTCTTGTGTGTGTTCCTACCCTGATATACCCAACAAGATAAACTGCACTTTTTTGTACTGAGAGATAAGCACCCTCACCTGTTTCTGAGCTGAAAACATGCACAGTTACCACGGAATAAGTGATGCACAGCAAAGTGTGTGTGTCTATTGTCTGCCTGGTAAAATTGTCTCAGAATACGGTAGCATCCGGCAATTTTGGAACTAATGTGGGAAGGAAAAGTTTCTCTTTAATATCCATCAAATGCTGTTTATAGAGCAAAGGTGTATCAGTTCTAGACTTATTTTTGTAATGCTTTGAGGCATGAGGATGCATGCTTTTTATCAGTTCTCCTGTAATAAACTTGTACTTCTCTTCATTATCCATAGATGTCTAACCTGTCTAGTGCCTGGTATGAATACCTGAAAGAAGGAAATTAAAGATTCACTTTGTGTTCTTTCATGCTGATGAAACCCAATGAAATGAATACTCATTTAAGGAAAATACAAAAAAAAAGAAGTAAATTTAACAAAGTTCAAATGCATTCAAAATTTCAAGCCCTTTCTTTTACTTTTTTCCTTTTGCAGTATTTGCTGTCTCTCCTAGAAATCCAAAAAGAACATATGGGTTATCAGGAAATGGATGAATCACTACCCTCCAGAGGCAGAGTTCAGCTGGGGAAAAACTCCAAGATGTGGAGAACAGATATCAATGAACATAAACAACACTGCTGTGAAAAGAGGGAGCTGGGACTACTCGAGGCTCACGTGGATTCCTACAGTAAGTACAGCTTGAAGGTTAAAGAGGCTCCTTTGGGCAGAAAAATCTATGAATAGTGTATTTTTAAACAAAGTCATTTTCATAAGTGTTGAATCTGAATCTCAAAGCCAACTTGATCTGTGTAAAATTCAGCCAGAGGATATCCTAGTAAGTTCAAAGTGAGGCTTAGTGGAATCGCACCTTGATGAAGAAACCTTTGGCATTTTTGTGACTAACAGTATTTTAGGAGCAATATGGCATTTAGATAAAATCATTAGGAAGGAAATGAACAGTGTGAATTGTGAAGTTCTTTGTTATTTGGCAATACTGAAAAGCAGATGTGAAATGCATGGCTGAGACAGATATTCTGGAGGGTTTTTGGGGGGATTTTTTTATTTAAATAGAAAGAAATTCAACTTCTTTTGTGAAGGTCAAATCTGGAAAGAAATACAAATATGAGACATTTTCTTTAGAACAAGTAATACATTTAGAAATGAAATTTCTATTTAGAAATGTTAGAAATCAGTTCAGTGTTGTTTTGATATTTCCTTCTTTTTATTTTGGCCAGGCCACACTTTTTTAGTCAAATCACTGTCCAGTGAGTGGGTTTTTTTTCCAAATTGGTTAAAGTTTGAATGAGGCTTAATTTTACAGCTAGACCTATGAATCTTTATGATATGAGCTCAAGTTCCAGTGGCAAAACATGATTTCAGTTTTTGTTGATTGGCATATGAGGCGCAGGCATAATGCTTACAATAAAAGTTATAAAAAAAATTTTCTTGCTTTTCTCTAGCTGTTATCCATACTCATAGTGCAGATCTCTGCATTTCAGTTTGAAAAGCAGTGGCCTGTGACCTTGTACTCAGCAGGTGATCTAAACCAACTTTGTGGTGTATGTTCTTTTAAACTATTTATTTTAAAACTCCAAAGGGACAAAACATCTGTTTTCAACCTCCTGAACACAGTGAACTCTGTGTTCTCTTTCACCATTTTTCATCAGGGCTTCTGTGGTATCAAATCAGTGAGAGCTCAGTAAGGTGTGATAATATATGATAAAGTCGCTGAGAGCAGAAAGTGCCAGATGAGTTGATCTCTTGCAGTATTTTGTATCACAACTGTTACTTGAAAGTCTAAAGGAATATTTGTTTTCCGTTAGGTTCTCGTGTTTTATTTGTTTCCTATGGGATATCTGTTTGGTTTTTTATAATCTATTTGCATCTGTTATAAAGTGATTATGTATTTCAGACCCCAGGATAAACCAGTAATTATCCTAAAGTGCCATTGACACTCTGCACTGCTAAGAGTACCAAAAGACCTGTTCTGATAGGTGCAGTGGATAATCTGCTGCCCTTTTTATTAAAGAACCTCAGGGTTTTGTATTGGCTTTTTAACAGTCATATGTTTGGAAAACCCTTTTTGCCTCATGGTTAGCTATAATAATTAAAAGATAGAGATGGCAATGCAGAACATACCCCCTGTGTATGCTCTCCCGTGCAACTGCAGCACAGTTCCTGCTTTAGATCCCTCCAGTGCACAAACATAAGAAGGTGCTTTTGGAAGGCAGTTACACCTTAGGATGTCCATTAGCATTTCCCAAAGCAATTTGTGTCCTTTCTTGTGTGACAGAGATATCGATCAAACGCCTGGTGAGTTAAATGGTCGCAGCTTAATCACATAAACTTGTGGATTGTGAATTCTACTGCTGGGAGTCAATGCTGTAATATTTTTCTACCCTTGACAGAGAAATCAGAGTCCTGATTTCTGCCTGCCCTCCTTGATTCTTCCAAGCTCTGTGCCATAGAACAGTATACAGTTACAGAATTCTTAAGATATTTTGTTGCTGTATTTTTTCTGGCTACTGTAGCTACCATAGCCTGTACAGAATTGCCTCTCCACTCTTTTCTGGTAGCTGTTCTGAGAAGGAAGAAAACCTTCCTGCTGCTAAGTGTGTTATCTGCACAGATGATCTATCTGTAGTGTTCTGAGGAAAAGTCAAATGACAATATGTCAGCTTTTTAGGTCTGGAGAAATTATCCCACATTACCTTGGCAGTGGTAATAGTTTACAACGTTCATGGTCTGTAATGGGCTGTTTGCTTTAAAGGGCTTTGACAGTTTTGCTGAACTTAACGTGTACTTAGCTAAGGGATGATCTTTCTTCACTACATCACTTGCAGTTTGAATAGGTCACACTTTGATAAGATGTGTTTGATTTAGTAACTGTGAAACTGCTGCATAAAACCTCCTTTTTGCTTACATATTTCTCAAAAGATTCGCTGTATTATTCTGAGAGCAAATACCTAATTATTTGCTGCTGGAAACCATGTAAGAACACCTCTCTCTATTTCTGAAATCCTTTGGTGATATCTGCCACAGTAAGTTAACATCCAAAATGAATAATGCAATGGAAAGGGATTTCATTTTGTGGGTTTGTTGAGCTGGAGTCTAGCTTTGTCATAACACAAAAAAAATAAAAATGAAGTCAGTGTCTGGGGGAGGTGTGTGCTGGGGGGCTGTGGTCAGTGGCTTGTTTGACTCCATTATGTCCAGGTCTGGAACTGAGCATTTGCTGATGCCACTGATATCAGGTCAAGCTGTACAGGTACTTCTACACCCTTCTAACACAGGCATCCTGAGAGAGTGCCTCTGAAATAGTTTCTTCTTACAATGATATTTCTTCCAATTACATATAGCAGAAAATAATATTTAGAAGAAAAAACACTGCTAGGATGATGGATGGAGCTTGCCTGTGCTCTTCTGAGCAGTATCACCAGATACTATTTGCAGGGCTGCCAGGAAGAAGTGTTTTTGGTAAGTCTTGCACTGCAGAATGGTCTGGGCTTTTCTGGAGGGTTTGGATGTCTCTTACAGTTGTGTTCAGGGAGAAAGTGTTGGTTATGACAGGGCAGGCCAGCACAATGAGGTGATCAATCATCAGCACCATAATGTCTGTGATTTTAACACCTCTACCAGGATCCTCGGATAGAGTTTCAGGCCTTTAAAAGTTTGTGCAAAGAGAAAAAAGCAAAATGAAGACAATATGTTTAAGAACATGTACTGTCAGGTAAAATTTCTCTGATGGTGGATATGAGGTTAATATGAGGCTGACTCTTCACACATAAGCATTTGAAGCACAGTTGTCTGAAGCTGTCATGACAACAGTAAGCTCCAGAATGGCTCACTCTGTTCGCCATTTTGAAGATTTTCTTAACTGGGCACCACTATACTGGGAACATGAATGATGAAAAATAATGTTGTATGAACATACTGCACAAGAGAAGGTAACGAGCATTTTAATGCCCAAGGAAAGGTTAATGAACAAGGTAATGAAAAAGCTTTACAACAGAGAGTAAACTGTTTCCCTGAGTTGATATCTGAATCCCATGCATAGCTCTTTGGCTGTGTCTTTGGCTATCCTCCAACCGGCAAAGCTACTTGTCAATCGTAGCTCTTTGTTTTTAAACGCATATCAAGCCCATATCCCCACTCCTGTGTCTGCAAGCAGAGCAGCTGAGCAGATGAGCCCCATTGTCTGAGCATCTGACAATGCCCATAAAGTATCGTAAGAAAATGGTGCTAATTCTGTTCCACCTGTTGTTTGGATCCAAAAGGGGAATTTTCTTAGATTGGGCCTTCAGCCATCCATGCTTATGTTTGAGAAATGGTAACAGACATTCTGTTTATCGCTTGTAATAGCTGCCCATATGCCATGTGCTAGGTGTCAGGTGGAGGCATCCTTACTTCTCTGTATCATAGCAAGAAATACTGTGAATTTCAACCTGGCTGAATTCAGAACCCGCAGAGTATGTTCATTTGGCCAGAGGGCATCCCATTAAGTGGCATAAGGAAAGTCTCTTTCAATCACTAAAGACCTTTCTTGCTGTAATCCCTGCTGCTCCTGGGAATTTGAGATGGGAAGTGAAACCAAACCTTTTTCTGGCAGTTCTGTGACAATGCCTCCAGGGCTGCTAATGTATTAGGGAAAAATTCTGCCAGGCTTTCCACAATGTAACATTTTTGTTCATAAATATACCAGCTGGTTTTAATGACACTTGTGAGATATTGATGCAGAAAGTCAGGGTAGCAGAATCTTTGTTCATGAGTGGCAGCTCATGAACAGCTTTAATTCCAGCTGCTTGGAAAGGAACAAGCATCTAAAGTTAGAAATTAATCAGAAAGTTTTTTCAGATAAATGAAACCACCTGACTTTTCCTTCCACTTCCATGACACCCCTAATGATCTGATATTTGCTGTAGCAGGCAGATCATTCTTGTGAGCTGATGGGTGAATTCTTTATCTGTGTCCATTCACAGTTCTGCACCTGTTCCAGTTTTGGACATAACTAGTGTTCGTATTTCCTCTTGTTGGGCTGTTTTATTCCATATCAGTCTAGCACTTCTGCAGTCATCAGGAGTCTCTACCCTTGGTAAGAGACCACTTAGCTGTTCCTTGATAAATAATTAGTAAAGAACACATCAGCTGCTGACATCTTGCTTTATCCTGTTGAATCATATAGGGAAAATTTTAAATGTAGCAAACATTAATTAATGGGTGTCTTTACTGGGTTTATTTTCCATTTCAATTTCTGTAATAGGTCTGCATCTGAGTGAATGGAATATTTCCATTCTGAAAATGACTAGTGAAATTCAAGTGTTTGCTTTCATTCCCTCTTTGTTTCTGCCTCTGCTCATCATTCTTTCATAACAAAGCTGTCCCCTAGCTTGCTTTTTAGTGTTTCAGATCACATGAAGGTGCTGACATTCAACACAGAGATAGTACGTTTGTTTATTTTTCAGTTTACTGAATGCATCTCCCACCATAAATTTCAGTAGGTGAAAAAGATAACAGAGAATATTGAGCATAACAGAAACAGCGTTACAGCAAGCGAGTTCACCAAATCACTTGTACCAGAGCTAATGGGATGCCTTTGCAGATATGCTGACAAAAGGGCTGGTTTAAGTCCTGTCCTGGTTGTGCTACCACAAGCCACGCTGGCTGCGGGGTGATGGCCTCCAGACTCTGCAGGCAAATGCTCCAAGGGCAAGGGCAAACCACCGTTACCTACTGCAGTGACTTGCAGCTGCAGCCATTGATTTCCCGGTGCACAAATGAGAAATGACATCGGATGAGCTTTGTGCTAGAGACTTGATTAAATAGAATGCTGCACCAGACAGACAGGATTACAGTGATGTTAGGTTTCTAAGAAAACGTAGCACGAAAGTCTAGGCTGTACCTCTGTCAGTTGAATCTGACAGCACTGGTCTGCCAGAAAAACTTTTGAAGGTAAAGACTCTGGTCTGATGTATTTTGTTTACATCGAGCTTATGGTTGTTTAAAATCTGGGTTTGGTGCTGCATATGTTTGGATAGAGCAATCTGACTGACTTCTGGTATTTCAGATCTTAACTTGGATTTAGCTGCTTATTACATATGTACAATCCACCAAGTGCACATTCCTGTCTAGGTGCTGTAAATTAGCTACAGTATATGAATCTCAGCATGTAATGCAATAGCATTTTATTCGTGTTGGAAGTAATGACTGCATTATGGATTTCATGCCCAAAGAGAAATAGCATGACTTCAGGCAACAGAAATTAACAGTATGAAGCATTATTGTTTGTGATATTGTTGATGTTTTAATTGCTGATCATTAATCTGTGTTCTTCAACTCCAGTGTTGGTGAAATTATAATTAGTCCAGTGTGTTTTGCTGAAATGTAGAAAACAATCAGTCTGCCACTAATGATAGGGCACGTGGGACTCTGAAACTGAGTATCAAGTCAGTACTTCTGTTCCACAGTGCATAATTTTTTTTTTATATTTATATTTTTTGAGTAAAATGTCCTTATTGGGAGAATAACTTACACTAAAGAAAACTTACAGTATTGAAAAAAAAATCAAATAAAACCTTGCATGTTTTATTTCCATTTAAATGCTAATGATGTAATGACGTAATTGCTGTGCTACGGTACAGTGGAAAAAAGCTTTGGGCACACATCTTTCTGGAAATGTAAATAATGTCGTAGTTGGTCCTGAGTGTGGCCTTTACTCTCTCATATGTGTGTTTGCCTAGTCGATTAGAAGTTCATATACTCCACTGATTGTGTTACTTTTTTATTTGGGCAAAGATCAATTTAATCACAAGTTGACTCTCATCATAATGCATGTGCGCCTGTAAATTCCTGAAATTTAAAAACTGTGCATGTGTTTCAGGATTACTTATGTTGTCAATCCAAATGTAGCTCTGCTCTAACATCATATCATATTCACTTACATCAGCGCGAAAGGAGTGGAAAATACTGCAAATTCGTTGTATGCCTGTACAACTTGGTCAATGTGAAAGATGTTCACAGAGGAAGTATCTAAGGGCTGTAAAGCAGCCATTGTGCTTCTGCATTGTCTGCAGCAGTCAGGCTTTGCCTGTGTGGGAAAGATGCTGCAGCAAACCAAGGTATGACTGTAAACTTCCAAAAGTGTGTTGATGTAAATCCAAGTGTGGAAGATCCTTATTTTATTCAGTTTAGCTGAAATCAACTGGAAACAGGTTTTAATTAAACAAAACAAAAGAGCCCTTTGGAGGTGACTGACGAGTGTCCCACTGAGGGTTTTTCACACTGCAAATACAATACTTCAACTGCACTGAGCTCACACTGCTACATTTGCCTTTACAGCATCTATAACCTGATCTGGGTCGAGATGAAGTCAGTGAGATATTGCCACCTGCTACAAGACAGAGGCTTGAATCATTCTTTTAATGAGGCAGGGGGCAGTTCTGTCTTTAAATAATTTATCCTGACTAGGAATCCATCCCCTTCTGTTAAAAGAATAAACTTATTTCCTATTAAACACTGACTCTGTAAAATTCCATTAACCTACTTTCTCCGGTGGAAAAAAAAAATTGTATTCAGGTTTAGCACAAAAGCAAACAAGTGTTTATTGAGAAATTATTTGGTATAATTCTAAACCCAGATGTTTCCACACTAATCTCTATAATCAGTGGTGACATTCCTATTGCCAGAAGACACATGAATGTCAAGCTCTTAATGACTGATGCCTTCTGGTTGGAAGTGTCAAGAGAGGGGAACAAATAGCCTTGGCTACTGTGTGACTTAGGAATTGTTAAAAGGTGCCCATTCTTGGTGTTAATCCATCCCAGCTGCAAAGGACGCTGAGACTGGGTAGCTCTTCAAATGAAAATTGATGTAACAAACCTTGGCAGGTATGTCTTTTGCTGGGATTGTTAACACTGATTTCATTGATTCATTCAGTATTATCATGCTGATTATAGGTCCTGCAGAACATCTACACAACCTAATCAGTTCTTTCCTTCCTCGGCAAGTACAGTTTTTGTGAGATTACCCAGCTCCCCGAGTGCTGAGCAGTGGCATTTCTTGGCAGGATGTGACATTGCTTTTAATAAGATACACTTCAAAGCATTGTGCCACGCCACACCAAATATCACTTGAAAACAGCATAAAACCTTTCACTTTGATTTCTTTGCTTTTCATTTTTTACACCTTATCTTGGAAGCATTAAAGGCAACCAGCTTCTTGGCTTTCATGCCTGTCTGAAGATGTAAGTACAACAATGCTAATGCCAAAATGACTAAAGAATCAGAATGAAGTCCCTGAATGGAGAAAGAGTGGGAGGGAAGCAGGAAAATGAGCAAAGAAGAAGATGAAAAAGGAGCACTGAGGAGAAAAACTATTTCTTAATTACACTATGAACTTTCTCTTGTGAATCTTGGATCTCACTCTAATTAAAGTAATTGGCATGTAGCAGTGTGATACAGACGGAATTCAGACACATTCTGTACTGGGCAAAGAGGCTTTAAATTTGCATTTGCTAGCTAGCTTGCAAAAAAGCTCCTTTTTTTCTCTTCCATTATGTACAAAAGGAAGAGGGGGGATTACATAGCTGTTAAGAAAGAGAAGGCACGTGAATGCAAATATCTGAATTTTTCTTTAGGCTCAGTATGTTCACCTTGCATTCAGAAGGAGTTAGAGCTCCTGCAGGGATGTTCCTTTGGTAAATCCTTAAAATATCTTAGGCTATTTAGTTCTTCAGGGGAGCTTTTGCCTACTCTGGAAGTGATGAAATAAAGTACCATGAAAAGGTTAAAAATATGCTGAAGTATAGTACAGGACAAATAAAAGAACTTAAGAAAATGAGGAATAACCAAACCCACAGGAAACAAGAGCCATGGCCCAAGAAGTAAGAATAGGAGGACATGATAAATCAAACTACAAAGCCAAAGAACAACTTTGCTTGAACTTTGTGCTCATTAACATAAGATCTCTTTGAACACAGCTTGTTCTGGGAGTCTGTGGAAATACCCACCCACAGGTTGCCCCTTACTCCCATAACCCCCTTCGTCATCAAGTGTGAGTGGCAAAATAAGTTTGCATTGTATCTTTAAACAGATGAGGCTGCAAAGACAATGGCCAGAGCTTTAGGTTGTTACGTACGTGGGAAATACCAAATTTATATTGTTCCAAGTGTGTAAAAATGAGCACCTGGCCTAATGAAGATGTGCTAGATTTGTGGATTCTCCACTTAACTCCCATCTCTGTGCAGATGTGAAATGAAATCAAATGTCTCAGCTCTGTGTGTGGATCAGCTTATTGCATGGGCTGCAAGAACCTTTATTTGGGACAGCAGAAGCAGACAGGAATCACTGGGGCCTATCACACTTAGGTCATCTCTGTCCGTGAGTTAAACACAGAAACTGTCATCAAAATCTCGGTAAAAGAGGATCATTCTCACAAGTGACAGTACCCTTTTTCTTCCCCTTTTAAAAACAGTTAGGACAACACAGTGAATCCTTTGAAAGGTAAGGAATTTGAATTATGGGTATGCTCCCTTAATTTCATCCTGTTACCTGTGCAGGGGCAGAAATGCCAAGGAAGTGCACTGTTGTCCCCTGTCCTTGTCAGCTCTTCTGTCTCTGCAAGCAAAGAAAACCTTAGCTTTTTCTTCTTCCACTGAGCCATTGTCAGTTTTTAATTTCCCTGAACCTGTTGTGGGATCAAAGGAAGAGGTCACTGGATGGCAGAGCTGCTGCAGTGCAAGCTCAGCAATGCAAAACCAGCAGAGTAGCACAGCTTCCCTGTGCTCAGTGACCCTTCTTCCAGAGGTGAGGCCAAACCACTTGACCCTGCCGTAGATGTAGAGAGCTGAAAGGAGAGCTTGCACTGGAGTGCCTGGAAGGACACTCAGCTCTCAACCCTTCTCACTGGGAGCAGGAGCTCTGCTGAAACATACTGCAGCTAACCAGGGGTTTAATTAAAATTACACTAACCTAACAAACTGCAAACTCCGATTAAGAGGTGTAAATCGTTATAAAGCTTATTCTCTCAGACACTCTTCCTTATTAAATGTTTTCTAGACTGTTTTTGATGAAGAAGAACCAATGGTGATTAGTGGTAGAGGTCACACATGCTCTGCATAAGTTTAGTGTATTTCCTAGGTCTAACTATTTTTTGGAACTGCAGATAGGTTTAAAGTCAATTGGAGCCAGGGAGACACAGGGCGAGGTGTATTTTCATGTGCTTTTTTTCTGGCCTGGAACTGTCTTTACAGGTGAGTTTTTTCTTCTGGTCTTACTGCATGGATTTTTTTAATTTCGTTAAAAGGCATCCATGGTTGGCACCAAAAATTGTTTTATTTTGAAAAGCTTGAACTCAGTGGCATAGTTGCTACTAGGATGCTCTGTGCTACTTACAGGAAGTAGTTACTGACTGCTGAGTGATCTGTTGTTGCAGTGTGCTTTGGCTTGGGCATCTATAGGGGTAAGCAAACCACACTTACTAGGTGCAAAGTGAGTGTGTGATATTTGGTAGGCTGGGTCTGGTAGGTTTTGGAATGTTTGGGGTTTTTTTGTTTTGTTGCTTTTTAAAAATACTGTTTTTATGGCACTCAGAGTTCTGAATATAGGCAGAAAGCTGTGAGGTGAATAGATGGTGCTCTTGGTGCTTAGAGCAGCATTTCCTGTTGTCCTTTTACATGTCTGACAGGTCTGGTATTTTATGAGGGAAAAAGTTATAATTTTTTTTAAAGTTAGGAAAATAAGTCCAGTGAATCCTGCTAAAAGGCAGCCTCATACTGTTGTCATTAATGGCTTCCCCTGAGAAACTGGCAAATTGATAAATTAAGCTTTCGCTCTGTGACAGCCTTTCACACACTCAAGATGTAGCCCCACTTAAGTCTTTAGCAGCAGTAAATCAATCTACTATAGAAATACTTTGCTTTCCTACCCAGGTACGAAATATATCTAGGGACTTGGTGTGTCAGTTCTCTATGTTTAGCTCTAAGTCATTTTGGCAATCACAGGAGGCATAAATTTTGTATTTATGTTGAAATGCATCCCTAATTGAGATGTCTATATTGCTTCAAGCCTCTCTTCTTGAAAACCAATTAATAAATTTCACACTAGAACACAGTCTTTTTATTAAGACTCAATTAAGGAAGATATAATGAGGCCAAACTAGGTGAAGCTTTTAGTGTGTATTATACACAGCAGATCTTGAAAGATAGATACAAAGTCAAATCTCACTTTGAACCTGCTTTCATCTAACAGCAGTAAGATGTCCTATATGGTGCCTGTACCCACAAGAAATTCATAAATAAAAATCTAAGCAAACTGAAATTACCATCCATAAGTAGGAGATGAAGTTTAGTTATGTCCCCTGTGAACATAGGAAACTGATCCTTTTGTTTCAAACTTTTTTATAAAAGCTGATGTCTTATTTCACTGACTATTACCCGTTGCTACTAAATAATTATAATTTGCCTGCACTGCCTTTTGTTTTTTTTTAATCTCCTCCATTTGCAAAGGTTGTTGTAACAGTTGTTTAGCCAAACTGTCTTCATATAAATACCAAGATGTAGTGTAGTTTCCCAACCTTGCATGGGCTATTTAGCTTTAAAAATGCTGATGGTGATACTTTGAAAACCCCCGTGATGCTGTTTAGTGCTGTGCCCTGTGATACCCAGAGATCCGAGATGCTGATGGGAGATCCCACCTGTGAGAGGGTGGCAGCCACAGCTGGTACTGACTGGTCTGGTCTGTTGGCCAGGCTGATAGAAAACATGGCAAATTTACCTAAACGTTTGTCAAAAATCGGGAGTTAGCCTACAGTATTTAAGTTGAAAGTAGTGTAGCTGATTATGACGTCATTAATGTTTTCTGGCAGAATGAGTCTGGATTAAACACAGGTTTATGTGTTATAATTGAGTTACAGTATATGTTTTATCAATGTAGGCTAAGAAATGTGATGAAAAACTTAAACAGAGAAGATAGGGTGGAAGGAAAATTGCATAGGTCATCCCTACGAATCACAGAAGTGTGGACTCACAACAACTCTGGGTTTACTGGGAGTTGTAGATCCAGATCTATTAAGTTTTTGCCAGGTTTGAATCTTACAATATAAATCCAGAATGTTGCTGGAACTGGGATTTTGGAGATCTTGTAAATATCTGTTAATTATATAATAAAGAATATTTTTTTCTGAGGCCTTGGTAGCAAGTTTCATTGTAGTTGGAAATTACATCTCTCACTGCAAGATGGATTCCTTTCCAGGAGTTCTTAAGTTGTGCATACAGAAGTCTTACTCTTTTCCCTTTAAAATATATAAAAATTTCTGTGTACTTGTGGCAGGTTCTCACAATTTCTCCTTATGGATAAATGGTGGGGTGATCCCTAACATCAGCCACTTGTTCTAAAGGGATTTATTCCTCCCTAAAATGTGTATTTTTTGAAGACATGACATTAAACATTAGCCTAAGCACAAAAAAAGGGGTGACATTGTCAAAAGTGTAAAGAACCTGAGCCTGCAGGACACCAGGTGCCAGAATAACTTGAAATTTTCAAAGGGCTTATGACTGTGTGTTAGTTTATTGATCTTAGCATCCAGGATGCAGCGATAATTATGTTTGATTATAGTTCTTTGATAATTAGTGGGAGATTTTAGGTGCAAAAGTCCTTCTTGTGCATATCAGTGGGATTGTTGCCTTAAAAGTATTTGAAGACGTGGTTCTTCATTTCTCTTATTTGAAGAAAAAGTAAAATCGCATACCTTAAAAAAATTCTTTTGAAAATATGTAATGCATATGTTCATTACTAATGAGGATCACTGGAGTGAAACTTGGATGGGTGTAAATCCATTTTCAAGTATATAAATTAACAGAATTTACTTTTAGGATCCTTTTAAAAGTAATTAAAAATAAATAAAAATATTAAGGAAAGTTCCAAAAAGTCTCACTCACTACAGCTAAATGAGTTCTGTTGATAAATACTTACAGGGCTGTAGAAGGGGTAGAAAAAAATCATCACAGCTTTCTGGTAATACCTAATAATCTATTTAGCAAGATTTGAGAGAAAGCACTTTGGCCAGATTCCTGAGCTACAGTTGTTTTTTCCTGTTTTATTATACATTTTAGAAAGTTTAATTATGTTACCCAAGCACTAATTCGATAGTGACTTATTGTTAGAACTGTTGATGACATATCTCCCAGTACCATGAGATTTTGGGCCATTTTTAGAGGTGAACCCAGACTGAAGCAGTTATTTCAAATACCATTATGGAAGAAGGACACTTTCCAAGACAATGTGTGTGGCTGCAAAGAAAGAGGAAGCCAGGACTTTGGAGCTTATCATTAAATAAACTTTGAGTTCTCAAGTGTGTGTTCATTTATTGGTTAGATTTAGCTAGAGTTTAGTCCAAAAAAACAAGTCATTAGACCTTCACCCAGCAAGGCACTTTTAAACACATTCATAACTTTAAATACATGAGTGACTGGATTCAAATCATGGTGTTACGTGTTTTGTTTGACTGGGGATCCATTGATTGCTTTTTGGCACCAATCTCATTCTTTCTTTAAATGAAGTTAGCCAAGAAATTAGAAGCCTTAGTTCACTTGCTTGTTCAGAGAACAATGCCACATGTAGAGCTCTGCTGATAGAGCTTTGGGAGGCAGAGCAAGACCTGTTTTTATTGAAGAAAACAGTATTGTACATGACTTCTTTTAATTAGTGCTTGGTCTGAAGATCCTTATGGCTCGCTCAGCTCGAACTGGCCCCGAACACCATCCCATCAAGAAAAATACAGCCATTTAAGGTTCTGATTTTCAAATTCAGTAGAGCAGTTACTTCTTATCTTTTGAGATTTCGTACAGGCTGTGGATGACAAACAGTTCTTGAAAGTGCTTCTGCCTGCAGGTGTCAGTAGTTTGTTTCATAACTGGGGCCAGGAAGTAATTTTGAGGCAGTAAGTGGCTTTTTACAGTGGCAAAAATAATGGCAAAAATGGGCTGCTGTGGACAAGGGCTCATCCTGCCTTAGCCAAGTTCCAGACTGTGTTTGGGGGGCCTGTGGTAGCGAGCTACCTCAGCTTCTCTACAGCAGAGGTGACGAGAGAGGTCTCTTGTTCCAGGGAAGGTCATGCAGCCTTCCCTCTGTTCCAGAGCTTTCCATCATGGTGAAATAGCCGGATTCCTGCAGCCCCTGAGCTCTGCCCAGCTTCTGCCCTGATCATCATTACCATAATGTCTCCTTTGGTGATTGCAGGAGGCACGATGTAGCTGCTATATCTGTGAGCTGCTTGGCTTCCTTTCCCAATATTCCCTCTTTACCTTTCTTTAAACAGCTTTAGTTAATTACCTAAATAGCCCATGTGAATCAGATTAGAGAATTTGAGAATCTTTCCATATGGCAGAATGTCTGGGTTTGTTTTCTGGTAAGATTAGACAGTTTTTCTCTAAATACTTCATTTCTGAAAAAAAAAAAAAAAATTTAAAAATGTATTCCTGGCCCACCTCAGGATTCTCATTTTCAAGAATCCAACTAAATACAGGAAATCAACCTGAGTTTACACTGTTATTTTCTTCACTTTCCTTCCTTTTAAGACAGTGTTAGGGCTCCCCCCAGCACAGGTTGGTTTGTGTGCCTTTGCTGTCCCTCAGCAGCCCGGCTTTGCCTCCTGCACACGTGCGCAGGTGGGAGCTGTCGGCAGTGACGACTGAACTGCACAGGGTGCAAGGCCCTTCTGAGAGAGGCAAAGTGAAGGATCATTTTTCATTGCAGTATGCATTGTGGAAGAAGAAATAGAAGGGGTTTTTTAATCTTTTTCTATTTTGAGGTAGATATAGAAAAAAGCAATACTGGACAAGTAAAAAGAAAATTTTGCATTGGAAGAATATTAGAATGCTTTGTGTGTGTGACTAAAAATGTCTTTTTGGTTTTACCGCTTTTGGTTCTGAAGCTGAGAATCCAAAAGGCAGTTTTCTCAGGTTTCTTTTCAGGAAACTAATAATTGATTGTATATATTTCCTGTGATTATTCTCAATTTTCCCTCATAGAAGTGCGTCACTTGACAGAAACTGCTCATGACTGTCTCAAGAATAAGCAGAAAATGGACTGAAGACACAGTCTTTGATTTGAAACACCAAGACATCAATTAAAAGGCAGGAGCCCTTGTGGGAAAAACTTCCTCTGGGATATATTTCCAACAAGGGTTCTTGCTCTTGTTGGAAATGTATCCTAGAGGAAACTTGGAAATGCTGTAATAGCCAATTTCTGCTGCAGATTTCCCAATGAGAATCTTTTCTATTTAGGTAGATGGTTTCACTTGATCACTGAAAAATGATTGTGAAGAAAGTTTCCCATGAGAAGGTCACATTTATGTCTTTAAAATTAAACACATCGTTAAAAGGTCTTGGCTGAATCAAGGCTAGGGAAACACAGATCAGTGACTTCACATTCACACCTGAATACTTATGAAGCAAAATGTGGGAGGCTTCTGAAGCTTTATTCCTAATGTTTCCATTCAGTGCACTGGTCAGCAGATAACTAAATTCTCTTTCAAGATCATTGTTTTTTTACGCGTGGCAGCAACCTAACTGAACAAACTCCTTGTACTTATTAATCCGTTTCCCTTTTTTTGTGTGTTTCGATTTATTTTTTTATAGATTCGGGAATGTTTGCCAAAAATGTTTTCTTAAACAGACAAATGGGAGAATACTGGAGCTAAAAAAGCTGTGCTCACTAAATGTATTTGCCAAATGAGTCAGAATAGCACATTTGGAAGACAGGGATCAGTGCATTACTGGCCTGGCTGGGGACTTACAGAAATAATTACAGACTGTAAAGAATGGGAGGCAGTGGGCTCTGGAGCTGTACAAGAGTTCAGTAAGTTGTGTAAAATCATGGCTCTAACCCTTTATATTTCAGTCAGTGGCTCAGTCACTCCGAACGATCTGGATACCTACCTGCTTCCTCAGGCTGTTTTCAGATAAACTATGCACATCTGCCTAAGTTGGAAGTTGAAACAGATTGATTTTGACTGGGTAGAAAAAAGAACTTTTTACTTCGAGGGCAGTGAAACACTGGGACAGGCTGCCTGGAAGATTGTATAGTTCCAGATTGTGGGGCTTCCTCGGGGTTTTCAAAACCTGGCTGGGAATAAGCCTGAGAAGCCCTATCTGAGCTTATAGTTGACCCTGCTTTCAGCAGGAGATTGGATGTGGGCCCTTCAGTGAGCTCCTTGCCAGCCTGAACAAACGTGTGGTCGCTGTATTTTCCCTGTGCTCACAGTGAAAAAAATTCTCAGCCACGAGTACTTTTCATGAAAAAAATTAGGGTCAAAGAAGAAACTCCAAAATCTTGACAAGTAAGATACCATCATTTGTTTCTCTATGTAGACAGCTTAACAAGTGCTTTTTCTTGAATTGTTGTGCTCTGCCACACCGTTTGATCTGTTGAAATGTTGTCTATAAAATATTTGCTGAAACTACCCCAGCACTACTAAGACAAAGGACACAAGTTTGGTTCTGATACTTGTTCAAAGATGGAAAACATTAAGACTGAAGAGATTATTGGAGCTAAGATAATTATCTTTGGGTAATGAGATCTTAAGATACTCACAGAGGACTTTGCTAAGTAAGTTAAATTTCCCTGCAATTTCTTTCTTCCATTTGAACATAGATAGAATCCCTGCTCAGTATGTGAAACTGGCTTGGGTGGAAAGAAAAAAATTAAAAAAAAATTTATCTAAAAAAGTATCTTTGGCTAAGTTCGATAGTCATGAAAAATTTACTTTCATTTATTTTCTGATTGGTTGTGGGGGTGGAAAGTAATTGCAGACATTTCAACAATAAGTTGCCATTTAGATTCTGGACACTAGACCAGCTGTTCAGTCCCACATCAAAATTGTGTTAGAAGGGGGCAGTCAATGTTATAAGTCACTCTGGGCTCTTATGTAGAAGAAACAACAAAAGAAAATATTTTTCCTTTTACCCCCTACTTCTCTTCCCTTCATGCTGCCTGCTGAGAGGTTTTTAAAAGCCTATCTCCATCATAGGCACATGGTTGGGTTTTACCTTTATCAGGCACAGAGGAGGCAGGCCAGCCTTTTGAAATTTCTCAGCAGTCAGCAAGAATAAAGTGGGCATCCTAGTGGTAGGAGTAATTTTCAGCTTCCTGACAACAATTGGCAGAATGCTGGGAAAAGCTATTAAAAATGAGGTTCGATCACCAAAGTCTATTTTGGCCTATATTTAATGAGATGTGTCAGCTAGAGTTTACAGTAAGTGGCTAATTGTTAATAATGTGCCTGTCTAAGACCCTCTGTGACTTCAGCAGATCTGCACAATACAACCACATGTGCTTGCTACGTTTTTCTTTATTGGGTATCACAGGTCCACTTACCACTGTAGTGAAGGAACAGGATGAGACAGGAAAAAAAGCACTGTTAGCTCTAAAAAAGTTTATTCTGTATTACTGAATGTACCGTACGGGTAAATTGCAACAAATAAGTTAAAAATTTAAA
The DNA here is from genome assembly GCA_013397725.1 of Rhagologus leucostigma. Taxonomy (NCBI): domain Eukaryota; kingdom Metazoa; phylum Chordata; class Aves; order Passeriformes; genus Rhagologus; species Rhagologus leucostigma. The sequence goes on along the minus strand of VZTD01001046.1, from coordinate 1,041,884 downwards.
ATGAAGATGTGACCTCAATAGAGCAGTGGCATTTCATTTCCCTTCTTAATTATGCTCAGGATCGAGGGGATGTTTGTATTTAAGGCACTGAATGGCTTGGTTGCAAAGGTTCCTTGTTGCTCTGGGCAAGTTACCACGTATTTTTGTGCTTCAGTTTTTTATCAGTATCAAACTTCTTTCCCTAGCAAAAATGAAATGGATATGCACACTGAAGTGGCTGAGGGATGGTCATAAGATCCTATAAAAAGGACTTATGACAAAATGATGTGATATGAACAAATCTAAACCTCACTTTCTTAATCTTTTGAACACTATGGTTTTGAAGACAGCTACGTCTCTTAAATTAAAAAATGCCCAAACTCCACAGAAGAAAAAAACCGTTTAAGAGCATATTGTGCCACTGTGTTTGTAGGTCTGGGTGCCTCAGGCCAGCGCTCAGTGCTCTGCCTGCCGCGGGAAGGTGGGCGTGTAGAGCCAGTCAGGACTGCTGTGCTAAGGCTGTCTCCTGACCGTGCCACGTTCAGGGAACTCGCTGCCTGAGACATTTCATGCTTCAAGTTTGCTTCTAGATGGATTCCAGAGCTTTCCTTTCCTTTTCTTTTGCCTTTGTCTAGTTCACTAAGGTTTTCAGTCATGATATCTTTCATTAAACTAACTGATGTAGTCCAGGAAAGCAGAAAAACCTTAACATAAAAATCATTTTGTTTGGATTTGAAAAACAACAGGCCTTGCTTAAATCCCATCATATAAAAATTGGCTAGTTTCTGGCTGTGCTTCTTGACAAACATCTTCTTCTTGTGAGAACAGAAGCTGCATATAAAGATTATTTATTTCCCAATTTTCTTTATCAGGGTTTTGCAGTTTCTGATAATGAACACAACCTGGGAGACTATTTTCCTCATGTTTCCAAAATGCATTCTGATGGAATAGTGTAGCTTCTATAGTCCCATACATTGCAGCTAATGTCAGAAAACAGAGGGTAAATGGTCAAACACAAGTAATAGGAATTGAAGATGAATAAACTGTATTTTTCATCTTTTGAAGAAAGCAGAACGGTATGTTTAAGTGATTGGAAAACAGATAGAACCTGTAGACACTTTTATGATGGTACCTCATGGAAACACTGGTGGGCATTGGTCTCACACTGCATTTGTCGAACAGGTACCCAGGCATTAAGGATGCTGGAAAATCACCAACTGTGTGAATGGGTTTATGGGGGCTCTGCAGGCCAAGTAAAACGCTTGGGTTAAACACTGAGTTTGGGAGATAGATGGCACATTGTTTATGTGAGAGCTGCAGATGGGAGTGGATCTTGTTAGTCGAGCATGAGGTCCAATACTTTTGTTTGAATAGAGGAGATTTGTCTTGCTAGATTAGTTAATTTCTGAGCTATAAACTTTTAGCCCTATTTCCACCCTCTCCAGCTACCAGCTTCATCCTAAACATGATGTGTTTATAAGCCTATGAAAGGCAGAAGAAAGGAAAAGAGTAAGAAATAAAAATGGGAACTGAAGGGAAGGCAGCCAGTCCTGGAGCCAGGCTGCCTGAGTGTCACTTGGCAGCCGCTCTCAGGGTCTGTCCCTTTCTGATGATTTCTCATCATTGTAATGTGAGAGGGCACTGGTGCCTTTATTCTACAGAATAAAGCAAGAGACACGCTGCCATTGCTTCTTCTGTATCTGTTACTCTCCTTGCAAGTGATACATTCTGAGCACTTTTTAATACTTTATTTACTTCCTTAATTTTAATTATTTATTTTCTTATTGCAGAAATTCATTTTATTATATATTTTTAAACATCTGACTAAAATAATCAACCATCCTCCAGGTTTAAAATTATAAAATTAAATTTGATTCCTTGGACTATCATCTTGGGCTTGTGTATTGAGCATTTCATTTCTTATTGCAGAAACAGATGTTCAGTTGTTTATTCATTCACCACCTGTCTTTAAAAAGTGTTTTGTTAGTTTATGAATGTCATTAGAGGAAATATCCAGGAATACTTTACCATCCTTCTAAAAGCATCATTCTCAGCTTTACAATTAATATATTTTTGTAAAGCTGTCTAGATATCATCCAAGAGATCTTTCTTTTGAGCTAAAAAAAGTCTGTGTGGTTATTGTGTGAGGAAGGACCACACAAGGTCCTGGTCAATTTAATGCATTCTCATTGTGAATATCTTCTTGGGAATATAATGAACCTCTCAACTCCAAGAGTAGCCAAACGAAACAATGCTAGCAAAGATAATGGTAGCCTCAAGTGTTGTGTTTTTTTAACCCAGCAGCCAGTGCAGATATTCCACAGGGATCTCAAGAGTTTTAGACCCTAATAAACAGATTTATTTTTCAGAAGATCTTCTGTTGTAGCAGGGAAGGTTATTTGCTGGCTTAGCAGTTGGTACAACATCACATCGAAGGTGGTGAACTAAGCAAGCGCATTTGAAATGCAGTGAAATGGTATTGCCAGGAAAAGTCACATTGTCAGTATTTTCATACATGGAAATTTCTGTGGTGAAATTTTTTTAAAGTTTCTTTCCTGACAGCTAGTGTAGCATGCTCCTGTGATGGTGGCTAACGCAGACTGTTTTTTTTAATTCATTGGAAAAAATTCTAATGATGCACATGGAAGCAGTATCCACGGTGTCAGTACATCATAGGGATGTCAGGAACCATTAGTAGAAGCTGATGATAGTCTTTGAGTTTTCCTTGTCAATTTTTGTGTGGAAGAAATCAATAACATGTATTACTCATATGTAAAAAATATTAAATAGAGAGTATAGATGAGCTTTCTTTTTAGCCAAGACCATTTTAGTGTGAAGGATAATATAAATGTCATCCGCTTAAAGGAAAAGACAGTGATTCTTCTTAAGAGTGATTTCAAAATGTGTAATCCCTGTATTGCAGTCCAGTCATGTGAAACTGGGGCACACTTTTATTCTAAACTGCTGTGAATTTGTGGTGGATATCTGGCTAATTTCCAAGTCAAGCATGATTACAATGCTGTACCTTCAATAAATTTCACAGAACTAATTTAGTCTTCAAAGGCATGAGAGGTTAAAGCTAGGTCAACTGACATCCTTCTTGCACAACAGCATGTTTTCAGTTAATTATGTTGCATCTATATGTGTGTTCTGTGTTGTCATACTGACTAAACTAAGCCTAAAAATGCTATAAAAGAAAAATTTTAATTGATAAAGATGAATGCACAGACTGCCAGCATGGCTTATTTAATAGCTTCTTCAAATGTATTAGTGAGGAGTTTCGGCTCAGAGCCCATTGTCCAGTGCTGCAGCAGATCCGTCCTGCACACAAAATCTTACCAAGTGTTAATAAAGATAATGATGTTTTTTCAGGCTAAGCTCTACTGACACATGCATGAAACCATTAGAATGTATCAATTCAGCTTGAGTTAGATGTCTAACAGTAAGAAGTGTCTACAGAATTACATATTCATTATTTTACCACATCAGATAGATTATAGTGGGAATCACAGAGCTTTTTGTTAGCAATTAATCCAGTACGTAGACAGTTCTAAACTGCAACAATGCTGCGGCATTTAAATGACAGTGTCGAGCCCTCTAGAAGTAGAAGGTAATGTAATAATTGTCTTGGTGATGTGAGGAAGGATTGTAGGAAAGCAACAATACAGGTAATACTATATGGGTGTATACATAGGGAAAATAAAGGCTGGCACTCCAGTAAAGCCTGTGACACTGTTGGTTTCTTGTTTGTGTGAAGCCTCTTCATGCTCATATTGGTCTGAATGTGCACAAACACAGCAGTGTCTGCTCAAGAGCATCAGATTAACTGATCTCTCTACCCCTGTTTGTACTTTAGGTGGTATGCTCACAGCAATCATTAAGTGCTTGCCCAGGTTTGAACAGGATATCCTTTCACACCAATGAACTCAGCTGCACCCCTGCACACTTTCTATTTATGTATTTGTGTCACTCATCGTCTGCTTTTCCACCTGATCAGTTCACAACCTCATTGCAGCATAGCTGCACATCGTGGGACAGGACCCCAGAACTCCTGCACGGCTAATCCTATAATTTCACCTTTCCATGTCTGCCATCCTGGCTGTACCTCTGTCCTGTGTACTTCATTGCCAGCAGTGGTCCTGCTAAAATTGTTATCTGTCTTTGTTTTTCAGTCCTGCAGGATCATCCCAATGTCAGCCAGGTGAGCACAGTCCTGGAGCAATGACTGCAGGCCATATAATTCAGCAGCTGCAGTTTCCTCACCTGCAGAAAACCTGGACTATACTGCATTGTTAAAATGAGATTAGTATGATCCAGGAAATTTCTAGCAGTATTTTGCTGCTGTGATGAGCTGGACATTTCTTGTCAGGGCTTCAGATATTCCTGGTTAGAATCCCAAATTCTAATTTTAAATACAAGGAATTGAAAAAATACCACAGTTGAGAAGTCCAAGAATATAAAATAAATAAAACAAATAATAAAACCTGTGGTGTCAGATGATGCCACATGGGATGTTGTTTCCCTCAGTATTCTGGGAATGAAATTTAAAAGACCTGTTTAGCAGTGGGTCCAGGGTTGCCCTCACAACAGAAGACTTTGAAGAGCTAGAATGTCAGTCCAGTAAATACTGCTTGATGTTTCTAGTTTTGGGGGACATTTCTGTGTTAAGAAGTCTTCTGGTGTAATGCAACGAGGAATTCTGGCCTTTTGGGGAAGAATTAGCTGATTCAGGGCAAAAGCCACGCGAGGGGTTTGTCCAGGGGCTGTTTCTGGCTGTGCCCCTGCTCTGTGCTTGTCAGGCTGGATTCCAGCCGTGGGGCTTGGGGCAGAGCAGTGCATTTGGCAGTACTGTATTTCTGGTTCTGATTATATTTCGTGGCCTAAAGGATTCATCAGAAGCACGGAGTAGTGCCTCAGTATATTAGCTCTAAGTTTCTTATGCTAATCTAATTGTTTACTCGTACGTAGATATTATTTGAAATACCACAGATACATTTCATTACCAGCCACAAACAGATTAGCATTGTGCATTAGAACATAATGAGCTATTTATTATTTAACAAAAATGTAGAACTATAAAATAGCCTATTAAAATATTTGTGCACATCTCTGTTTAGATATTTGATTAATGAAAAAGTCTCATAGACTAATAAAAATGAAAGAGCTACTTGCTCATCCAGAGGTGCTTCTAACACTCAGTAGCACTAATAGGAACGATCTGTAGACCATGAGAGCTGGACGAACCCACGTCCGTGACATGAGCAAAGAGTACAGCAGTGCTTCTGTTGCTTCTCCCCGGAAACGGAGCCTGTGCTTGTACTTTGTTTTGAGATTGTGCCAACAGAAAGAGATGCAGGTTGAAACCAAGTTAATGTTCAGCATTACTTCAACATCGTAGAAGATGTACAAAGCCATTCAGTCCATTTTTCTGTTATGAGATAACTGCTCTGCATCACAGAAATGACCACGTATGTATTTTTGCCTGATCCTAATCTTTTTGATGCTTCAGTCCAAAAATAATCCCGCAAAAAGAATTCTAATAACATCACTTTTTTGACACTTTCTAAACAAAGCTCATTTTGTTCATTCATTGTTTTTTTCTCAAAATTTATTTTATCGTTTATTACTCTTTATTCATTTTTTGTCTGCTGATATTTCTTCTGAATCATTGGCTTGAGCCAATAAATGAAGGAGTAAGGAAGTTAAAATCCTGGATAGTTTGGAACAAGAACTTGCTTTGGTGTTGTAGGAGGAGCTGTGTCAGCAAGCTACAGATGCTGAGTTAATGAGGGTGTTTTCGGTAAGCAGGTGGGTGGTGGGAGTGGTTCTGCCTCTGCATACGAAACAAAGAGAGGGCTGGGAAAGGCAGGGAGTAGGAGGGCTGTGGTTGGTGCTGATTGTGATGTTGGTATGTGCTATTACTTTGGACTGAGTAATATACCATTATATGAGGTGGTTTTGATTGTTTCATTAAGAATCCTATCCTTGTTTGGTTTTCATGTTGTAATGAATGTGCTTTGGGGATGTATTTAGGAGACTGTGATAAAGTAATTTGAAAATTCTAAAATGATCTCAGTGGAAAGGCTGGGGATTGAATAGAGCCTAGAGACTGAGTGATCCTTAAAATTGAAACAAGCATCAAATCTTAATTGAACTTTGTTATCCAGGGAGCTTTGGTAGACCAGATATTAGGAGGAAATCTTGCTGAAGAGAATAGGGATGGTGAAGTTTCATTTGCTACTTCAAGAGAAGACGGTGACAAAGTTCTTGGTGCTGTACCTTATAAAAGCTCTCCTGCTAATCTCTGAAAGGTCTTTGGTTGGTGATGAGCCTGATGATGACTGCCTGCCTGAAACCAAAATGTAGGATTTGGGACCTGTAAGAAAGAAAAATATAGTATCTGTAATTAGTGTAATTATTTAAATGAAGAAGGAAGAAATAAATTTTTCCTTAAGAGACAGGGAATTTCTACCAAAGCATTCATATTTTGCAAGCTCTTTGGATTTATGTCATTTTGTAATTTATTTGGCTACCACAAGTGATGAGTGAAGCACGGAATGTGTAGTCTGTATTTCCTGATAAAAGTTGTTCCAGGCAGGGAAAGGGCTTTCATCCATCCAAGAGAAGGCATGCGATTTCAAAAACAAACAAAAATGTAACTGTCAGGACTCCAAGTGTTGGCTTTGATTTGTACATTGTAGTTCCAAATAAAAGACAAAGATGGGCTTTTTTTTTTTTAATACTGCTGCCTTGTCTCTCCATAAAGCAAATCGATTCGTGGAAGAGCAATATTTGTACCAGCAACACACATTAAATAACCTTAGAACAGGACTGTATTTTGTGCTTTGAATAAGGAGATGGGTTGAATTCCTTGACTGTGCTTTAAACTCCACTACTGAAGGGGCAAAATATGCAGTTAGACACCTCTTTGCCAGTTTCTTCTTAATCTATAATTAGACAATGCTGTTATTAAATTTATGCTGCTGCAAACACCGAATATTTCTGGATGCTACTTGTTAGATTGATAAGGTTTACTTGGCTAAATCCAAGGTGGTAGAACCCTATGTGACTCTGATGGACTGCAAGTGGCTGAGCCTCACCTACCCTGAGAATATGCCTTTTAAAGAAAAATAGTTTTCTTTTTTCTTCAAGAATTACAGACTGTATAAAAGCAGCTCTGCAAAATTCATATTCTGTTGTGGGGGGACAAGTCATATGAATGGATGCTTAGAAAGAAGCACAGATTAAAAGATTCAGGGTACCATTTCTGTAAACTATAATTTAGAAAGCTGCAAGCTGTGTTCTGTAATCAGTGAAATTATAAGCATGCAATTACTGTTTTCTTTATTAAAGCTTATATTTCAAAATAGTTTTGCAAATCATCTTGTCTCCAAATAATATCAACAACTCCTCCAACTCATCAGGACAGTATTCAAATTCATTTCTGCCAAGGTCCTCTGGCAGGTTTGTCTAGGGAGAAGTGAGTATCCACAGAAAAAGTGGGACAGTGCAGAAATTGTCTTGCAGTGTCCAGTGGTTATAAATTTGACCCCTCATGGCAGGATGTGCAGATACAATTATTCTTCAATTAGGCTGCAGTCGTGCATCCTTCCCTGGGTCTGCCTGAAGTGGTTGAATATATTTGTTTTCACAACATAGACTGGGAAAGTGCTTGAATGTGCCAGAATCAGTGCCGGTTCCTTTAGCTCAGACCATTTTCAGTGGTGCACTCAAACAGCTACGTGGAGAAGAAAGTTGCTGCACTTGGCTGATCATCACTGCTCTCTGCTGCCTCTTCAAAACTGCCTGCAAATCTTTGTGCTTGTGCTCCATAACGAGTCTCCACAAAAGTGTTTTAGCAGATGCAGGGACTTTAATCTGTTTGATAAATTGGTTGACCTAACCTGAAGTAAATTAGAAAGTTGTTCTGCTTGCAAATTGAAAGCAAGTTTGAAATAACACTTCTGTTCACAGCCTGAGGACTTGCATTCCTAAGAAAGATTTTTGTCCTCCAAGAAGTTCGGTAGATCAAGCCTTAATACCCAGCAAAAAATCTTCCTCAGACTTCGCAGAGAAGGTGGCACTGAATACTACCTTTGGGGGAATTCAGAGCAGATCAGAGGTTTTGTAATCACTGTCACAAGCAATTCTTTACTATCAGTCAAGAGATAAGGTCTAAGGCTCTTCTGGAAATTAATTATAAGATGTCCTGAGCTGAGCAACTAATAAATAAGACTCTTTAGGTTAATGAATGCTTTTAAATACTCAGTGGTTTGTATCCTCCGGAAAGACTGCAAGGCCTGCCAAAGGCTGAGGCTGCTCCAGGATGCCTGGCATACACAACACACGTAGTATTTCCTAAGAATTATGCACACCAGCAACTTGGACTAATGCTGCTTTTACCAAATGCCTATGTGGTTCGATTTTGTTAGCTGAAGTCTTTTAAAAATGCTATTGAAATCCTGATCTACAGGAGTCAGTGCTTTCAATTTCTTCCGCATACATTAGTCACTAGACTCTTGCTGCAAATTTCCAAAGGACGACTCTTATTCATATGCAAACTAAGTTAGGGGTTGAGGCATGAGAACATACCACTTCTTTTTGCATTGAACTTCCAGGCCTGAGAAATCCTAATGTGCACAAGAATATCTCGGAAGTGCTCCGAACTGCACCCGCTGGGAGAATGGGTACTCGGAGATTCATCAGCAACAAACTCTTCTGCCATCACCATTTGCTTTGGAAGACTCATTTTAACAGAACGGTGGCAGAGCTCCAAGCATAGTTAAAATCTAAAATGAAGTCATATATGTATAATGGTACAGAATTAAGGAAACGTAGAAAAGATTCCAATAGGTTTACCAATTTTATTTTCATTCTGCCCTTCAACCCCAAATTATCATTTTCTCTTTAGGTAAATGTGCTGCTGTTGTGATGCAAATGAATATAGGTGTTTGCAGCCCCAGATAATATTTATCAGTTGGTGTACAGTGGGGAGCTTCTGGCTTTGAATGGCAGTGGTAACAATACTTGATATTGCCTCAAACTATTCACTGAAGGGCTCTGATGATATAAATGCAGACTTTGAAATAAAGGGAAGAAGAAATTGCTGATGTGAGTTAAAAAAGTGGATAGGTTTGCTGCCCCGTCAAGGTTTGCGTTGCAGAGTAGGTATGACTTGTTTTAGTGTAATACTCACTTGAAAATATGTGTTTAGGCAAGTTTTGACATTTTGGATGTATTGAGCAAGTGCTAGGCTCCGTTAACTCGTTCTTGGTTTTGTAAGGATAGATTTATTTCTTTGGAAACTCTGTGTTTAGGTGTCACATTGCTATGGTCTACCTGCCACCTGCTGTTACTCTTTCTTACTTAACTTGCTGTTTGTGGGTTGATGGTTGTGATTCTAAATGAGTGGGAGGATGATCAAAACAAGGCTCCCACAATCATTTAATTCAAACTGTTTGCTTTAGCTGTGACAACAACCCAATCCCAACAGTTCTGTATCCTAGAATTTAGGTTTCTTTTTCAAGAATGCCACATGGCTTTCTAAGGCTTTCTAAGCTCTTGCTGATGTTTCATTTCATAAGAATACATTTCTCAAGTTCTGGTTCTCTCCTTTGAAATAAGTTTCCATTGTTTATCATCTTTCATGAAAATTTTCAGATGATAATATTTATAAATGTACAATCTGGACTCATTAAATTATATTTTTGATGGGTGTCAGAGGCATTTAAAAATATTAGTGTGTCAGGGTGGTTGCTTTGTGGTCAAGGCAAACATCTGTGCTTTGATTGTGTGCCTGCGAAATCCTGTTTGTTCTTGAGTCTTGAGGACATTCACAAGAGCGACCAGAAGTTCTGAATGCTAATGAGATTGTGGCCTTAATTTAATGTCCTTCTGCAGCTCTGTCCTTTTAAATGGTTCTCAGGCTTTTTTTCCTTTTGTGCCTTGGTTTGGTTGTTTCTGTTTCATTTCCCTCGCTCCTCTGTGTGTAATATAATCTTTGCCTGCTTTTTTTCAGAATGCGAATAATTCAAGATTGTTCCATTGTGACCATTTTTAGGTAGGAAGACAAAAAGAATGACTTTTTCTAAACAGGGCTAGAAAATGTGCTCAGGTTTGATGATATGCAATTGTTACTGTAATACGTCTTTTTAAACTCAGTTAAAACCCTTTGAGGAATGGAGAAAACACTCTCCCATTATGGATTTAGTCCAGAGACACCTTAGTTACATTATACCATTTCTTTGTGAATACAAATTTATTTTAATCCATCAGAAAACGGTGAAACAATGAGTGCTTGAGAGCTGAAACTAGACAGGTTCAGGTTGGATGTTAAATATTAAATATGTATGGGAGAGGGGGCTGTTAACTGCTGGAACATACAGCTGAAGCTCTGGGGTGTGGTGGATTCTCCACTGGTGTTTGCAAAGTTACAACTGAAAATAATGCTTTAATCACATACAAGTTATTTAGCCCAGTGCAGGAATAGCTGGGTGAAATGTAATTGTCTGTGAAACACACGAGGTCAGTATGATCTTATGGATCTTTCTGGCTTTAAATCCTGGAAATAAGAGTTGTAAAAATGTATTACTTCAAGTTCCTCTATATCAAAATAAGGTAACTTTTTATTCTATATTTGGTTCAAAGTTGAAGTGGCTTTGCTTTTTTTTACTCCTCCCCTGCAGGGCCAGCACTGCTCTCAGATTCATATATCTGTAAGATGTCTATTGAACACAGAAGTAGCCCCAGGCCAGTAGCTTTTGTAATTTCTTCTGGGCCCTGGTGGTCCATACAGGAGGCAACTGAGGCCTTAATAGACTTAACAGGCTTGACCCAAGCATGAAATGTAACTTCTGGCACCAAAGGCTTTATTAACCCGTGGATCATATAGTTAGAAACCTATACAAGCTACCATAAAATACCTGCTTGGATTTATTTCTGTGATTCTATCAGGTATTGATTTGAACCAGTAATCTGGACAGAAAATTCTCCCTCCATCCTTACCAAATTCTTGAGCAAAGAAGTGACCCCTAGTAAAATGGTCTTCAGCCGCTTTAAGGTTTTGTGTATTTTTTACTGCTACTAACTTTCTCACTTTGAATGGAATAGACACTGACAAAATAATTGGTAGTAATTGTTGTACTGGTGTCAGTTTTAATAAACCATTCAAGTAGAAAATATTTTACAGATCCAGCCATTTCCTGTGTGTCACCAGATAAAAGTTTCACATCCTTCAGCACCTGGACCTTAGAGCTAGTACTTCTATTTTTCTTCCATGCTATATTTTTTTTCTTGTTAATAATAGAGCTGTCATTTCTAATAAAATATGAAACAGCCATCCAGGGAAATAACCCTGGTGATAGATAGAGCAGGCTGAAACACTAGACTGAGTGAACACAAATGCTCAATAGCTTGGAATATAATTCTGTCATTAAATGGAACCTGCAGAGGGACTAGGAGTGAATGCACCGGGGTGAAAACGCTTTGCTCTTGGGAGGCTCCTTCAGCTCCTGTTGGAACTGTTCTGGTCACGGGCATGAAAACAGCCTTCTGAGATCTGAAGGAAGAAGTGCTGTCAACAATCAGTCACTGTTAGACTGACCAAAGGGACAGCACACAGAAACACGCACCAAAAATGGAGTTCTTTTGTCAGCCTCTCTACTGAAATGTTCACTTTTTGGCACCCACGTTTTTGAAGAACGGGATGTCAAGTCCAATCAGAAAATTTGCACACAAAGGGATCACCGGGATGTCTATAGATCCTGTGTTTTCTTTGGTGTTAGTAACTGGGATGCAAGAGGGAACAGTGTGTTAGAGGAACTCCCATCTCCCTATTCTGCTTTAAATGAATGTGACCTGTGTAGGAGAAATTTCTTTTCCATGTGGATCCAAGAACTCTGACTTCTTTCTATTTCAGCTCTCTTTTGTACAGTTTGTCCACTAACTCAAGATATACCCTGACAGCCACAAGGTGAATTGCTTCTCATCTGTGTGTTTGTTTCCTCCTTTCCAAAAATGGAAATGAATATATTTCTTTTTTATCTTTGCCAAACAGTGTGACTGTTCTGGATGGACAGTGCATTAGGAGACTTCAGCATCACTGTTATTGTAAACAACATTGTTTCTTTGTCACCAAATATTGAAGACAAGTGTTTTTGGGGGGTTTCTGAGTGGAAAAGAAAAGTAAAACTGCCTATTTAAATGATAATTATGCTCTTCTCATCCTCCAAATAACAGCTAAAACGTCTGTGTTTTTCTCATCAAGCAGTCTGGTTGGCTAATGGACGATGTCTATTTGCAGTTAAAGCTATTGCGATGTTGACAATTAAGCATATATGTGAAACAGGGTAATCAGTAGAATGCAGTTTTATCACCAATGTTAATTATCTAATATTTTCCAGCTTACAATTATGTGAAAATTCCTTAGGCTTAAATGAAAATGAGCCCATCAGTTACAATTTTTCTCAAGATAATGGCTGACAGAACATTTGCTGCCCCACAAAAAATGGTAAAAAGAGCAAAATTAACAAGTCAGTTTTTCGGGCTCTATGATATATAAATGTAGTCATGTGTTACATGATGTGCATTCTTATCCTCGTGGGGGGAAATTTCCAAGTTGGTGACTGGAATTACCCATAGAAATTTTTCTTTTCAAGAGGTCTCTGTGCATCTATTTCTAAAATTTCTAAAGAAAGTGCTTTTAAAAGGAGCAGAACAAACCCTGATCGTGAATGCAGGTTATGAATGAGAGCAGAATTGATCCAAAAGCTATTGTTTACTGTGATAATTATCAGAGATTCACTACAGCAGTGCCTAGGAGAGTACGTGCTGCTTTATGCAGAAACAAGGCAAGTACTCTCTGGCGTGTCTCCTTTATATTCCTGAACAACTTGCCCTTTTCATTTTATTTCTCATCAGCTGAAGACTAATCTCAGTTACAATCATTCCAATCAGACACTCTCAAATGACCTTTAAATGCTTAGGAGAGCCACTGAAGGTTATTTGTTAACCTCCATCCTCCAAACTTGGATAAGCATCCTAAGTTAACAGGGAGTGAGAGAAACCATGAATAAGCAACGTTTTTCAGGAAAATGTATCTTGGCAATTTTACAAACCCTGCTATCAATTTTAGTTTGGAAGTTTATCTTCAAATGAAAACAGAATAAACTAAATTACTCTCTTTAAAAAAAAAAAAAGGAGATGGGATTAGCAATGACTTTTTAAAAGTATTTGAGAAACTGAGGGACAAAAAGCTGAGCTCCAAAGGGAGGTGTAGGAGTATAGACACTACATTGCATGATATGAATGTTTGCATTTTAATTTGTCCCTATCTAAGCTTGCCTAAGTATTTAGTTTTCTTGATCAAACTGCAGGAAATGGGCTAACTCTCAACAAAGTCCCAGGCAGTGAGCTTTTTCTGCTCCTGAAACTGATTTTAGGTACCACAGGCACAGGTCTTGCCCTCACTGTGTGATGATGCAAGTTGAAATATAAATATCTGAAATATGTTCCTTCAATTTCAGATGAGGGGGGTTAAACTTATACAAAGCTTGTGGCAGAAGGAAGGGTAAGGCTGCTTTCTCTCTTCTCTGATAATCCACAGGTCAGGCTTAGCTCCATTTATGACTGATGTTGAAATTCCAAGACTTTTCTGCGTGTAGAACAGAGATATTACATCTGATACCAGTAACAAAGCAGGTTAAAGGCACTACCAGCTATTGACTGGCAATGCCAGCTGTTGATGTAGAGCTAGACCACTCTCTGCCTCTGATCAAAGCAAGGAATTCTATTTGCTCTGTTCACTATGAGACACTTAATGACTCTGAATGATCTTAGCTGCCAGAGCAGGCTGAACAGACCGTGATTCTCCAGGATGTATCAGGTGTTGTTTTGTTTTGCTGGTAACTGTGAGAATCTGCGTTTTTTGCAAGGAAACCCTGGACAAGAGTTGGACAGAAGCAAAATGCCCATGCAGAGATGGTTTGGTTTTTTACCCTCTCCATTCTCACAGAAAGCACATTAGCAATCCTGGTCTCTGGAAAATAACGTATTATCTTCACTAGGGGAGTGAAGAGCTCCACATGTGCAAAGCTCGCCAAAGAAATCTCACTTAACATGGAAATGAAGCTGATTCTTAACAGAGTTTGAAGATGCTAATTTTGATGGAGATGCTGTCGGTGTGTTACAGAACAGCATGGCCTTGGCAGGGCTCTGGTGCTAAGTAAGGCTGCTGACAAATGAAATGGACATTTGATGAAGGCATTCCTTGCAGTATCTCACTGTAAAACTTGATTGTTTCAATTCCTTTAATCAGATTTTTAATCAAGTTATGCTGTGGCTGCACTGTGGCTGTAATTGCATATATGGATTTATATGCAACACACTAAAAGCTTTGCAAGAAAACCAAAAATTTAAAATCTTTCTTTTCATAGAGGAACAGTCTTCCAGCTCTTTGCTATTACACAATTGGATGTAATTGCTTGTCAGTAGGTGACTGCTTAGGAGATGTTTTGCCCTGATTCTAAGGAAAGAAAAAGGGAAAAATTACAGCTTGCATTAAGCATAGAAAATGAGCAAGCTAGGCAGAGCTCTAACTTAAAAATGTTACCAGCTCTCAAGTAAGGATGCTGATGGCTACATGGGGCATGTTGAAGATTTAATTACATTGTGTGATAAAATAAAAATATATTGTGTTTATATTTTGTTTATCCTCACAACAAACAGGAATACTTTCACGTAAGTTCTAGATCTTAATAGGCAGGTGTTTCTGTAATGTATCATCATTATGCCTGTGTGTTTCTCAAGATCATGTTCCATTCTACCTGCTGTTGAATAAAGCTGTACTTTTTTATATGTGCTAAATAGATTTGTTAGATACTTTTCAGTGTCTGCCAAAACTAAATAATTGTCTTCCAAGAAGGGGATGTTTTGGCCTTTCCTTTACCACATACTACAAAATAGAAACTCGGTGTAGTCTTTCTAATTTTTTTCTATTTTTGTGTTTAAAAAACAAAACCACTCCCGATCTTACTTCTGCGTAAAGAAGTATTAACAGTTCAGCAGAAACAGAAAACGCTTTGAGTAACTTCTCATTTTTAACTTTCATGTAAATTGACTCATCTTCAGGACATGAAACAGCCTTAGCAGATCATGTAGTTGATGTTCCTGTAAGCATAGGCTTATCCCTACGGAATGTTTTCTTGTGTTTTATGCATCCTACCTTTAAACAACTCAAACAGTGGACACATTTCCCTCGGAGACTAATTTACAGGCCGAAATACTTAGTAAACAAGTCAGTTGTGGCTTATTAACTCTTCTGAGTATTATTTGCACTGTGATAGTTAATAGGGCTTGTTGTGCTGGTCAGTCTGAAGCAGTATCGTGGAGCTGGTGCTTTGTTTCCCTGGGCCGGTGAAGCATCAGCTTTTCTCCGTGGTGTGAGTGCTGCTCAGCCGCTGTCAGCTGCGCTGGGGGACGAGGCTGAGCTGCCACAGGTCTGTCTTGCCGTGGTGCAGAAGAAGCTCTGCCTCCCTTGCAGCACGCAGGGCTTTCTGCAGGGATGGCCCTGCTTGCCACGCCACCTTTGCATGCAGTAAAATAGCTTGGGTAGCTCTGAGCAATGCTGTGCAGCCTTTTGGGTTTCAGCCACTCTTCTGGATTGTTTTCCACTCAGTATATTGAATTGTCTTTTTCCAGTCTCTCTCAGCTTTTTTCTGAAATATTGCTAGGTAATGTGCCCATGACTACTAAGTCAAAAATCTTCAAACTTTTAAATAATTCAAAGATAGATTTCCAGCTCATTTATTGCCTCTTTTGCTTTGGAACCCACTTGACTAATACCACAGATAGCAGAAATCAAAAAGATTCAAGGAATCTTTTAAAACCAAAAATAAAAAGAGCCATAAATGTCACTACATTTGAGCTGGAGCAGGTACCTTATAGCACCATTTCTAGGGCCATATTAAATAGTTATTTATCTTAATAATGAAGAAAACTTACTAAGCTTGGAGAGGCTCTGAATTCCATCAGTGTCAATTATAGGACAAGGTGGTCAAATGAAGGTAAATAAATGTGATTTTTATTAATAGGTTAATATGATTTTATGAAGAAAAATAATAAACCATTAGTGCTATAAAATGAGCCACAGTTCTCAACAGAAATATCAAAGTTCAAAAGAATTTAATGCACGTTAATTTGTTTGTAGACAGGTTGATGTTTCTTCTACAGAGATCTGTCCCTTGAAGTGCAAAATTTTTCAACATATCAGAATAAAAAGGCAATGAACAAAAGTAGTTTGGGCTCTTTGAAAAACAGTTCCTTAATCCCTTTTTGAGTTTTCAGCTCATGTTTTAGTCAGCAAAACAAACACACTGCTCAATGTTGTAGGCAATGATAACGCCAGGGTAAACACAGGAAATGCTTTTATTAATGTGATCTAAGCATTTAATTGCCTTCCTTGTAGTTTAATCTTATCTTTACACATTGAAGCAGTGCATATTGTACATTTCTGATCCTCAAAGGACAGCTATTCATATGGCATTGTAGAATAAGACATTATCACCAGGAACCTGACAGGCCTGTAATGTTGCTTGTCAGCTGAGGGGCTAGGAAGTTTGTTATAATTATGAAGGAGATGTACAAAAGATCATGGTTTGCAAAAGGTGATGCTGAATACCATTTCATAATTAAAGAGAAGGGGTAAAGTCAAGATGTGCCATGAGTGCTGGGTTCCGGTGAGAAATGAAGTGTCAGAATTCAGTAAGCCCCAAACCAGAGAGTTCAGTCTCCAAATGATACATTTACAATTAGGTTAAAATTAAAGAAACAAAGTTTTAAATTATGAGTGATCTAAGGACTGTAAGCTTAATCCACAGTTTAGGAGCCGTGTTCATGATAGGCCAATTATCAAAAGCAGTGGTTCTCATGTTCAACTTAAACTTTTTCAGATTACAGCCACATCTCTGTACTTGCCTATGTAGAACATACATCAAACTAAGAAGAGAAGCTTCCTTGGTTTTTTTAACCAGCTATTTTAGTTTCCTCTCTTAAGGCAAGCAATATAACACCAGGATCCCCTTCTCTCTTCCAGACCTAGATTATGTTTTTCTTGCTTAAATGTGGGTAGGTAGAATTGCAGGCAGGTTGGATTTCAGATCTGGTTTTGCTCGTGTTTAGTATGTTGATCTTTTTCTCTTTATAGAGGAACTGTATCTCCTAAAATGTTTTAGAACTGTGCTTCCTTTTTTTTTTTGGTGGTATCACCATGCTAGTGCCTGAATTTCAAATGTCTCACTGCCTGGAGTCTGCCGTAATCACAGAATCCACTCCCTTAACACAGAATCTGTTAGGACTTCCTGTCACTCACATGCTCTATTTCCATAAATATGGCCAGCATTTTATCCCATTTTTCCTTTATTTATTTTTACTACTCCCATTTCTTCTTTTAAAATGTGCTATAAAGCACTGGATGTTGTACAGAACTCAGGAAAAAAAGACACAAGAAATGTGTAGGCTTAAATTTTCCTTCTGCCATAGTAGTCTGTACAGCTTCCCTTGGGATGTGCTGCAACTCAGGCTGCCAAAGCCAAGCAGGCAGACTGCACTGCTGCACCCCAACCCAAGTACAAACTCCCCCAATATGTCCTGTCTCAGGATGCACCGTCCTTGCCAATGTATTAGGTAACATAAATGCAGTTACATGCGTATGTCCTGAATTCGTACGCCAATACGCAGAAAAATAGTTAAATAACTGAATAAAATTTCTTTCCTCTTCAAATTTTGAAATAAAAGTGTTCATTTTAAATGTTGTGAGCATATTTGTTTCAAAACACAATGTCTTTGCCAATCCTCTATGCACCATTTTTCAGTCTGTCTTAGAAATACTATTCTAGGCAGCTAAAAAACATCTAAGAATTTGAATTATGTATGTCTTAGGGTCTTCATCCATAATTTTCATGCAAAGGCAAAATTGTATAGCACATTTGTTTCAAGCTAGATCTGCTACAGGCCAATATCCTAAATTTAGACCACTGACAAAGTCTGTTTTAACTGTGTGTAACTAATTCATTTGACGTAACAATAAACTTATATTGTGTCAGACCAGGAGCATGTCAGAGAAATTTCTGCAAAGCTTCTGATGTGTGACACTAAAGTTCAGAGGGAATCTTATTTTATCCTTTTACTATTTTTAACGAATAATTGAGAATTGGGATCTCCTTTTCCATCTTGAATTTTCCACGGTTTATTGCTTTCAAAAGTAAATAAAGTAAATAAAAGCAAGTACAGGGATATCCTTAAATATGACTCTGTTTCCTCGTAGCTGCTGAAGCTGACAATCAGTTTGCTTGTGTCATTTCTAACACCAACAATTTATCTGTGTATTTTGGACTATTGCCTAAATTGTGTTCCGCATGATTATTTTTTCCAGCCCATCTGCAGTTGGGCTCTCATTAACTTTTATAAGCGCAAATGACATAAAAGAATGTGACTTTAGAACCATATAGGCATGTTCCCCTTGAACTTTCTCAAGGCCAGGGGCCTGCCCCATGTTTTCCTTTTTCAGATTTATGTGAGCATGGCACCCACTGCTTTTAGTGGAATCACTTCTGATTTACAGTGGTTGAAACCAGGCTTTAGGGTAGAATAATTGACTTGGTAACAACGTAAAACAATAAGCATCTGCTCTGATCCCTTCTGTGTAGATTTATATATGATAAGAGTGAGCACTTGGGAAAGGTGAAGACAGTATTAATATTATTGTGTGTGTTTTTCTGTATGCCTTCTGCTTGGTTTTTGAACTTGAGGGCTCTATTGGGAAATTTAAGAACTCTTATCATTTACTCTAATAATAAATTCGTCAAGACACAGCTCTTGTAATACTTCGTTCTTGGTTTTGATTCAATTATTTTGACATTACTGAAATGAACCTAGAAATGTCTCTCCACTGGGGAATAGAAAGGCAAAAAGAACAACATAATAAAGAAGCCATGAAGAAAGCTGTGTGAAAAGCCAAGTGATTCAAGAAACAGACAGGTAGAATGTTTCTCATTTCCTGCTGGCCCATCTCAATATACTTCAACAAGTGAACCGTATTTTACCATCAGCGTCTTTCATACAACCACAGCAGTTTTGCTCTGATCAGTGATCCTTTGCCTTTTACTGAGCTGAGAATAAAGGATTTTGAAAGCAGGTTGCGGGAAAGGAAAGCTATGGATTTCTTTAGGGAAAAAATCATCTGAAAACCTCCTCTGTCTTAGAGAATTAATGGAAAGGCCTGTCTGCTTTTACCTGCTTTTCATGCCAGTCAATGGAATGTAAAGAAATTATATTGCAGTGAAATAGGGATGACAAAAGAGTTAAGGGGAGGTGAGCATGTTTGGTCCCTTTTGAATGTGGGAGTGAAAAGCTTTGTATAACCTTTCACATGATTAATAGAATTAAGTTGTATTGATGCTATTGTTAAGTATCAGTTCCTCGTAGTCTATCTTCTATTTTACATCACAGCCTTAGTTCAAATCCTAAATACGTTAATTTAACAGACAGATGACACCCGGGGGAATTAGTTTGCATAACAAAATAATTATCAGTACTTGTTCTGTCTCAGCAGAGAACTCTAAAGCTTTTGCTAATGATCTGAACAACTGACTCCATATTTAGATATTTAGATTGTGTTATAATTTTATTGTGCATGGTCCATTGCAACTTGGCTTCTTGGAGGAAGGAAAGTCTGCTCTAGCTCGTCTGCATTTCCTATCTTTAGATTGTTGCATGATAATGAAAAGCGGGTACTCAATTATGATATGGCACTGTAATTATGTCATGGGCTTTTCTTATGTTAGCGGCAGAATTGCTTGCAGCAGGTTTGGTTTGGATTATTTGTCCTGTGTTTTCAATTGCCTTATGTTGACTTAGTCAGCTGTGACAACAGGCCTGGACTGCTTTGGGCACGGCTACTGTACTGCCAGCGTTCCTGGGCATGTTGTCTTTCTCGACGAGAAATTCTGCTGCCACGGGATTATTGTCTGCTGTCTAACAGACAATATTCGAGCAGGAGGTCTGAGACTCTCAGGGTGGTCCATGTCTCTGTGACCGTAGTTTAGGGAAAGTCTGGAAGTGTCGGAGTTGTCTGGTTTGTGCTCAGGTGCCTTCTGCTGTCCGTGGAGCGCAGCTGTGACCTGTGAGCAGCCCTGCAGGGCCGCTGCAGCGCGGTGTGAGCGCGGCAGAGCAGCTGTGCTGTGCCGGGGGCTCGTGCTGGCTGTGCGGGGCAGCTCTGCCGCAGCCCAGGCTCACTGCCTGCACTGAAATGTGCCCCATAGCGCAGGACAATTAATTTTCCTAGGGCATCTTGAGTTATTTTATAAACAAGAATTTTAGGTTCTAATGTGTTTTGAAGCGCACATCTCACTTGTTATAAAAGCTGGTGACTTCTTGGGTCCTGTGAATTGTTTATCTGCATGGGAGAAAAGACAACTCTTCTCAGGTTTGCTGTTATACTTAAATTAGGATATCTAATAAAATTATTTTATGTCTGCAGATAAATGATTATTTTTTTTAATCAACATTCATTTGATTTTAATTTTTCAAATGACTTGACAATATATTGACAAAAACTGAAGATTTCCTACTAGCCTGACTATACTTCTATAGGTAAGTTGGCCAGGGAAAGGCGTATGTTTGAAAAACAACTGTAATTGAAAAGACAGTACTGTCAGGAGTCTGTAGCATGGTGAAAATAACAAAATTAGGAAAAAATCTATGTCCACGGAGAAAAATGCTTCCAATCACAAACCTATTATGTATAACTCAGTACAGCTTGGCACTGCTGTCAAGCTGTTTTGTGGTGTTTTGTTTGGTTGCCTTTTTTTTTTTTTTTAACAGTGTTCAAGCTCTGAGCTCTCAAATAGATAAAATTCTTTCTCTCTTCTATTCATGTCATCTTTGTATCAGGTTAAGGTCACTTCAAAGACAGCCCTAGGGACCTTGCGTTGTGACTCTGTGCTCATAAAGCTGACCTATCGATAAACAGGGGAGTTTGGTGCTTAGATGTGCCAGTCTGTGGTTCTACAAATATTTACTCAGAAGTGAAAATCAAAACAATACATGAAAACTGAGCTTTCATTTCTTTTGGGATTTGCTTCTTGTCTTATTTTGCAAAACTCCATTAAAAGCTTTACTTCCATGGGATATACCGATGATGCAGTGGATGTCAGATCTGTGTGTGCATCCAACAACTGGAAAAAATTATTCTGGATGACAGCTGAGAATTGTAAGAGTGATAGTGAGATATGGTTGGTGTCACAGCAAACCTGCAGATGATCTGCAGCAAATGTAAATGAACACGTGGAGGGAGCTGGTGTTTCATCTCGTGTCTGTGGTGAGAGTGCCCTTCCCTGTTCGTCTGTGCAGGGTATGGAGACAGCAGGAATCACTGTTGGGATAGGAGTGATCTGTTTGCAGATGGGACAAGACCTTTACGTTTCCTACTCAATAAAGGGTAGGTCCCCACAGCCCTGCAGCTGGGACCCTGAACACTCCTAGGCTTGTTCTGTGGTACAGCACCAATGACTGAGTGAGTGCAGTTATGTATTTTAGACTTGGCCAGTTTTTGTCAAAGCAGCTTAGTTGCATACAACTTTCTGTGTGTTGCTATTACTAATTTGACAATGGTTCTTCTTATTTTTCAAATTAAATACAAATAAAGATGTTTAACTTGTTGAAGCTGGTTTGTGTGACATCTATCAAGGTGCTTCTATCAAATCTGTGCAATTTCATACATAATGCCTGACCCAAAGATGTGCAAATATAGCAAAACTGGAGACTTTTTTTTATATTCTGCTTTGCACTATCAATCACCTTCTTCTTCCTTGTTATACTTGAAAAAAATTAGGATGTACAGAATCAGAAAGATGAAGTATAGTCTCTGACAGATGCACAATTATTTTGTGCAGGGTAGTCGTGTGTGTGCATGTATGGTGTAACTTTTTTCTCGCTGAAGTAATTGCAGACAACACTAAAGTCTATAAATTATTCCAAAGCCAAATCCTGTTGTAAACAAGCTCATAAGAAGTCAGGAGCTCTTAGATTATTTCTGTCCTTAGATGTTTAGCATAATGACTTGTTTCCAATGAACCATTACTTGTGCCTCTGGAGTTCCCATAGAGGAAATTAAGCATTAAATTTTAAGTGGGTTTTTTTTTATTTTCCACCTGCCATCCTAATTGCAATTTTCAAAGTTTGCTTCCAGTGACAATGGAAACCTTTTCAATAAATCAGCGTTATTCCAGCAATCTCTGTGCTCCAGGCAGTAGGATGTAATCTGCCTTTCCAGATACATCTCTCAGTTCCCACCCAAGCCTGCCCTGGCGGGGCTGAAGCCCGGGCAACGAGCGCTGCTGGAGACCGGGCCATGTGGCTCTGAGAACGGAGAGCTGCTCCAGGGAAGGGGACAGGGACTCACCCCATGTGCCCAGGGCACTGTGAGACTGCTGGAGGCACTCATCAACCTTAACACAGCCCAGGGCTCTCTTCTGAGGCTTTCTTTGTTTCTTCCTGTGTTAGGTTCTGCAGAGGTAATTGAACAACAGTAAATTCATCTCAATATGTTATGGAATTAGTTGGCCTATTTATAAAATGATTTTGCCTATTCTCTGTCCTGTTGCCCACATTTATGGGCAAATCTGCAGCTGAAGTGAGCTACGTTCACGCTGTAGGTGTTAATTTTAATATGCATGTCATGTTTGAAAGTGTCAGCAGAAAAGACTGAATGATACTTGTTGCGTATAAATCTGAAGTACATAATTGCTCCGGCTGACATGTATGAATGCACTTTCATTATCGTGTCAAGAGGACACTTTGTGCTTGCAAATGAACAGTGTTTGGGGTTGGCAATAAAACGGGAAGCACTTGCTTAAATAAAGTTTATTACAGCTTTTAAGAAAAATGTAATTATGAAGTGTTCATACTGAATTAGAAAACTGGTTTTGAAGTGTTAACTTTAATATGAAATGGAGTTACGGTTTAAAGGGTAAGAGTTCAGGGTGCTGAGGGTTTACTAAAGTGAGCCCAGTATAAATGTGAAATGATGCTATTTGATTTGCGTGGCCACGCAATGTTCAGTGGGTATGTGAGCTGGTTTTGCAAAATAATGAGTGACTGACAACCCCCCCACCTTCTTAAATCAGTTCATTCAATTTAGTGACCAGAGGTGGAAAATATATGTGTAAATGTAGAGATTCAATCTGAGAATCCAAGGTAAAGGGCCTAGTGTTTGGTTAAAACTAACCAGTACCACTAACCCTTACCTGCAGAAAAGATTCTCTGTTTAGGAACTGAAACCAACTCAACAACAACCAAAGAACCAACAAAAAAAACCAACCAAACAAACAAAACTAGTCACAAACCACCAAAACCAGGTTTATTGAATAAGGATGAGAATCAGTTTTTCATAAACGTTTCATTTGGTATCCAAACATCACCTTATCTTACAGGGAAGCTCAGCATGGATAGTAAGGCAAGGACTGTTATGTTGGGGTGCTCACTAAAAGTTATTTGGAAACTTCTTATGTTCACTGGTACTGTTGGACCTCTGGCCTGTTGTGTGGCTCTGTAGATATGACACATTACAGAGAACTAAATACAGATTTCTAGCATAATTCAAAAAATAAAATTATTTGAGTTCTAAGCACAGCTTTCCAGCTTGC
The DNA here is from genome assembly GCA_013397725.1 of Rhagologus leucostigma. Taxonomy (NCBI): domain Eukaryota; kingdom Metazoa; phylum Chordata; class Aves; order Passeriformes; genus Rhagologus; species Rhagologus leucostigma. The sequence goes on along the minus strand of VZTD01001046.1, from coordinate 1,018,206 downwards.
ACGAGGCAAACCCATCCAAAACTGCTGTAAATTCCAAGGCATCAGAGGTGGTACTCAAATTTATGAGCTGGTGGCTACCAGCCACATGCCTGGTGTGTTTATTATGCAGAACACATGAGTTAGGTATGATTCTGACCTGTGTGCTGCTCTGGCTTTAAATCAAGGACTGCTGAGTTATGGGTTGTAATCTCTGTGCAACCTGAAATGTCACCCCGGCTGTGAGATGGGTGGTGCAGGGAAATGTAGGATATGCAGCAAGCAGGAGAGGCTCTGGAGGGTGGAGTCTCAGATGGTTGTGAACGTAGTCAGCAGCTGGCAGGAGCTGGAGATGCACCCATCTGGGGCTGGAGGCCCAGTTTAGCCAGGGAAGCTGCAAATTATTGATTCCTCACCTCCACAAGACAGCGTCTGCCAGCACGATTGCGATGGAGCCTCTGTTACGTGCTGAAAGCTGAAGCCCTGAGGGAGTGTGATGGCAGAGGTGTTGTTCACCGTGCTAATTCCTCCTTGTATGTGCTTTTGCACACCCCTGTGCTACGGGAGTGGATCTGACCCAGGTGGCATTCAGGAGTTCGTAGGAACTTGTGATTATTCGGTATTTCTAGTGGTCTGTAAAGATAAGATATTGCTCTTAAGAGAATGTTTTCTGTATAAGTTTCCCAATTCCATGTTTTCCTTTGTTCTTTAGGAGATCTTTCAGAAACTCCATCTGTGCTGCTGTGTTTAAAAGAACAGTGATTGTCCCAGCAGTGAGGGAGATTTTGCAGAAAGGAAGTAATAATTGCAGTCATATGAAAGCTTTGCTGTCCATCAACAGAGAGTCTGGATGTGTTTTCCTGTAGCTCCTGTTTTGTTTGCATTTCAAAATACAGTGTGGTAGACTGTAGTGTGTCTCCTGCTTGACTACAGATGCATTTCTGCTGTTTATTTTCTCTCTTTCTCTCTCCTCCCTCCCGCCCCCTGTTAGGAAATAAAAATAGAATAAAAACACTTTAGAAGTCTTTCCTCCTTTCGGACAGGAACTTCTCAATGAAATGTTGTCTTCTCCCCAGCTTCCCTCTAATGTTCTTTCTCTAAAGGTTTTGATAACCTCTTGGAGGGCTAGAGATGCTCATATAAATCTGTTCTGGCAAAACCTATGCCTGCAAAGTGGCACTTGTAGCATAAGTGCTGCCATTCAGTGAAGATTCTCATAAGAGAAGATTACTTGTGATGTCCCTGGAACTGCATATCTTCCAATAGCTTCAAACTTGTTGGGCACTGAGAGGTTGTAGAAAGGTGAGACACTGCCTGTAGCTGTCTGGGATCACCCTCCAGTTTTCAAGCTGTTAAACAAACAATGAAAAATTCTGATTCCTGTCTGTTTGTCTGCTGTTTATTTCTGGAATGCCAAAACATTACTCTCCAGTGAGAGCTGATTGTTGCACATCAGGAAAGAAAATGATGACAATTACTTAAAAAATATTATGCTTTTTGTTTTCCTTTTGTATTTAATTACCTGTGCAATTGAACAGAGGCACTCCTCTCATACAGCTAATTTTATTTCCCTGGCTGCATCAAGCAGTAGCTGCAGAGATGGAAAATACAATAATCCCCTTAATGGAAGCTAGTGTTTATTGCTAAACATGTAATATTTTCCAAGACTGTGTATTAGATATGTAACTCAGACAGGTTAAGCACAGTTATGTAGCACTGGAGCTCTCTATCATCCTTCACTTGCAGGTGTATGTGCAGTGCCTTGGCCCTGACATCCGAGGTGCTATTTAAACTCTGGGGTTTAAGCATAGTAATGAGAAGTAAAGATAGAGCCGCACTCAGTTCTCAGTGCTGTTGGTATTTTTAGATTAGATAGCACTTCTGTAAACTACTGGGGTGTGTGTGCATTGCCTACTATTCCATGTTAATTTAAATCAAATTGAGACAGTAGAATGGGCCTCTATTGATGCAACAATACCAGGTGTGCTTTGTACGACCAAGGAACTGGTGAAAACAAATCTATTGACCTTTTGATGTTCCTCCTGTCTGAAAGAAAAGCTGTCCCCCCCAAGATATTGCACTGCTGTTTACAGGAAAGATTTAAGGCTACTTGGAAATGCAGTAGTAATGGAGAAAGAATGGCTGCAACACTAGGTATTAGCTTAATGCTTGTTTGTGTGCTTAATTATTTCATTATTAGCCCCTACTGTGCACTTGAAAGAGTGAGAGGTTCATGGATAGAAGCTTTCACTTCCCACTAATGAAGAAAGGTTATTCGTTCTCAGAATTTAGCCAGTTTTCTGCACACAGACTTGTACAGAAAAGGAAAGTTCTCACATGCAGTTCTCCATTGGCAGCAAAGGGAGAGGGGAAATGAGTATTTTGCTTTGGGACAGACGAAACTGGAAGAACAAAATCTCTGTAGATGTGTAAACAATCTGGTTTAGTTGCAAGAACACAATAGGAAAGCCTAACTAAATTGTAAGCATAATTAAATTATAGCTGGTATGCTGTACGGATTTATTTACAAATTGACCAGGGGTTTGCAACTGATCCAGAGTGCCTCAATTCTTTATTCAAGTTCTTTTTTAGCTTGTTTTAATAAGCTCTGTCCTGGCAAAAGCAGATGTGAAAATGTCAGTCACAACTCAGCTTTTTGCAGTGTCACAGGTGTGCTGAGGTCTTTTAAAGGTGAGTTAGCAGATCCCTATGGTTAATCTCACCGTTAGATAATACTTTACCTAAACCCCAGGAAAAGATGATCGAAAAAGGTTAAAATTAAAGTGGAAAAAGTCATGTCCAAACAAGATTGTTTTGAGAAGGGAGCCAGGTAGTTGCTATAGTTTCTTCCAAATTCCAGAGAGAATGAGACCACCATCATTTCGTAGCTGTAGTGCCAGTCCTGGTCACTTCACCCTCAGTAGCTGTGTCCAGTACCAATGCCAAATTTGTGCAAAAGGGGATATCTTGCTTTCTAAAATGGGCAGCAGGTGTGGAATAATTATTTTCCTGTGTATTTTATTGTTTGAGGGAGGAGAGTTCATTTGTGGGGGTATTTTTGTGGTTTTCTTGTATTTTTTTGAATTATTATTATTCAGGTGTTTTGATTAGTCTTATTTGGCTGCAAATTGAAGAAATAAAACATGCCAGATTTCTATTCCATCAAGAATATGAAACCATGTAGTTATCAGTTCAGCTTTTCAATGCCACCACCTCCCTCTTTCCCATTCAGGAAGTTACTGGTTTTAAAATTGTCGAATCTTAGAAGATGATGATGATAAATTCTAAACTGACCAAGCAAACTGAAGAAATACTTTAATTCCATGTGTTGGTTCTAATGTTCTTCTGGTCGGATTTTTCATAGTTTATCCATAACCCCAGTTAGCCTTGACCATCAATTCTAACGTTGCACTGCTGGACGATGTCAGCATCAATGAAACATGGTAATAGAGGTCAGTGAAACTGATCTTTTGAATCTGGACAGAGCGAAGGAACAGTGTGGGATGTGCTATGGTTATTGAGGTGGTCAGAAATAAAGTTAGGTAAGAGGTATTAGAGTGTGCTTCAGTAACTGAGCCAAAAAAAAGGGAGAAAGAGGAAAGAAATGGTTTCCACATGTCAGCATTGAGGGAAAAGGGAAGCCAACAGAAAGCAGGGATGGAGGTAAATGGGGATTTTTCTGTATCAATTTTGGTGTATAAGAAGGTTTCCAGCCATGAGGCTGTGGCAAGCAGGTGATGTTAGAGAAGTACAAGACTGAATAGGACAGGTGCAATGTAGAAAAGTATATCATTAACTTAGAACAATCACTGCACATTAAAACAATTACTGGTGACTGCTGGGCAGATCTCCTTTGTTCTGTGCTGCCTGTCTAAAGCTAATCTACCTTTTTAAAGTGCACTTGCCTCCTTGGCTGTTATCACCATACTGGCATAATGTGTGTCGTAATGTGACATTAGTGACAGCCCTGCCAAATTAGGGGGGTTTCTGTTTTCAAATACACATCTGATATATAAAGGAAGTATGACAAAAGCTCAGTCCTTTTCTGATTTGGGATTTTGGGACAAAACATGCTTTTGCTATCAAACACCAATTGATCTAAGTAAAACAATTTTTTTAAAAGTGTATGAGGGGTGTTGAAATTCTGTCTCAATACTGATTGCTTTCTGTCAGAAATCTGCATGGTTTTCTCGAGGTTTTCTGTAAGGCCAAAAAGTCTAGGAATGTTTTTTGCCAATGGGATGGAAACCATTAATAGGACAAAAATAAAAATTCAAGTAACTCTGTGTTTATGAAATGAGAAGAATTACAGTTTCTGAAATTGTCATTTCATATTCAACTAGTGTAAGATCAAATTCCAAGTTTAGAATCATGCTGTGAATCAGAAAAGAATAGGTCAGGTTTTTGATCTTTTGTTTATTTACATGCAGAAAATATACTCTTTGCCTTCTAAACTCCTTATTGCTTTCCTAACATTGTTTCATGTAGCACTTGGGCTGCTTACCTTTTCTCTGCTGACCTAGTTAAAAGGATGAGTTAAATTTGGTATATTGTGGTTTTTATTTCTAATTAGCTGGGATGTAATCACTCCTTGAACAAATCTCATCAAATGACTTGGGACTGAGTTGCATTTAGCTTGAACAAACAGAATAAATCTGTGTCTCTGATTTCATTCATTCATTTTGATCATCCCATTTACCTGAATTCAGTACTAGTTTCTCATATTGAAGTGTTCTTCCATTTCTGAGTGAAAGCCTGCTCAGCTCAAGTGTGATGGAAAAAAAGCACTGAAGTCTGAAGTAGACATGGGTGGGGAGTCTAAATTTGTTCAGCCCTCAAGTCTCTGGGGTTAGAAAAACACTTAGTTGAGTAATGTCCCCCCTCCCCATACGTGTAGAGATCCCAAACCGTCCCTTCAGGTTCTCCTCAAGTTACCACTGCGAACGAGGCCTCTGACAATTCACAAGGCCCAGCCTGATGTGCCATTGTACACAGGGGGCTTTATTCAGTCCTTTAAGGAAACTCTTTCATTTGCAGTGTCCCTTGCCCAGCCAGCGAATGTCCTTGTTGGGCACTCGTGGGCGGGCAGTTGTTGGTGAGCACAGGGGTTGCTCTAACCGGGCACCAGGGCCCAGAGGAACGGTGTCAGGGACTCAGCCCGCCCAGAACTGTGCGTCGATGCCGGCACACGACGGCGGAACCCGTCAGTGTTTGACTCGTGGCTGGCTCTGTTCAGCACTGTGAAAATACTGTCCTGCTGCATGTATTCGTCTAAAAAGCACTTAGAAATCTAGCTGTGTGTATCTGCACTGGGGCTTTTGTGTATGATACTGCTTTGTCCTCACCAAATGAATGAACAACTATGGTCTCCAAATAGAGAGAGATATAATATTAGATAGATTGGAAATAATATATTGGTAGTGAAGGATATTGAATTACTCAGGTTGACTCCCAGAGTGTATTCCTGCATTTCTGCATAATGATTTTGGCCATTATAATGAAATAGTATATTAAGGGAATAAAATATTGTCAATAAGGTATTTAAGCTTCCACTGCTGAATGTAAAATACTTATATTTTACCATTTAAAAGCAACTAAGATGCTTCACCTTATCAAACTGCAATAGGTTAAGAGAAAAACTGTTCCTTCAGTGTTGTATATCAGCCCTAGGGTGAAGGTAGGGTTAAATTTCACTGTCTAATGCACATTTGTTCTCATCGTAAAGCTAATCTTGTAATTTCTCACAAGGCTGGCAATCTTGGGAGAAATGAGCTAGTACTGAGGTTAAATTACCTCTTACCCTAAAGGAGGCAAAGGATGTTCTTGGATGAATGGCTCAGCATGATACACATTATAGATAACTAAGGTGTTGCATAATACAAGTCTTGGCTTTTGGCTGTGGAAAGAGCTTTAGGCCTGTTTTTAGTAGCATATCTGTCTGGAAAATAATTCAAGGCTTTTTGGAATAATTCAGTTTTACTGAAAGTCTTTAAAATTGTACTATCTCATTTTATATTGTCTGTTGACTACTGATCTCAAAATTTTCAGTATTGGCTGGAGCTATTAATGCAGTCACTTTCTAGCAGAAAAATGTACAGTGCTGACTTTTTTGATGAAATGTGCAGGCTACTGGAATTTAAGTAGTGTGGGGTTTTTTAATGTGCATAACAATAAATGGTGAAACACATTTTTCTCAGTATAGCAATGGAACTAAAACTTTTAAAGCCTTTATGTCGATGCTTACAGATTTAAAGACGAAACTCTAATGCTTTCAACAATTAATTTAATATTAATTATTGAAATGAATTAATCTAAGGAGAGGTAAAACTCATACATTTGTTCAGAACAGCTTTTGCAGTCTGTTTTTGATTATTTCCTGACAGCAGTCATTCTTCTTTTCTGAAACAGACTAAATTGTAATAAAATATAGAGCCGTGGAAGGTGTTGAAAAATAATCCTGGAATAACTCATTTCATACTGATTACACAATTACTTTTATCTCGTAATAAATTATTTTTCATAACTTTCACACGTTCCACATGAGAATAACTAGAAATGGCAAGCTCAGCAGAAAGTAGGGATATTATAATATGAGTGGTTATTAAAAGCATCAAGAAAGGGAAGTATTTAGAGGAAAAGTCTGGATTGAAAGAAATTAAAGTGCCTATGAAGATTATTAATATAACATTGCTGTGGCTCATAGTTCAAATAATCAAATGTTTCTTGAGTGTGCAATATCCATTCATTTGCCAGTAGTGCAGGGTTAAGGGGAGAGATTCACTTTACTCAGTGCTTTTTGATACATCTGTGAAGAAATTGAACAAATTCAGCATATTTTTTGGTCATGTTTTGGTTGGAGATTGAAGACATGGCACTCAAAATGGCAGAGAATTTAACAGAGAGGCAAGATGAATGGGGTAGATAACCAGTGACAATATAATTTTATAAAATGGGCTGTAGCTGATAACAAGATCTTACATTGTTGGCAGTCACACGAACAAGTTCTGTAGAAATGCATGGAAACTTTCAATAAAAATAATGGTTTGTGAGATCAGGTAAATAAAGGAGTTGGAATATATTCATAGGATATTCTGAACTGGAAGGGACCCACCAGGATCACCAAAGCTCAGCTCTTCAAATCAGTTGACTTTGGTTTTAATCTCTTGGTTAGTTCTGAATCCCTTTTGGAAAATCCTTAACTGCAGATATATGTTAAAGTTGATGCTGATCGATGGCTTTATGTTGATGTGAGACTTTGATACTTCTTGGGAAGTCATAGAAAAAACAAATCCATTGCAGAATGTAGTATTGAGATGAAATTTGGGACTAGTAAGGGCCCATATAAAATTTAGAACTAATAGTTTTTTGTTAAGAAAAAGATAATTGTATTGGAACTGAAATGGCACTAAACTCAGTGAAGAAGATAAATAGATATTTGTATGTGTGCACCTTACAGTTACCCAGAAATGAAGACAGAATAACTTATTTTAGACAAGAGTAGAGCTGTCAGTAGGAATCTACAGCAGTAGAAAAAAAATGGCTTTAACAGAAAAATAGCCATTCAGCATATGAGGAGAGAATGTAGAGGGCAAAATCCAAGGAGAGAGGAACGGGAGAAGGCAGAAGGTTTCTGCCCTAAATCCTGCAGTGATCCCCATTCCCACTGGGGGGAGGAAGGAGGAGGGTTGAAGGGAAGGGTCAACCACAAGGCATGGTTTCCTTCTTTGCACCTACTGAATGAAAGTGACGGGCTTTTCCCCATGATTTATTTCGTAAGAATCTGCTTCTTAAGAGTAAATATTAGCAATAGTAAATATTAGCATGAATTCCAGTGCAAGTTACAAAATATCATTTACATTCTGAGATAGAATCATTAGCAGCTAATTTTCCAATAGTATTCTGAGACTGAAATAAACTGATCTTGGGACTTAAAGTCCTTTTTGATTGTATTTTTTTAATATTTTATTTTAATCAGTGCTCTTTCTTCATATATAGGGAGAGGCTGGCTTCCGTGGCATCTGTTACAGGAATGAAACTATGAATTTCATGCATCACTTCCAGCATCGGGGCTGCATGTAAATGTGTGACATCTGAGCTAGGTAAAGAGTACATTTAACTGACTTTCTTAATTGCTTTGTTTAGGTGCTCAAAGCTATTAATAGAAATGGCTGAAGGATGACTTTTTGATAATATATGGGCAAAGATAAATAGATGTGGTTGGATGGTGTTAAAAGGTAATAATAACCATGATCATAAATCTGGAAAGTTCAAGAAATGATTGCCCTCGAGAAGAATAGGTTTCATGGAAATGCTGGCATCATTATTCTTGTTCTGAGAGTTGTTTGTATTATGTACTGTTAATATAAGTAAGGGAAAACTCCTTCAGTAGAGTCTCCATCTGTGCTGTGTCTGTTGCCTGCAGAAGTGGGTGTGTGAACAAGCCACATTATCAAACTAGGAATCAATTTCGTACTATTCCCACTTTTTCTCTCCTGCTTTTGATAACTTCAGGGATGTTTCTGATTTCTGCCACCTGCAGCAGCAGAACTGGCAGCACAGGGAAATGGCAGAGACCCCCTATCACAATGTTCATGTCTTCAGACACGAGAAGGACCATTAAAGTTAAAACTCCTCCACACCCGCTTGGGATGTGTCACCTCTTGAACTGCCAGATATGGTGATTGCGTGGGCAATTCAAAAATAGCTGCCCTACCCTGCAACCCCATTTCCAGAGGAGCCATGTTTTCAGAACAGTTTCACTAGCTCTCTGCAAATCTCTGCCTTGCTCTCTAATTTAAAAAGGTATTCTTTGTGTCTGCCACCTCCCTGCTAAATGTAGATTGTGTGTCAGGGGGCTGACACACAAAAGGCCTCAATCTCTTAAGAAGCTGCCACCAGAACACCTAATAGACTGTCAGTTTGAATGTTTAAATGAGACACAGCAAGGGAAGGAATAATGCTTTTAACAAAAGAGTGGTGGGTAGACTAGGAAAAAAAGCTCAGCTCCACTGACAAGGTGACTGGAAATGCAGTACTTGCAGTAGAAGGGAGGTATTGATGAAAGCATCAGTAACAGGTGAAAAATGGTGCTCAGACTTGGCTGCTAACGGGAAATAGAGCAAGCATTTATGGCTGTAGAGAGAAGCAGGCAAGGAGTCAGGTTAGGACTAGAAGATTGGCTCCTTTGTAGGATGCAGTGCTGTCATCTCCCCTGGTGATGAGTGGTGCTTTTAAGCTACCTTTCTGTATGTAATACCGATTTGGGCACGACTGAGCTCCGAAAATTAGTGTTTGTACATCCTGTTTGTGTTTTAAACCAGTTCAGGTAGCTACATCTTTGAAGCTATCCATGACATTATTTGGATTAGGGATTCAGAACCAAATTCCTGCATGTCAGCAGCATCTCAAATTACCTGGCTGGCAGATGGGACACAGAAGGATAGAAGTTGCAGGAGTTTTGCTCTGTGTTGTGCAAGTGATGCATTTGAACACCGCCGCTGTGAAAGCACAGTTACTCTGGTACACACTCTAACCAAAGACTCTTCTGCTTTCTTCAAGGAAGGTGGAAAGAAGAGCTCTGTTCCTTCCTGTGACAGTAAAATAACTTTCTGGTGTTTGGTCTTTTCAAAACTGAGTGATGCAAAAAAGAAGCCATTACAAGTCAGTGGCTGTCTCTTTCTTCCTCCCTAGCCCTGACTGCTGGGTTCACTCATGCCCTTGGCTACCTGTTTTGCTGATAATTTTCCAGTTAACAGCTGGCAAGTCCTGTGTTGCTGGATATTATTAAATAAATGGTTTTCCAGATGGCTGTAATATTGTATCTTTAAATAAAAGTACACAAGCTTAGTGTCAGCATCTTATTTATGGAATGCTTTTGGCTCCTGAACTGCTTGTTGAAATTGTTGTGAGCCATTGGGTCACTGAGAAGTAATTGTGTATTGCTGTAGACAACAAGCTGTTTGCATTAATTAGCAATCAAAGCATATTGCCAAATGGGGAATAACATGTCTTTGACATCTCTGCAGATCCTGGTAACTGAAGCAGTGCAAACCCGTGGACTGTCCTTTGCTGCATGTTTACAATGTGAACTTCCAGTCCATCTGCCCATTCAGTCACCTGCGAACCCACCAGGGACACAGCTGGTAGAAATAAAAGCTGAGGTAGGAGAAACTGCATGTGAAGGTACAAGGGAGTTTGTTCACAGACATTGTTTTTTGCAGCAAAAGTAATTTCTATGATCATTTCACGTGGCTTCCAAGCATGGGAAACGGTGAATGTTGTCTTGTTCACGTGTGCTATTTTCACCAGCTAAGGAGGAGCTGTGGTGAGTTGATCATAGGTACCTTGAAGCAGCCTGAAGGAAGCACAGCACAGCGTGGCACAAGGACAGCCTTCTGAACATAGCACGGTAATCCACCTCGGGTGAGGCAGTGGACGGCCCAGACCTCATGGAATTAACCTCAGAAAGAGTTCTGGCCATTCTCTGTCTCTCCCACTGTGCTTTTGAAGGCATAGGAGTTAGAACTATTTGTCTCTGGACAGCAAAGCCTCCGCAGCAGCACATTTGGATGTAGAAGGTGTCCTTGGCTGAACAGCTGGATAGGATATAGTTTTATCCTGTTTTGTTGGGTTTTGGGGGTTTTTTGTTAAAAATAGTTAAAAGATCATTAAAAGATGGGAAAAACTGCAAGAGATCAGGAACTTTGTTCCATGTGGAAAAGAACGGTGAAGATGAAAAAGATATCTCTATGTAATTGACACTAAAAATAATGCTGTGGGGGTTTTCCCCCTTAGCCAGTCAACTTTCACCTCCTCTTGTATAATAGTAATATGATACAGTATCAGCTGCATCCTGAACAGCAGTTGTTGTGATATGCACTAAGATATATGCGTGTCTAATATATCTGGGATTTTCCAATCAGGATTGAATTCACAACCATGAATTTGATACCTTGAGATTCATAGTATTTCCTGTGTAGCATTGTTTTTCTTCCTCAAGGCTTTTTGAAAATGTTCTCCTTAGTAGGAAAGCTTGATGTGAAAAATTAAGAGTAAAGAACCCAGAGGCAAAAACCTTCATAGGGACAGCGGGAACTGTGGGTTTAAAATTTTAGAACTCTGGCTGTTCACATTCCACCTTGCTTGGGAGTCCCAGCTTGATTTCTGATGACCTGTGAGGTCTTTGTTGACAAAGGTGGGCAGGAGTCACGTATTTTGAGGAAAAATTAACTGCGTGCTGCATCCATTTGTCTTTTAAAATCAAATTAACTGTATAAGCATAAGGTGATTTTAAGAATTACCTTCCTGGACCTAAGCAAATGAGTGCGTGTGTCTCTAAAAACTCTGGTGCTGCTGGGGTGGATTGGGATAATTTTCTGTGTGTGTTTTTTAGTGCAAGTGGTAAGAGCAGTTCTGACTCCAGTGTGCAGATTTGTACCCCCTGAGCTAGAAAATGTGGGTGTTGGAAATCCAGCAGGGGTTCCTGCCTCCGCTTTTGTGTTGTGTAGAGAGCAAAGGCACGATGGGAGAGAGGAAGGGAAAATACATTCAAGTGCAGGTCAGTGCTTTGCATTTAGACTTTTTTTGCAGGACTGCTTGTACTGGTAAATGCATTTATTCATTTATCCTGTGCTTAAGAGTTAGAGATGTTTGCTGCTAAAATGCCAGGTTCTCTGAGTTATTAAGCACAGTATAATGAACCCTTTGCAGAAAATAACTAGAATGTGATCTATGTCTGCAGAGGAAGGAAAGAAGAAAAACACATTAAAAAATAAATTAATGTAATGCAAAATAACCTTAGTTCCGCTGCACAGAAATTTATAATTGCACTGATATTGTTAAGCTGCTCTTCCAGAAGATGCTGCACATTCTGTGCAGAAGTAGAGTATGATGATGAGTGTCATTCAAAATTAGGATCTTTCATATTCAGAGTTTTTCACACACAGATTTGGCATGTACAGGTAGAGGCATTTCAATGAAGCAAGATATCATCTAGACAGGAACTCCTAACAAACAATTCCCACCAGAATTGGGGATGTAGCTTTCTAGTGCTTCTGGGTTTTGGCTTTTGTATTTCATTTTTTCTCCTCTAGGATGTATTGCTTTTTGTTTACTATGAAAAGGCAGTGCACTGCCATCATCTTTTAGGATCTCATTCGTACCTCCAGGGTTACGCTGGAGGTCAGGGCTGCATTCTCAGCTCCTGGTGGCTTGATATGAATAAATTGATTTTGAAATAACTAAATAAATTTCTGTGATAGGATAAGGAAAGATAAAGTATCTTCACCAAAAGGTTCAAAGCCAGCATAATTGGCCAATAAATAAATAAGAAAAATCTCTTTGCTGTCTTTTAGAATAGCATCTTTCACACAATGTTTTCCACAACCACAGAGTTCACTGGTCTTAGCCACGTGTGACTTTAGTTACCCAGCTGAGACTTGTGACTCCGGATGTCCTGTATGCTCCCTAAGGAAACTGTAACTGTGAGCAGAGGAACAGAGGGGATCGTCTGAGGGGACTTCGTGCCAACAGTGCACACACTTGAAAGAGGATCACGGATTCAGGCAGCTCTCTTGCCTGTCCAAAGCCCTGTGTAAGCCTTGGAGTTTAGCCGGGAGGTTGGATAAGTGTGTGAGAGGCAGCAGAGCAGCTCCTCGCTGCAGAACGCGAGCAGGAGCTGCGGGAATGGGGGGCACAAAGGGAGGACACGGGAGGGGCAGCGTGGCTGGCTCGGGTCTGAGCGCTGCCTGGGGCCGTGTGTGCGGAGCTGCAGCAGTGCCGTGGCTGGGGAGCTGTGGCTGTTGTCCCGGGGACGAAGAGAAACGACACAGGCTCGAGTTCAGGAAAATGCAATAATGGAATTATTTATTAATATACAGAGTGGCTTTCATCCCCTAGCTCGCTTGAATGGCATAAGGTTATTGGTTCTTTGACCATCCACCTCTCAGAATGATTGGCTAAATTCTACAACACCCATTTCAAAACAGTTCTTCAGTTAATACTAACAATACTGCAAAACATCTTGCACCTGCGAGATAAAGAAGTTAGTTTACAAAAAACCTCTAACTGTTTTTCGGCCAGTATCCATGTGAAAGTCCTTGCTTTCTCACCGACACTGGCAGGATGCTGGAAAATCTCTCTGCGACCAAGCTTTCAGCATGCACAGGGAACAGCACAGGTGTTAAACGTCGGTGTGCATGCACAGGGCCAGGCTGTGTGCAGTCCTGCTGGGCTACACGCACTGGTCCTGGCAACAGGCTGGCTTGGCAGCGCCGTGGTGTCTGTGCAAGAGATCCTCCACCTGGGGCTTGGCAAGAAGAGAGGTTGGGGGATCTCTTGTTGTGTTAAAAAATGTTCGCCTTCTGTTATTTTGCAAAACTCATCGGACGTTTTCAGAATGACTTGATTTGCTCTGTTTCTTCTGTATTATGACCGGAATGAAAGAGGGCAGGGAGTGAAAAAAAGGGATTTTTAAAAGCTCCCACAGTAAGCAAACTGGACTTTTAATTTTGGTCAAAGCAAAAGTTTTAGGTTGTGTTTCACTAAATTTGACTGCACTCCTTTTTTCTAAAGCCGTGTTTATTTGCATGGAGGCCGAGTTGTGAAGCGGGAAGGTGTGCCTAAGAATGAAATTGAGCAAGATGCTTTCAGCTTGCCTGGCTTTGATTACTTGTCAGGAGCAAGCGTTGCTCTGTTACTGAACCTGTTAGTCTTATGCAGTTCTGCTTTTCCTCAAAAACCTCCATCACATGCATTTACATGTCCCCTTGGATGAAAGCCCCAGAACTAGGCAGGGGGGCCCCTGCTACCTCTTGTACTGTGAAGTGGTTGCAATTTTGCTTTTGAACCTGGAATGATATTTTATTCTTGTATCAGTGTAGTATATTAATCCCATATAAATCTTCTTGGTATGGTTCCTCAGACATGGAGACTTAGCCTTAAAAAATTTGTTTAATAGTTATTTCATAAAACCAATGCCTGCATACTTTTGTTCCCCTTTGTGTTTTTCTTGTCACACTTCATTGAGGTGAAAACAATTTATTTGCTCCTCTTGCCAGGATATGTCAATCTGACAGTGAAAATAAGATGTCATTTTCAGTGTCTCATCTGATCAACAACATAGACAGCCATCAACAAAATATTTACATTTTTCAGTGATGATTATGGATGAGAATGCATAAATCAAGGTTGTTTTACATTTTATAATCTAAATTGATTCTGAAGTTTTGTTAGGCCTAGAAAGTGCCAAAATGATTCAGTAAACTCTAAGCATGGCAATAACTACTGAAAACAGTCAAAATCAGGGCTATTCCTCCTTATATTAATTTATTTTCACTAGTTTTCAGTTCATTCTTGCTAGTAGCTCCCACTGATATTAGGTGTAAAAGAAGGTAAAATGTTCTGGTTATCATGGGCTTGTTTCTAACTTTTTTGCTTATAATCTAAATTTTTGCATTGGGCAGATTGCCATAGATTTGCTAATAGGCAAAGTTAAATCTGCTTTTAGTTTTCCAACTCTTTTTTTTTTTAATGTCTAGCCAATTTATATATTAGCTACAGTTTTGCATTTATCTGTAATTTCCAGTAAACTAGGTCATGCTCTTAATTCTTTTATCTTATATCATCTTACCTCCTAAATAATTTGAAAAGTTTGATTTGAGACCAAGTGTCTCTTTAGACATAAACTCTGCCAGATATCGAGTCACTAGACACTTGTGAGATCTTTGGTGATTGCAACGCTGTCAACTGCCTTTAAACTTTGTGTTTGCTTTTATAATCATCTCATGTGTTCTCACAGGTGTGCTACAGCATCTGTAAAGCCTTGGGTCCTTTTTTAATGACCTATACAGACATACTGTAGAATAGTCAAAACGAACATGATAAAAGAAAGTTAAATACCATATATATGTCTTTACAATTCTTTAGGGATTATTCAGTCAGTGTCTCCCATTCTGCAATCCCTTCTGTACAGAAACACACAAGCTGCCTTGTAAGCCAGCTCAGTTTTTCAGCTGGGGAACGGAAGTTCTTTCCCACAATAGAAAAGTGCAGTTTTCAAGTAGAGCTGGTGTGGAGGGGATGTGGAGCAGTAAACACGGCCAGTGAGGAGGGGCCATCCATCATGTGACACACTAATCTGCTGGTCTTGCAGGGGTTGTAGAAAAGCAAACCAAGGTGGGGAAAAGTAATTATTTTATACATTAAAAGTACCAGTTTAAGTTTTACTTCTCTTGTTTGTTTTTTACCCTCTATTTTGATGCCTGAGTTGAAAGTGTGCTAACAGCCAGCTGAGACAGAACAGCAGCTCCTCATTTGTGCTGCTGGGAAAGCCCGGGTCAGGCAGTTACATTAGTGCTGAACCCATGAGCAATCCATGGCAGAGATGCACGGGCTCACTCCAGTGTGACTCTGGTAATTCTACTCAAGTGCTGTCATCTCTACTTTATCTACCCAATGCGGTGGGCTGAGGCTTCCATGGATTTGGAACAGCTTCATGGATGCGGATGTCCATCGGCATAAATGGATCCCAGCTCGGTTTCCTTGAATGTTTCTAGTGTTTCTCAGAAAGGGCATAGTCTCTATGCTCCCAGATGCTCTAAAATGCTTTGAGTACTGTTTTAACACTTCTTTTGGACAGAGAACCTTTCCTACACTGGAAAATTGGAAATCAAGTACATGGGATCTGAATCTGGAATTCCCAGTATCCAAATAAATGGTAACACACAGTGAGCAGAAAAGTGCTAATTTTTGAAGGCAACATGCTTATATACAGCATGAAATGAAGTATTAAACATTTTTTCAGGCTGGTGACCTTTTACATTGTGGAGGGAGGATGTAAAACCTGACATTTTTTCACTGATCACCTCTTCACAAGAATTAAAAAACCCACCTTTAATGTGAGTGATAAATGCTCTTTCTTGGTTTTGAAATGTTCTACAATTGATTGCACACACTAACTTAAAAAAATTGCCACAGACTCATAATGACAGGATTTATCTGAAGTTATGTAAAATTGGTTTCAGTATTTTTTTTAAAAAATAAGAGGTTGTATAAAGGTTTCATTGTCTTTAGGTAGGAGCGAATTACTCCTCAGTGTGGGTAATTGTACCTGGTAGTCATTGTTAAGGAAAGAAAAAACGCCTCCAGTATCCTTTGGTGCCAGTTCTCTCTTCCAGGATGCCCCCTCAATGTTTCCTTTTCCAGCCAGAGCTGTGTTTAGCATGGAAACACAGCCACAGCACCAGGATGCCCCACATGTGTCAGTTTTATAAAGTGTGTAATTCGTGAGCTATGCTGAAACCCAAGTTGTTGAAGGGCATAAACACAGAGAGCTAATATTCTTCCAGCAAATCCAAAGTTATTTTGATATAAGACAACTTCTGGCAGGTTACCTTCTGTCCTTCCTGCAGTAAGATAATGGCTTTTGTCACTTGTTTTTAATTTCAAACTGATGTGCTGGAAGTATCTATTTCAAAGATGAAGGAAAAGTAAGACAAAAAGAGATTGTTACTTTCCCCAAATCAGTTTGATTTCTGTCATTACAAAACAATACCTTTCCAGCAGATGTCTTTGAACACCAGCCAGCACTATGACAGATAACTTGGAGCTGCTCTGATTATTCATGCAGATATCAGCAGGTTATTCCAAAAGGGCTTTATTTCGTATTGTTAAAGCTATTCTCTAAAAGAAACAGTAATCTTTCTGATGAGCATGGGGAACAATTTCTTCAATACCAGTCCAATTTATTTGGACCCTCTGATTGGTGCTTTCAGCTAGATCTCTAAGCACAGTATTAATTATTCATTAAGGTACTTGAAGGGAGAATATTTGCATAGCCATACTGTCAAAATTGATGAGGCTTTGCGTATGCACCGCAGGAATAGCTTTCAACTTAGTGCTAAAACTAGAGATGATACTAATAAAATTGTTAAAAAAAATTATCTAAAAAGCCAACAATAATTTGAACTTTCTCATAACCACAGAACATTTATTTTTATAGCACCCACATGTCCTATTGAGAGATCATGAAAATATTCTTTCTACAGCTGGTCATGTGGGTATAGAATAAAAAAAAATAATCCTCAAGAACCTTTGTATAATAAAAGGTCGTAATGGGGATAATAGATAGCAAAAAGGGAGAAAGAGAATTTCTTGGGGGTGGGAGGAAAGAGTGAGGCTGACATTTAATGTACTTATCTCCACTTGGAAACACACAGTCTGGGTTTATGGAAAGTTGTGGTGTTCTGTCCTTAAACTCATGCATGGGCAGAGGGTTATCTGCTTACTGAATGGTTGGGATGCTCCTCTTTGTGTGCACATTAAGGTGCAGTTACTTCTAAAATGGTAAATTAAAAAAAAAAATCAAAACATTTAAATTCAAAACAGCAAAAAGTGAAAAATATCTTGGTGGTTGGAAAAGCTGCAAAGTGGCTGCACTGTAGCCTGGCTGCAGTTCCCACAGCTCTTCTGCAGATGAGGGATCCAGGCTGGAACGTGTTTGAGCTTTTAATCATCCCTTATTCCTTTCTCCCAGACCCTGGGCTGCGCAGGGGAGAAGCTCTTGCGTCACACCACATAGAGAAGTGGAGTGCCTTGAGGAGTGTTGCCTGAGTCTCAGTATTTTCACTGACTTTCTCAGTATCCGGTCCCAGAAATGCTCACTTTGTGTGAAACACAGACTGCTTCTTACTCTCGAACCCGGCATCCTTGTTAGCAGGCAAGGAAGGAATGTTCCAAGCTCTCAAACTTAGGGCAGCAGTGCCATCAGTTTTGGTAAACATTGAACTAGAATTGGTTAGTCTGTCAAAAAAGCAGGCTTACAGCTCCTGAATTAGACAGCTAAAGCTCTGATAGGAGAGGTGAATTTCCGCTCACAAGGATATAATAACTTTTGTGGGATTGTCTTTCAGAAGGTACTGAGGGACATACAGGAAAGAAGTGCCCACCTGCTGGAAATGTGAGCAGGGGATCAAACGCAGTATGGACCATTTTTTATTTACTGCCGATTTGGTTTAATTCTATTTCTAATCTTCTTTCAACACCTTTTGAAAAATAGTAAATTTACAGTATTAATGCCATTTGAAAATTAGAATATGGTTCTGTTTCAGTACAATTCTGCTGAATCTAAAAATGTTTGAACATACCAGAAAACTAACTTCAGTATAGATTTATTGAGAAACCATTATAATGTAAACTGAAATGTTGCAAAACCAAGTGCCTTTTCATCATAAAAATGATATAAATTAAACAGAAAATAATATGCATAGGTAATTTTGTAATTCAGAAGCACACACAGAAATTCAAGCGATTCCTATTTGAGTGTCACAGGGGTTTTTAACTCCAATTTTTGTGTCTCAGAAGCTGCAGAGAAAATATATTTGGTGATGCACTGATGATACAAGGTTTGGAAATGTCTTAGAATGCCAAGATACAAAAGACACTGCAGGTAATGAAGGAGGTCATCTTTAATTTCAAGTCTTTTTCTTTTGTACATTAGTAAAATGTTTTTAGTCTCACAGAAGGAATTTGGATGTTCAATTTGCATTGTAACTAAGGGCAATTCAGCATCCCGATCTCCTGAGAGTCTTTGAAAATATGATAATCTTATCTAAAATCTCATTTGCTTTGTTTTTACCTTTAACAGTTCTATACACAACCTGAGCATTATTAAAATGCCCTTTAAAATGAGCCTGAAAATATTGGGATTCCATTTTGAAACAAGGGCTGAATATAATTGAAGGCATTAGGAGAGGGAAAGACTGTAATGAATGGCAGAAAAGGCATGTGTGCTAGTCCTGAGCTGGAGTCGGAGGCACCTAACAATGGGATTGGAAAAATGCAGTCCTACGTTATAAGAGAATATGAATTTCATCAGTATTCATAACATATGTTGATATTCCATCAGTGAAACGCTGCTGTAAGCATCAGCCCATTTGCATGCAGAGCAATGCTCTCTTAAATAGGAAAATAAATGAGGAGTTAGACCTGATATGGGGAACGCTTCGGACTATTTCCTTACACTGAAAATTCAGCAGCCTTGATATGATTGCTGATTTCTAAATTTTTAAAGAAATAACCATGAGTTATAAGAGGTAACCACAACTGAAATCAAAATGAATATTTCAAGGCAGTTTTGTAAGCATTTGGGATTTCATCTGAATGTAGAATAGTAGCTCGAAGTTGTTACACTTCATGCCCTCTTTTCCTTTCCCCCACTCATTTCTCTCAATGTAGTCTTTAGAAAACATGCCCTGCAAGATAGAGCAAGCCGTCCACAATATCCAAAATGTTTTGAATTGCCTCTACTCGGTTAGGACAATTTAAGCTGAATTTTCGTCTCTGATTCACATGAATTAAAATGTACAAACCAGCCGTGTTCCTGCTGCTCGTACAGACAGTGCTGCCTACACGTCCGCGCTTTTCCGAAAAGAAACTTTTTTTGCACATTTCTTCATACTTATTTTGGTTTTATGTGTATTTTTTTTTTGTGGCTAAACCATACAGATATCTCAGACTGGGTGCAGACATAAGGGCAGAGGCAACTTGTCCTCAGTCAACACTTTAAGATTGATGACCAATAGTTGAAGGCTGTGGTTGCTAATATGCTTTCTAATAGTGTACTTTAAAATTCAGGCTGAGCTTAGCCTGCAGAGTTGGTTTCACCTATTGAATGAGCTCCAGCCACTTCGACTGAAATTGAGTCTGACATCAAAAGTCGCCCAGATGCCCATTAGGTAATAGGAAAGTGTGAACTGAGTTTCCCTGTGAGCAAAAGACACATGCCCGCACACAGGTCTGTCCTTTAGGTTTAATAAGACGGTGTATTAGGACAAAATTCTCCAGAGGTATCTAAAGACATGCCTGTAATAGTAGTGAGTAGCAATTTCAGTGTTCCCTTTTGACTGTGTAATAGAAGAAGGCATAAAACTGGTGTAATTTAACAGAGAAAAGGAATCAGTGCACTTTCGCACATTGTTGTTCATTCCACTTAATAGACTGCACCTAATGGGCAGCAGATGAGCTGAGGACATGAATATTATCCTTTAGTGAGACATTTTGTTGAAAATAATTCAGCTTCTGTTAAAATAGTGTCTATTTGCGTTAATATGGTTTTCCCTTGGGAAGATTAAGTACATAACTTTTTTTTAACTGGTGAAGTTAATGATCGTGTGTATGGAATGAAAGAGTTCTAAATTCTGTTATCAGTCCCGGCAAAACAGGGATGCTTTGACATGAGACCAGTTGGATATTTCTGTACAATTCTATACTGTATCTCCAAAGCCTGCGCTCAAAACTGGAACTTCAGAAGAGGAAGTCTCCACATTTATGGAAATAATGTGAATTTTGGAACATCCCCATGTTTTGTAGTCTTGGTTTGGTGAAATGTCAGTGTCCAGAAGGGTAAACATTCAGGCTCACGGGATCATTAAGACAGGAAAAAACCTCCAAGCCTGTCAAGTTCAACTTTTAACTGAAAACCACCATTCCCACTAAACTGTGGCAGTTTAGTGAGTATGGTGAACCCACAAGTGGGCATGAAGGAGCCACAGAGACTTGTCCTACCTGCCTGTGCAGGTTTGTCCTTCCACCTCCCTTCTGAAATATCTATTCCAAAGACAGATCACTTCGCACACTCCCTCCAATGACCCCCACGTTAGGGTTCATACAACCAAACATTAGAATATTGCTACTGCTTTAATTTGTAAATAATTTTCAAAATTAACTGTTGCCCCAGGTATGCTTCAAATCTAAATTCTCATTTAAATCTTTCTCTGGATCTCTACTGGCTCCTTGACATAACCACCAACTGTGGCTCAAATGTTTCATGCTTAAAACTACTTTGATTTGAGGGAAAAACATATGAAACTTCAGGAGGAAATACCTGCACTGAGCAGATTTCCTTTTTAAAACAAAAGATTTTCATTTAAATAAATCTGGAAGAAAATGTGTCTGGGTAGACTGTACTCTGCTATTTCCGCTAAGGATATAGTGGTCATTATAATTAACAAATAGTAACCAAAGACAGAGGAGTTAACTCCTGGAAATAGCATGGTGAGTTTTCAGACAGATGCTTGGGAGCTGCTGGAAAAAATGAAAGGTTAAAATAGTCAGGTCTGCAGCTCCAAGAGTCAGCATTTCTTTCCAGACTACCTACGCTTTCAAAACTACCCTATTTTCCTTTTCTCTTAGCAGAAGCTGAAGAAAAGCACACATTATTTAGCTGAACATTCAAGAGAGCTTGGCTGTGATCTTCTAAATAAGTTTTTTCATCAAAAGAATCTGAGTTACATCCTGAAAGCATGTTCCCTTAATAACTTTGAGTAGTGGTGCTGCTGTGACGGTCTCTGCTGATGGCTGAATCTGTCTTGATGTTGTTCCCAAAGCCAGTGCTGCTTTGGAATGCTCAGATAACACTTCCATGGCCAATTGACTTTATGCCATGATGCAGTAGCAAGTTAAATAGGTTAATTATTTCCTTCTTTTATTGTTATTGCTTTACAACAAGTACTTATCAGTATTTGAACAGAAGGGTATTAAAAGTCACAAATGCAGCTAGGAGACGAAATATAGGTGGGAAAATAATGATCTTCAGGAAGGGTTCTCTTGTGTTTAGTACTGACTGGTACTTCCAAATAGAGTTTATCTAAAAGTCATCTTTAATGCTGCTGACTCGAAGACTGTCCATGTAGCTTGGTACACTGGCAGCAGCAGGACGATGGTGTTTCAAGAGACTGTTTCACTGGTTCTCAAAAATGCTTAGAACAGTGCCAGTTCTTTTAAATTCTTCAATCCGCAGTCTCTTTGCAAGTTATCTACTAGGTAATAATGGAGCCTTTCTCAGTCAAGGTCATTGCAACCTCCACAGCATTCGGGCTGTGTGCTTTCCTAGGTTACAGGACTCTTAGATTTTATATAGATCTCTCAAGCCACTAATGCTGAAGTAGATTAATATTTTAGCTGCCGTGGGAGATTATTCTCTATTCCTTGAATCTCTTTTATTCAAGTAAAATGACCATGATTAGGATCTTACTCAGCTGCTGGAAATTAGAAGGCATTATGAAGAAATAAACAGGAATAAGGAACAGTTTATGAATTTTACAATATCAGTTTTCTGTTAAAATAGTAAACCCCAAATGGGAATCATGCTTGCTGTGCCTTTTGCAATACATACTTTTTTTTTTCAAAATTGTATGTGAGTTGAAATTAATGAATACTTAAAAAAAGATATTTTTTTTTAAGTATAAGTAGCAATTTGTCATTAACATCTCCCTATAAAACATGTTGAGATTTATCTATTCCAGTCTTTTCTGTTGAAGCTGTTTGATGTTCTATGAATAATAATCTCTGGAGTCAGCTCTCTACTCACTTGCAGCACAGCTGAACTCCCAAAAAGTCTTTACTTTTCTCTGTGGTCCAGTAAATATCTTATTAATTTCATCCTCTCAGAGATGATAGATCTGGGTTTGGTTTCTGCCTTGAACATCAGAAGAAAGGAATATTATTGGGTGGGTTGCAAAAGGCCTGCCTGCCTAATGGATTTGGCCCTCCAGGGAAGCTGGGTGGTGGAGGACCTAACCTATGAATACTGTTCTCATCCTTGGCACTGGAGAAGCAACAGCCAGTTTAGTTTTCAGCAGCCTCAGGCTCTGTTCAGTGGCTGAAATTGAAAGGACTTTATTGGCAGACACTAAAGTGAAGTAAGTGTGCCCCCAGGACGTAACCAGGGCGTCGAGGGACTGAGTTCTGCTCTTGCACCTGAGCACTGGAGGTGAGGGTACTCAGTGTCTCCTGTGAAATAAGGGCATTGGCTGCTAGGGGAGAACGTGTGTGGGTTTGTAGTGCTTTGTCTGGGCTTGGTGGGCATGATCCTGTCTGGGGTTATTTTCTGCAGCTTGTCCTGCTGCATCACATCTGAATGTGGTGTCTGAAAACACTGTTGTGGTGCCAGGAAGCATTTTTTTTCCAGATTCTGTGTGAACTTTCTGGAAATACATTCTGCCAAATGGTAATCAACACATGGGCAATCTACTGCACACATCAGCGAGTGTACGGTTTGCTGTATTCATTTCCCTGATTTAATGGGTCTGTCCCAAACCCCCCTGGAGGGTGGTTGCAGTAGGTGCCTTTTGAGCCTGGCTCTCAGCATTAATCCTTACCGGGCTGACTTTGTGTTCAGTACTGCCTTCTCCTGGGTGAATTTTATCTGAGGCAGAGGAAAGGCACATGGGCAGACAAGAGACCTCGGGAGAAGCCGAGGCATGGCTGTATGTGTTAAGCCATCAGCTGATTTGCAGTGAATCACCTCCTCCCTTTTCAGACAAAAAGTTATGTGAGGCGTACCCAACCTCTCTCTTTGTAATTTTGTTTAATTTTTATAATGTTTTTGGTAGCATGAGAGCTTGTTCACAGGTCTGAAGTAATAAATGGGTTTTACATCCATTATCAGGTTAATCTGGAGTTTCTGTCCATATGTCCACACCAGCAAGTGCATATTGATTACTTATGGTTTAAAAATTACTCAAGCAAAAGAAATCATGTGGTATTTATAAATAGAACCATTTCTAGAAACTGTTTACTCTCTCCTTATGCAGAATACACCCTGCATTGGGAATTCTGAGAAAAGTATATCTGATCTGAACTGGATACTGGAAACTTGGACACAAACCTAACCAAGAGGCGAGATACTTAAAGCAGAACATAAAGGTCCTAGCCTACTTCCATTTAAAAGGAAAATGTTTTAGCTTCATTTTTTGGGTAATTTGTAGCTTTACTAACATTCTTTTTCTGTATGTAATTTAGTATATTTTCCTTGCCTAGAAAAATGTTATGGCAGAATCTCTGAATATTCGTTAATTAGTGGAAAATGCAGAGGCACAATGACATATTTCTACATTAGCTACTTGCCATAAAGGTCCCCTCTGTGATCCTGCAATAGTCAGTTTAAGACTGTGTGGCCAGTTAGATGGGAAGTCCTGTCCTGTCCTCTCCACCATCCATCTCTGCCTGCAGATTCCTGTCCGCTTCCCTTGCATCAGTTCAGTCTGTCAAACTGGCGCTCTGTGGGCAGTCCAAAAGTCAAATAAGGAAAACCACTCTGTCAGCTATGATGCTGCATCCTGAGTGATCTGTGTTTTGTCTTCATCCCATCTACAGGAAATCTGCAGTTGCTCACACCTCATTCTTAGTCTGAAAGGCAGAGAAACCTGCAGGTACTGGGCATCTGCCTTAGTCAGCTTCTTTCTCTTTGCCTGGAAATCCTTCAAATGCAAAGCAGCACCAGCATCATAACCCCAGGTGTGATTTGAATTGAGAGAAACTTTCAGTGTGATTGTGCTGAAACAGCATTCTGAACACAATGAATGTATTTGGCAGGATATAAGCCCTGAAATGCAACTGGCAATTGAATTTGTAACTGAAATATATATTGCTGAAATTTCTAGTGGCACATCACTGTCTTGTGAGCCTGTGATGCAACAACTGAGACGTGGCTGGATCTGTCTGTAAGTTGCTACGTTGAGTGTGCCAAATACCTGTTGGTTGGAATTCAGGGGGCTGTTTCATTTGGGGGCACTCCCTTAGTGTTCTCAGCTTTGGTTTGGTTGGCATAAGAAATTTTTCACTATCATTCTCACAGTAAATGAAAAATGAAATTTTAGTGTATTACTAGCGCAGGTGCACTTAAGGATTATCTGGGGAGTAACTAGCAGTGTGTGTAAGTTTGCACAGCTTCTAATTCTGCACAAAAGGAAGCCCTGACAGTCAACAAAATTTGGAAAAAGAGTTCCTTTGCTGTTGAATTTGCAGCTTTTCATAAATTTGTTCTTTCAAGAGAAATGTAAAAGTAAAAAAAAAAAAATTTTTTTAGCTCAATTCTTCCTTCATTAAATCAATGGACACTGTTGTAGCAGGTGATGAGTAGACTGCCAGTCTGAATGTAAAAGGGGCAGTTGTTAACTTTAAATTGGACGTAAGTGCTGAAGTCAAATGTTGTGCCAGAAATTACGTTGCTAGAATTTTGAAGAAAAAGGTACATCAGAAGTTGAATGAATGAAACCCTAGAGTGAGACCTTGACAACTAAGACAGTAATGAAAGAAATGTGTGAAGAAAGTATAAAAAATAGGAAATAAAGCATTATTATAACAACCTAATGACTAAAAATATACATGGAAACTTGGTGTGATCACAACAGCAGAGTCTTTGGACAGAGAGGGGCAGGAGAGTTGAGAATGTCACAGAACACTCTCAGGGAAGCTTTTGTAAGAATGTAGGAGGGATTGAGATGAGTCTGTTCCATGTGTCATTCTTTTAACAAGGGTGAAAAGATTTTGAAAAACTCATATAATGGGAGTTGAATGAGGAATGAAAGGAAAAAATCTAACTTCCTGGGAGCACCACAGTGGAACATGTGCCCCATCAATTGTCTGAGTGCTGATTAATTAGGGAACATCATAGTTGTCACTTTTACCTCTGTACTGTGTTCTATTTGATAGATGAAGGAGTAAAGGACAACCTTTAGCCCTTCTGCTAAGATGTTACGGGATTTTTAAGCAGGAAGTTTGATAAATGCCTCGGCATCCTGTCTTTTTTGGAAACCAACAATCAGTGCTGTAAAATCTTTATTACCAGCAAAGCACTGGAGCACGTCCTCTTAAATACCTGCATCTCCGCAAGATACCCATGATACTATTTCCTTTTCAGCTGAGCTCTTGGACAGACTATAGGAAGCTGGAAGATGAAGTATTTAGGGCTCCTTGTTCTTAGAAAAGACAAATTAGCTGTAGCTATTTTGCTATCATGTGATAGACAGCCGTGGTTCTTTGTGGTCCTGCTGCCCTACCTCAGACGTGTCAAGAAAATGTCTTTCTCACTGTGTTGGTTATGAGTCCTCGTAAGAGACACATTCATTGCCAGGATATCGCAGTGTTCAGTCTCTGAATTTTGTTTTTATTTTTTACTTTCCAAACCAGTAGGGATCTATTCTTGATTGGCTACAGATTAAGAATTAAACACTGTGCAGTTTGACCTCCCTCTGTAGGATGCTCTGACTTCCAGAACAATGCTTTCTTCTAGAGTGCACTTCAGATTGAGCAATGGAGAAATATGGCTTCATCCTGCAGCTGGAACTGTGGCTTTTCATGGCTTTGTAAGTCTCCATGTGGCAGTCTACCTGGGACTGCTCACATCTTTGGCCACCTGGGTGTGGGCAATACACAGAAACATGAACATTTTCTTAGCAAAGTGATGATTACTTTGAAGAATATTCTTTGCCATTAAGGTTTACAAACTTAATGTTTCTCTGTAATGAGCAAAGAAATAATTTTATATATATTTCTGTATAATCTTTCATGGCAATATTTGCATACAGACAATGTTTTATGATTAACATGCAGTTAAGAGAGATGGTATCTGCATGAAATCTATATTTACAATAAATTTAAGATGTGCTTCTCTGAATATTTCTTTCTGCGCATCAGTTGGTATATTTTCTTCATGTGTATTAGGGAGGTTTTTCAGTTGTGTGATCAAAATTTGCTGAACTGTGGTTTATAGCAGACAATTAACAGCTGTTAAATAGGATTATTGCAGGCTGTTATCTTCACGTAGCATCGATTCAAATGCTAATTTCACTCAATTTACTTCTCATAAGGCCACCCTACTGCCAGGTACACTGTATTAATGATGAATGACAAAATATATCTGGAAATAGTGCAACCTGTATCAGCAGATTTCATGTCCTGGTTTGCAGCTCCTTGGCATGGGTCAGGATTCACGAGTGGAGTGGGATGCCTGAGGAAGAGGCACAATCAGGCCTAGCCCAACATTTTCTTGGGGGTTTTTGTGATTATAAATACAGTTTTGGTAATGAAAATGAATAATGCTTTTCACTTTGATTTTTTCACCTCTTGAAGAATGTAATTCATGCTGAGGGGTGTGGTAGGCGTCACCTTTGGCTGATGTGTTGTCTCTAAATGGTGCTGCACATCTGAACAAGTGTGCTTTAAAATTCAAAGTACACCTTTTTCATGCAAAGTTAACTATCATTTCCTCCAATCAACCTTTTCCTCCTCTCATCCTTCAGATATGGCTTCACAGTAGATGCTTCCCTCTTTCCAGGTTAACTTCAGGATGCAATAATTTTCTGAGCTTTGCTGTTGGAATGATGTCATGGGAAGATAATATTCTCTTTCTTACCCTTTACCATCTATTTCCACTGGCAGCCTTTGGCTGACACCACTTAAGCTCTGATTTGTCATTAAATCCTGTTTCCTCTTTACAGCTGGTCTGTGTGGGCCCTTGGTACCCACACGGCAGCTTGGCACTGGGTCTTTGGATGCTCCTGGGAGAGTCCTGGGTGCTTTAAAGGAGAGTTTGCTAATTCTGTGCAGAAATACTTTACATAAACACTTCTTCTTCTGACCTCTAATGTTTATGAAACAGTAAGATACCTTTAAAGGTGTTTCTGTTAGGTTTGAATTCTGTGCTGTTGTCCCTGTTGTTTGGCAAGTTTTTACATGTATGGGTTAGTTAATACTTTCAAATGTTGCATGAGGACAATTTTAATTACTCTCTGATTAGGCATGAAAAAAAGAAAAAGATTGTCTTGTGCTTTCAGCTTTACTGTTGTCTCACAACGTCTTTCATATTTAAACAAAAGAATTGTATAAAGTAGTAAGTTTACTGCTACTGCAGTGAAAGGACATGTAATAAAATAGCATATCTTCTGTTCAGTCTAGTTATTTATCTGGTCAGCAATTTGTAAGATATATTCTATATACCTTGCATGTTCTATAGTTAAATTTTAGACTTGGCCTTCCAACTAAACCCTTGACAATAGTGTCATATTAAGTGAAAATATTAAACCTAATTTAATTTTTCATAGCCCTGTATAGCTCAGAGATTCAGAAAAATACAGCAATAATCTTTCATGGAATGCTTCTCAGATTCTTCCTAAGTTTTATTTAAGTGGGTTACAACAGGGGAAATTAAGAGCCTCTCTTGATAAAATAATAATACAAGTGGAATGAAGTATCACTGGAAAGCGTCGGCCATCTACAGTTTAAATAAACGTTATCAATCACGTCAGCACGACATTTTCTTCATCAAATAGGCAGCAATGTGTTGTTCTTAATTACATCCAGACTTGTAACGAAGGAAAATTAATGACTAAGGTATTAGAACTGCTATTAATGCTCAGAAGGACTTATTAGGATAAAGGGTTTAAAACCGTCTTGTTTTCATATGGGTCGATATTTATTGCGGTCTTCTGCCAGCGTGTCTTACACTTGCGTTACAGACGTTGCAGTGTTCATTCGTTTTCAGGACAGTGATAAAGTAGAACATACATTGTTTTGTGGGCTTTCAACAGTTAAGAACTGAAACAGAACACAGGGTGATGAATGTGTGGCTGTCTGACTATTAGCTACTATAAAAGGAATATATTCAATGAAGAATTTTGCAGAAATAAATTTTATTTCTCACTTGCTCTGCAGAGTAACAAAAAATTATGTTAAGTAAAAGTTATTCTTAAGTAATCTGTGCTTTAGGGTACATAAATAATCATATGTTTTAGGATTGTGCCACTTGTTAGCCATAAGAGGTAGGTAAATCATTATTAAACCATTAATTTTCTGATAAATTAAGCCTGTTTTCTGTTCATGAAATATCCAAGCAGACTTGGAGTGTTCGTAATTATTTGAAAACCACTCCCATCCCTCTGTATTGATTGTAAGTATTTGCTTTATTTAGAAACTGTTTTGCTCATAACAAGTTATGCTAAGAGTTATGGTAAAGTTCACTTATTTTCCTCAGCTAGCAGAAGACAGAAATCTTTTACACTCATGAGGAGCAAAATTATTGCTAAAGACAGATACCTGTATTCCTCTCAAGGTTCCCCCTTCCTGTCTGAAATACAAAATGAAGCATAGCTACTCCCCAACATGCTTGGAACCAAAACTGACATCTGCACTCCTGGCAAAACAAATACATCAAAGTTCAGGTACGTCTGAAAAAGAAAATGTTTCAGAACTGACCAGAGGACTTGCAGATAATTAATCAGTCTTGCTGTTAGCTCCACAGGGCTTATTAATGTTCCCATTGAAGTAATCTGAACTTTAATTTCAGAGAAATCTCTGAAAACAGAGCCTCTGGAGTGGCTCATGGCCTGACCGAATGTGTCTTGGCGATGACAGAAGTGCTGCAGAGACCTTTGGCAAAGGCTGTGTTGGGAGCAGTAGCCTGTGGCGCTTATCCCATCCTCACGCAGGCAAAAATAGCTAGTTTGGAATAGTCTGTCCTTGTGCCTTTTTGAGTGAAATCTTGCCCACAGTTGCTCTTGGAGCTCAGTGCAAAATTTGGATGAAAAATTGAGGGCCTGGAGCCTCCGTTCAAATATTGTGTGTTGGTCCGCTTGACTTAGTAGCCTTTGAAACTCTATCCTTTCTTAAAATGCAAATCAGGCTTTATTACTGAGATAAGCAGTTAAATTCTCGCAGCAAAGACTTGTAGAGAAAATACAGCGTGTTTTAACATTACCAAAAGCTCTAAAACCTTTCTGAACCAATGGAGAAAGTAATAAATACAGCTCCACAAAGCTTTAGCTGCCTCTTCAGTCTGCAAACACACACCTTTCACTCAGACAAGTAATGGAGACGCGGAGCAAATGAGCTTATGCTCAGTCCTGCGTTCCATGGTGGCTAAGAGCTGGAGCTGTGCCACAGACAAAACAGGTGGGGGGTGAGGGAGTCATCGTTTGATCTGCACTAATCAGAAGAGCAGCAACAGGATTCTGTCACCATTAATTGTAAGAGTAATTAGGAATGTTACGTTCTGTGTCTGCGTTAGGTGAGGTATGGCCCAGTGTGGAAATACCAACTGGAAATGTGGTGAGAGTACTGAGACACAGGGGAGGAACAGCGCTGGCAGTGAGGGCATCAGAAAAGCTGCTGGAAATCTGGATTCATCTTACTTTCTAACCCACGTAATTTAAAAAATTTAAAAAAAAAGTAAAACAGTAAAATCCAGGTTTTTAATATGTAATAATGGGAATGATAAGTGTTTTCAGAACAATGATTGTTTCCATGACATGCTCATACAGATCTGGAAAAAGTCAGGGTCATGTTACTGTAATGTCAAAATGAGAAGTCATTCTTTGTTAGAGACACTACAGAGAATCCTTGGAAGGCTGCATATTGCATGTTCTAGTGATAGGTGGCAGAGCAGAGATTAAGGATGAAATTCCAGCTCAGCTGACTTGATTGTCAAAGCTCTCGGTGATTTCAAGGTGGCCGAGATTTCAGCCTGCGTATTTCAAAGCATCCTGAAGAACACCTCAGGCTGTTATCATTAAATTGATAGCGGTGTTCATCTGTCGTGTTGGGGAAGGAAGGCCACAGACACAATTGCTTTTATTTGTGTTTATGTGATAAAAGTGCGTATTGTATAGATGAGTAATTACTAAGATTAATCAATTCATTGGTGTTTCTTAAACAAATGTTTCTTTTTCTGTGCATGGGAGGGAGTGCAGAATTCAAAACAGAAGTGAAATTAAATAAAAAAGGACACGATCTGACTGCAATCGTAGTAAAAACACACCATAATTTATGAGCAAAGCATCTCTGTGCTGAGTTTTGGGCCATTTGTGTTGATAGTCATGAATAAAATGGAGTTGATATGGCAGTATAACCATCATGTAATATATACATTCAGGCTCATGCTTATTTTGAAAACAGCCAATAAAAAATAATGGAGCAGTAAAAAAGTATTTTTTATTGGTTAAAGAATTTTATACTAACAGTATTTGTAATTAGGTTTGTCTGGTTTTATGGTGTTTGGGGATGTTGGATAATGTGGAGAAATTTTGTTTAGGAAAACTTTCCTCTTTACCAGAAATTATTCAAAAAACTAAACAACAGACACCTGCCACCAACACATCCAGAAAATCTTATCAATGTTATTTGTTTATTGTACCTGTGGCTCTTGTTATGCATGTGCTGAGCATCAGTTTGGAGTGAGAAGTGCAGTGTTCCTTCCCAGGGCTCCGGGCTTTGCGTACGGGACTGGAGGGTGCTCCCAGGCAGCGCCTGTTGCAGGGTCTGTGGGTGCCGGGCTCACTCGAGGGGTTTTGCCTGTCAGCACAGGAAGGTATCGCCACGGAACACAGACCTCCAAACTTCTCTTTTCCCAGGTGTTTTTCCGAAGCTGCTTAATGTAAACCAACAAGATTTAAATCACTATAACTTTTAAAAATTACTCGCAGAGGTGTCTGACCTCTGGACAGCCCTTTGACTGGTTTTTGAGAGATAATGCAGAAGCCAGGTTGGAATTTGAACTCTGAGCTATCATCCCATCGGAGTTCAGTATTGCTGTAATAGCACGGAGGAAGGAAATAATATCAGAAAAACAGGAATTGGAAACAAGAATGCCCTGAAACGTGTTAAGGGTGATTTGTAAGTAGTATTGTGGGTTTTTCTCTCCCTTCTGGCTGAATTCACACCCGGTAAAGCAAATGCCATATGGGAGGATCAGCAGTGACTCACACGGCATTGTACGGAGCTGGTTAGCGAGTGCCAGATGATGTATTTGCTATTTATGTAGTCAACAGACAGTTCTAGGAAGCTTCTAAAGTGGTTCAGAGACAAAGAATGATTTGTCACTGACAATCAGTGTCTTATGTAGCAGCTTCAGAGCTGGGGCAAATGGACTAATCTCATTCATTCCTTCCAGAGTCTTAATATTAGTTTGTCTGGAAAGTATAAGCTGTTCTTAGGCATTAAGACCCTAGAAAAATAAACCAAGTGCTAAAATTACTTTCTTAGTGTTAAAAACAGGCAAAAAAATGATCATCAGGAAGGGCTGGCAGTTCAGATATCAGCACAAAAATCCAAGCTTCAAGTTAATTCAAAATTTACAGAAATTTGTATTCAAATATTATGATTTGAACCCAGCTTCCACCCCCTGCATAACTGCTCAAATAACCAAGAAGTCTAGAACTTAATGCCTGTTGAAAACCCCAACAGAACCACAAAAATAAATCAACAAAAACCCCAAAACAAACCAAGCAAAGCCAAAATATTTATTTATATTGTTTCAGTGAAGTAGAGGTACTTATTTCTGATGTCTATAGATTTTTAAAACTTAAGTTTTCAATGGTTTTATGAATTTAAAATATTCAGATTTTCAGTCTATAAAATTATGCTACAGTTGGTAATTTTTCTATTTTGTCTAATTTGCATCTTTAATGTTTGAAAGCTAACTCACTGCTTTTAGAGAAAGTTCATCATTTCTCTGCCTGTCATTCTCCCTTTTCAGAGATTATGCTTTCAAAAATTGCACAGTAAGGAAAAAAGGGGAGAAAAGAAGTTTTAATTTTTGGTGTGTTCAAAGAAACCTTTTGGACAGATCTGCTCAGATCATTAATCTTCGCTGTTTATTGCTTTCAAGTGCTAGAAAAATGAAGCTTGTCCTTGTGTCTTGGAGAAAACTCACCCTCAAATTTTTTTGGCTGTCACTCTTTTTCCAGTAGGTGAAACAGCTTTTTGTGCTTTCACGTGCTTGTATTTCAGTCTTCTCAGAAGAGTTTACGAGAAGCAGAATGTGTGATGAGTAGTTGGCTGGTAAAAGAGAAAAAAGAAAAGCCCTAAGCCTTGCTTTAAATCTTGAAAACTTAAATTTTTCTGTCTCAGAATAGTCCATGCTGAAGAATCAATACTTTACTTTGCAAGTAGTATTGTGTCACAGACCTCTTGTGAAGTGAAAAAGTTTATCTGAGGAAGATCACTGTACTTACTGGGAAAAAAAAGATTCAGGTTTAAATTGATAGCTTATTAAAAAATAATTAGTAGAGGATGGAATGCCCTCTTTTCTAAATGTAATGGTTGATTTTGAAAAACTTGAAAGTGTTACAACTTTTGTGAAAGACTTTAAAAATCTTTTAGTAGTGGAACTGACTTAAATTTCTTCAAAAGTGACAACTCCTGTAGGGAAAAAAGAGAACAGGGGCTTTTATTGTGTTATACCTCTTCAGAAATTCTCCCCCAAAATAAAAAACCCTAACAGCTAAATGGTCAGCCTCCTATTGTTTCTCTACTAAAAGCCTGCAAGTTTCTTTGCTGCTTTAGGGTCATCTGATTTTTCTAATTGTATGTGTTG
The DNA here is from genome assembly GCA_013397725.1 of Rhagologus leucostigma. Classification (NCBI taxonomy): domain Eukaryota; kingdom Metazoa; phylum Chordata; class Aves; order Passeriformes; genus Rhagologus; species Rhagologus leucostigma. Next base: position 985,082 of record VZTD01001046.1, on the reverse strand, counting down.
AAGATGAGGATTCACCCTGAAACTGAAACCTCCTAACTGTAAAATTCTCCCCTTTGTGTGCCCTTGCCCTTCATTAGGCACTTGTTTGTCTGTCTGAGGGCCACAGGTGAGTTCCTCAAGAGAACCTGAAAACTTTCAGTGATGTTTTTTTCCTTTGAGAAATCAATTATCCTCAAAGCTTCTTGGGATGCTGCCCTGTTCTGTCCAAGTGGGAAAACTAATTTCCACAGCAAATTATGTGTCTGCTGATCTGCATTACAGATTGGAAGGAGACTGCGTGAGATTCTGCCCTTTAGGTGGGTTGAACTTGTCTTTAATTTGTTGGGTTTTCTTCTTTCACTGCAGTGTAATGATAGACCTTGCCTAAAATGATGAAATGCTGGTTCCTGGCCAAAACTTTAAAGCGACCAGTGTATTTTCCGCTAGGAAAATTGATATTAGCTCATTAGCATCTTTCACAGCTGAAATAACACAGTGAGCCAATGTGAAACAAACGTTCCCAGGGGGCTAATTTCCTCCCACTGATTGGAGAGTGATGAAAACAAAGAATAAGAGGTCAGACTGCATCTAATTTCAAAAAGTGCCCTATTGGTGGGGAAAACATCTGAGATCAAAAGACCATCATCCAAGTGTAATCCATACTGACCTGGTCTGTGAGAAACACCGAAATCAGCCATTGTAACAATATTAGCATTCATTATTTTAATGCATCTAATGATTTCCCCCCCATGGCCTTTTCTTGCACTCTACACAAAATCCATACTTGTATTGTTACATTTCTATTGATATTTGAATTGATGAACAGCCTCTGTGGCAGTTGCTTTGCAGCTGAACTGACAACATGGGCTGTCACCAGAGCCACCACCACTGGGGTATCGGGCTGATAAACAGGGAGCGTCTTCACGTTTCAGGTTCCCGAAAGCTCTTCCTCCTAAAGCCCTCATCCTCTCTATCACAGAGCATTTTTGGTACGTTTCCTCAGCTGCTCAAATGCCTCTGATATCAGCGGAAAAAAAAAATTAAATACTAAAATTCAGCAGAACAGATGCACAAATGAATGTTGAGATGAATATACACTGGCTCAGAAGTTAACTGTCATCACTCCCCACTGCATTTTGTCTGTTCCGTGTGCTGTGCACCTGTGGCTTGCAGACAATGGCTTTGATTGCACTGTAGAAAACTGGCAGTGAAGTTAAAGCTGCTGCTGCCTGTTGCTGTGTCTTTGTTCTGGCCTGTGAGCTCCTTGTAGGATTCTCTCCCGGTTTTTTATTACAATTATTTTTATATTACCTCTGTGTGGTCTTTTAATTACTATATTCATGCCCTTTGCTACCACTTTTGAGATAGTCTAAATGTAGTGAAGAGGTAAAACAAGGTTAAGTGAAGGCAGTGTGGGTTTTAGACAGAAGAAAACATATATTCAGCAATCTGTGAAGTACATAAATACAGGGCCAGTGTTGTACTGACTTGAGTCTACCAGGCAGCAGAAATAAATTAACAGAAGACTGTCCCCTCCTCCAGATCCTATCATCGAAATTAAGTGAACACCTGCACTAAATAAAATTGAGCTGAACCAGTGTGAATATCCAATTCTAGGCTTGATTTACTGCTACAGTACTCCAGATTTATGCTGGCATAAATTCCCTTTAAACTAATAGAGTTACATGGTTATGAATGGGGAGTAACGTGGTTGTGAATTAAGTAGTTCAGGTCCTTTCCTCTGATGTCAGGTCTTGTTTGCTTTGGAGTAGCAGTACAGATGCCACTTTATGTCCTTTCTGGTAGAACATAGTGTTGGGGAAGTACAGATGACTGTCAGACTGTGTAATTTGCGAGAAATGCTTTTTGTGAGGTTTTCCATTGCTTTGTTTCACAAGATTCTCATACCCATAAAAGGTTTGGGTTTGAAGGGGCTTTAAAGATCCTCCAATTCCAAACCACCTGTCATGGACAGGGATTCAATGCTTTGTTTCACGAGATTTTTCAGGTTTGTAGTGGCTTTTAAGGTCTGGAGGAAGCACAGTTTCTGTAACAGCTTTTCATCAGTGGACTCTGGATCCACTGCATCAGAAAACACCACGGGTGTGATGGTTCCTGTGGAAGGGCTGCCTTGGGCCTGCTTGGGCACTGTGTCCTCATGCAACCATTTGTACAGTTTTTGTGGACCGGGATCCAAGAGTACAAAGGGATTTGCACAGAATTCAGTACAAAATTAAAGCCCTAGAACATGGAGAGTATGTGCACCCCTGCACCCATAGCTCCCATGCTCTTCCTCAGCTTGACTGGGTTTGGATGTGCTGGAGAGCCCAAGACACTCAATGGGAGAGAAAAGCCTATCTTGGACTCATCTGTTTTGAGGTGTTGAAGGAGTTTGGACTAATTATTTTATAAGAACTCTTTTGTCCATCCTAATGATGAATTGTGTAATTTTCCACATTGTCATATCCAGCCCAGCCACTTGATCTATAGTGCACATCCTATTTTCCTGTATTTTCTTCCCTATGATAGAGCTAAGTGGTTCTTAAGGAGACAAGTGTTAAAAACCAGGGCAGTGGGAAAGATGCAGATACAGAAAGAGGCGTGCAGCTGCAGGTGAAAATGCTACCAGATAAATAACCTGAGACCCTACCCCCAGTCCCTTGTCTCCTAGGGCTTAGTCTCAGACCTTTTGAGGACTTCCATGGACTTCAGCAGGCATCAGGTTAAGCCGTTAATCCTTTATTTTAAACTTGCATTGACCCAGATGATTATTTAGTTTTTTCAGGAAATCTGCGTGGTTTTTTATCTTCCTTTATCCTTCCAGGTGCTGGGTAAATAATTTCTTCTTTTCTGGGTTATCAAGACTACCTTATCTTCTCATTGAGTCATATATTTACTGGTGATTTCTCTATTTATTATGAGTTGCACTCTATCCTGGGCAATTTATAGAAATATAATACTTCCTTAGTTCTGAAAAAAATCCTCATTTCATTTTGTAGTTCGCTGTTCTGCTATGGTTTGCATTCCAGTTTTTTTTTGTTGTTTTATTTAACTACCTACTCTATTATTAACTTAAAAGTTCTCCAGCAAATTCTTGCTGTACTAGTCTAGGGAAAATTTTATTAAACCATCCTGTCAGCAGCACTGAGCTTTCCATTGGTATTTCAGATGCTGGTAGACAGAATGCTGCAGTAATCGGTCTGCCATGTCTCAGTAATCTTCTATTCAGAATTCCTCTTTTTCACACATACTACTGACTCTGTGTTCAGGTTTCTGTCAGTGCCTGTCAAGTCAGACACAATGAATTTGTAGGGTAAAAGATACCTTTCCCACAGATGTTATCTTTGTCCTCACACACCCAAATCTGTGTCTCATATTTGAAAGACCTTGGAGTTCTTCCTTTGAAAGTGAAGAATATGAATATGAAAAGTGTCTTGGTAAGGTACAGGTATAAGAGATTGAAGTTTTTAATGTGGAGAATTAAGTGTGAGATTGACAAAAGTCAATTGAAAATTCAAACTCGAAGTGGAAATACCATCAGCTGAATGGAAAATATAAGAAAGTAACAAAAAAATTATTTGATGACATTAATTTGTAATATTTTGAAACAAATTAAGATTTTGCTTAAAACAGATTTAGTTTCAAATCTGGGCTTCAAAAGATAAAAGTATATGAAAATAAAGAGCTACTTTCATGTTTTTTACTTTCTTGTGTGCACACACAAATTTAAAGTATTCCAAAACTTTTAATAATTATTTAGACTTGCTTCTGAGCTTTTCGAACAGATTCTCTAGAAAGTGTATTTAATAGGTGGCCCAGGTAGATCACCCTCAGCTATTCCTGCTATCAAATAACCTGGTGTTAAAGGCATAGGAAATACAAGTATTGCACCAAGTTTGTGCAAAGCAGTGATCAGAAGTGTGGCAGAGTCACTGACTGTGGTGTTAAGCCAGATTTTCTGAATACCAACATGTTACCAAAGTGATGAATGTGAGCAGCGAATGATACAAAGGCAATCTGACCTCTAATGAATGAGTTTAATGGGGTAAATAAATAACTGCACAACAAGAAGGTTTTACTAGTCAGCCAGAGATGCTGGGAGCTGCAGAGACTGCACTCTTTCAGAGACAGCTTTCGTTTGTTCTGGGGGTCCACCAGTTGTTTGCTCCAGTTGCTGGGTATATTTTTTCCTTATTTAAAGTTGGCTCTTCCATTTACTTCTGCATTTGCTTTGCATCCTGCAGCTGTCACAGTCCTTGCTTTAGTCCTCTTTAAGGAGTCTTAAGTTAGGCAGTGGCAGCTGCTCTCTCGTCGTTGGGGTTGTTTTGGGATCAGGGAGAGGTTCCTTACACTGGCTGTCTATACAGCTCTGGGTTTCCTGTCAGGCACTTTGGCCTCCGTCTTCCAGCCCCTTTGACTCCTATGCTGTACTAGGGAGGAGCAAAGGGAAAATGATTTCCAGAAGCAAGCTGGGAACTGTAGCAGGAAAGAGTGTGCCTGTGTGCCCAGACATGCCAGTGTAAGATGGTTCTGAGTTTGTGTCCAGACACTTTGTTTGTCTGTGAGACTGAGAATTAAAAGCAGTATTGGGCTGTGTGGCTTTATAATTTCAATAGCAAAGCATACGGAGTATAAAGCTCATAATCAAACTTCTGTTTGTGCCAACATCAGTGTTTGTCTGAGTGCAGAATAGTAGGAAGTCTTTCTGGGGTTCCTTTATTCATTACCAGAAATATAATTGGGGTCATCTGTGTATCAGCAGTGTTCTTTCATCTAGTGAATAATTATGTACAAGTGAATTTGAAATGACCTAATTCTTTAGCACGTGCTTCTCACATAGATGGGCACATGTGCTGGCTCTGGGACTCGGGTAGCTGCTGATGGGAACTGCAGCAACTTGCCGTAGAGATGGGCATTTGGGCTTGAAATGTTACCCAGAATCGAGGTGTGATCTGTGAGCAGTGGCTGAAAGCTGGAAAGGTGTCCCATGTGGGATTTTAGTCGAGAAGCTGTGATGGAGCAGCTTTTGTTGCTACTCTTCATGTGCTCTTTCTTGTCCATAACTAAATACAATAATCCACCTTAGTGCTTGGAGCTGTCAATCCTGAACACTTGCTAAGCACCAGTTTAGAGATAAACATTTTTTTTTCTCCTAAAGAAAGAGAAGTAGTGAACATAATGGAAATTTCATCATCGTACAGCAAGTATTTAGAATTTTAATTTCAACAATGCTGATTTAATGAAAATTGGCTCCTGCTGCTGGGAACTTGTTAAGAGGCCCTCCTTCTTGACTGCAGGTGGGTTTTAACTTGCTGGTTTCAAAGCAGGCACTAATACAGACTGTCAATTTCTACTTAAAAGGAGATTGTTATCAGCCCCCTTGATACTTTCTGCCTGACAGCTAAACTTCTTCCTCAAAGAGGTTAGATATACATAACTAAGCAGTAAATACCCATATGACACATCACAGTGCTTCACAAAAAATAGCAAAGAGAAGGAAAGGCATAATCTACAATACGCTGAAAATTATTTCCTTGAGCTGCATATTTTTGTTCCAGACAGAATGTCCAGGGAAGTGAACCGGGGAAATGTCACATAAGTGGCAATCTGCAGAAGGCAATGCCTTGGTTTGACATAGCTGAAATAAATGCAGCTCTCAGCCTTGAAAATGGTGCTTTTGCTTGACTAACACATCAGCAAAATTGTGAGATGGGCTCCTGTTGTGGTTTAACCCCAGCTAAGCCCCACACTCCTTTCCTCCCTCCCATGGGATGGGGTAGAGAATTGGAAGAGTAAGAATGAAAAAAACTTGTGGGTTGAGATAAAACCTCTGCTCAGCAGAAACTAAAACATCCCTGTGTCCTCAGCACTGTTCCCAGCACAGATCCAAAACACAGCCCTATACTGGCTACTGGGGAGAAAATAAATGCTACCCCAGCCAAAGCCAGCACAGCCTCCATTAACAAAACTGCTTCCTTTATTCTTATTAAAAAAAATGTAAACAGGTTTATGTGAAAAACATGAGACTATTAGAAGGTAAATTAAATAGGAAAAGACTAGATTCATTTATAGCGAGCTCCAGCTTCATTTTCCACCACTTTGAAAATGTAGGTGGATGACTTGAGGCAGTGTGCTAATCCAGTCACAGTGCAGATGGGAGAGATATCCTGTGCTGCTTTAGACCTCCAAGTTATCTGATTCAGACTCCCTCTATTGCCAGTGGAAAGAGATAGGCTTCTGACATAGTTGTTCTCTTCTAGTAGTAGGATAATATTGGTAGGACTTTTTCTCCCATCCTTTACTAATTATAATGGTAAGCTTTATGTTAATGTTGCTTCCTTGCCCTATGGAACCTTAACGCTTGCTATGATTTTTAGATGATACCATAATACCAGAAATGAAAATGGTCATTGGCTGGCAGATTTTTTACAGTATTTCAGTAGTTCTGTAGTGTCAGTGATGTCAGAGCAGGGATGTCTCTCAAGGTTCACCTGCTGGCACATTTTCAGCTGGGGATGTTGGTCGTGCCCAGTTCTGTACTCCCCTGTGTTGTACACACCATGGTCTGCAGAGGCACAGCGAGAAAATGTCCCAGCTTTTCTTGCTTAGGAGACTAACATGAGCTGAATCTTGCTGCTCACACGGAAAGCCTTCTTCCCTCCTCCCCCCTCAGGTTCAATTTGTAGTAAATTCATGTAATTTAAGACCATATAGAGCCTTTGAAGGATGACTTTTAACCTGCCTATTAAGTTAGAATCTAATTTTGTCTAAAATGGCATTTCACAGTGTCATAGTATTCCTGAGAGACTCACATTTCAGTGTAATGTTTTACATTAATACCTATGTTTTTCGTAATTGTAGAACACTATTCTGTGCACTTCTGGTGAAAGACCATAATTATATGGACATATTCTCAATGAACATAATTTTTTTCAAAGCTGTGTGAACCATCCTCATTGTCATCTCTGTGGGATGGTTCCCTACGAGGTGCACATGCCCCCTCATTTTCCAGTTTTGAAACAACACAGCAAAGATCCAGCTGTTGCTCACGCACTGTCTAGTCCTTTCCTGACTGACAAGGAAAAGAAGGATTCTTTATTCCTTTTGAACCTTTTCTAATTCTGTAGGCTTTAACTTAATTTTGAAATGTGTAGATGGCTTTAAAATATTGCAAACTCATGTTCATCTAATCCCAGAACAAACAAGTTTTAAAAAATCATCTGCCTGCACTAATAGAATATAATCCTTGGAATATAAGTGTTGCTCTGCTTAGAAAATAGAGTGGGCATGTAACATCTCTAAACTAAGTTAGCTGCTCAGTAAAAAGCAACCTATGCAGTCTTGTAAGCTGTATGAAAATGAGAAATGCTGAACCAAGAAGCAATCTGTGTTCACACATCGTGTTGTTCTTAATCACATTTTTCTCAAATATGCATTGATGGCTTTTGTACTTAAAGCTGCTGCTGTTGTTTATTTTTCAATTTCTTCATTAATGCCAGATTCATACGGCATTAGGCAATAATTCGTTGAACTACTGGCATATATTTTATTGCAAAATAGCAATCATGCTTGTCAGTTATAAAACTGATTGCATTATATGTCCAAGTTACTTTTGCTTCATATAATTTGAAAGAAAAAGAGGGTCTCTAAATCTTCCTGCAGCAGAATAGCTGAAAAAAATATTTCAGCTATTCATTAGTCACACTGAGATTAATAGCACCCAGTCATTGACAAAACCTTGTCCTGTAACAACGTGCAATTTTTCATTACTGAAAAGGATGCAATTCTGAGAAACCCATCATTTGATTAATAAAACTTTATTTGTGTGTCTTGAATCTAAGTTAGCAAGTTTCTGTTCTGTTCCTTGAAACCGTCACCGTGTGATAAAAATATTTTACAGTGGATGCTGGGAATGATGCAGCCACTCCGAAGAGGGGATCACTGCCCAGGTCATTCCAAGTGACTAATGTCTATGGTTCATCATACTGCATTGTGCTGTGTTAGGCAGAATATCCAGTTTATAAACTGTTTCAGGGTATTTTCAGTTAATTTATTTGAGAAGATTTTCCCGTTCTTATTCGTTCAGTCTTATTGCACAAGGCTCACAGTGGTGAACGTTGGAACTTTGAGCTTCGTAGTGTGAATTGTCCAGTTCTGTCTCTCAGACAAGAGGCAAAGGATAATGGGAGGAATAACTAAAACTTTCTTGAAGACTTACTGAGGAAAATGTTTGAAGAGACGGATGTTATTATGTCGACCTTTAAACCTGTGTCATTAATTCCTCTGTGGTGTTTAATGTTACCCAGTGCTGTAGAAAGTGAAAACAGGTGCTCCGGTAGGGATTTTGAACTGGAACTGGGAAAGATCCTGCTGGCTTGAGAGAGTATAGTTGTTTATGGCTGTGATTTTTGTATTGTGACAAGGTGTTCCTTCCCAACTTCACACGGGGTTTTTTAGAAATGATGGGCTATGTATTTACCAGTGGGAGAACACCTGAGATGGCTTGTACTGAATGTGTTCCTTTTCTCAGGAGATCGATCCACAAGATAAAGAATAAAAAGGAAAACAAAAAACTTGCAGCTGTACATTTTTTGAAGAGAAAGTTTTACAGAGAAGCGTGTGGAGAGGACTTTTGCTCTGTGACTCGGGTCAGCTCAGATGAATATTTCGGCTATGTCTTCCTAAAGACTGAAAAAGGAAGAGACAGTTCTGAGTGAGTGGTTATCGTACACATGTTTACACAAAGTGGGGAAATCATCCTTGCAGTCTCAGCTTTCCTACTGCTGGCTTGCTGTTGGCAAAGCAGATGTTTCTCACAGGGTATTGCTCGGCTGTTTGCAAACAGCTTCTCCCAGAGACATTCCCAAGAGCGTGTAGTTTCCTTGTACACCAGTGTCTTTCTCCAGAAGTCCTTGGCTCCTTTTGTGACCCCAACTCTTGCACACCTTATTTTGAAAGTTTCATTTCTCCTGAGTGCCTGTCTGGTTTAACTATGATAATTAGCTCTGCAATGTGAGTTTCTCTATTTAAAACTATTTAAAATTATTTCTTGAGATACCTATAGCAATAATGTTTAGTAACTGGCAACATGAGATTCACCACAACACCAACAGAAAACTATTCAGTATATATTAGGGGGTAGCTGCTTTTGTGGGCCTAAAGCGATAGAAAACTGAGGGTGTGTCATATCATTATACCAAGACAGTACTATTGAAAGAGGAAAGTTAAAATTTAAATACAATTTCATGAAATGTATTAAAATTCTCAGGCTTTTGGGAAGTAGAGTAGGACAGGATGTATCATTATTATCTAAGTGAATAAAAATTTGAAGTTTCTCTGTGTACTGGGAATTGTAGATTTTAGCTAGCATTTTAACAGGAGATCTGGATTCTTTTCAAGTTTCATCACTTTTACAGCATCCTGTTTAATGTCCTGCTTTCCCTCTGTCCAAGATCAAGATAATATCTCACATTCTTGCTGGCACAGTGAGACATTTACTAGGATGGTGAGATATTTTACTAGGATAGTGAGCAATTAGGTGAGACAAATTAAGCTCTGCAAATACTTTGAGCTTCTCATGTGAAAGTTCCTATTGAAGTACAGGCATTATTTTTTTCTGAACAGGTGGGATAGAGGACTGCTTGAATTTTGAAGATTTTTAGCAAGGAAAACCAGTTCTTAACAGCATCTTTTCTATCAGCTACTTGTTAGAAAGCTTGGAACAATAGCCATATTATGGATTTTCTGTAGGACCCCTGACTTGAAGGGTGTATCATGCGATTTCAGCCTTGTGTTCTCGCTGTGTTCAGTCTCAGAAATAATGGCTTCTGTACTGTTTCCCTAAAGTCTGTATTAGAACAAAGTGTAATAACATCAGTGCTCAATTCAGAAGGTGGTAAGGCATCAGTGCCTGCAGCATTATTCACAGTATGAGCACTATATCTGGTGCTGACTGGCTCCTACTATATCACAAAGTGACAGCAAACTTGCTCGACTACGGTTGATCTGAAAAACCTCTCTTGAGCAGAGTCCTACAGGAAAGCACAGAAAATTGTGGTTTGCGATTTATATTAACCCAGTTTTGGTTGATGATTTATGTAACTAAACACTGTATCAGTTACTTTTAGGTGACCAAATATTTGTTTTCAAAATTATCTCACCTGTTTTGAAGAAGTATCAGGAGATGTGGTTACAGAATCTCTTCAAGACATCTTAGCTCCCAAAATAGCTCATGAGGTAGGAGTCAGTTTATCAACTGCTCTTTTTGCATATAAACTGGCATAATGCAAAGGACAGACATGACATCAAGGCTGCACTGAGATCCTTAGCCAGAGATGAAGATGAGACCTACTACAGTTGACATAAATACATATTACGACAAGCCCACTCTTGATCTTTCACAGTTTTTGCTTTTAAAGCATCACAAGGCTTCCCCAGTTAGCTCCTGTGAGATCAGTAGAGTCTGACATTGATTTTCACGGGATCAAAGCAGGCACACATTATAGAGAGTGTTTCGTCCTGGTTCTGACAGGAGTCGTTCTAAAGCAAGGAGTGTATTTGTCTGCCCCTACGAGTATGTCTCTGCAGCCCCAAAGCCTCTCCATTTGTTAGATTTGTGTGTGGAAGAGGAATTGGAGAGTAGGTTTAGTAGAACTAGCTCAGGAAAGCTGCTAGTGACTATTGTAAATTTTTGGCTTTTTTCAGGATGATGCATTCTCACCATTACTGTGAGAACTGTCCCTGTCCTTTAGAGCAAGGCAGTCTGCTGAAAATCCTCTCTGGTTCCTCAAAATTTTTCCAGCATCCATCAAAACCCTTTTTGATTCTACATATTTACATTGGGTTTGGCCCATGAACAAGTCTGTACTGTTTTCTAAAACATGTTTTAGGGTTTACGTTCCGAGGTGGCAAGGAGATAAGCCCTGATTCCTAATCTAGTTCTTTAGCTGAAGGGTGCCTTCAGCTAAAAGGATAAGAAACAAGTATCTGGCTGTGTAGAACCCAATCCTTTTCTGCCTTGTTTGTTCACTGTGACTATGGTAAAATCGTATCTAAATGATGCAGGGCAAACCGATTCATGACTGAAGTCCGTCAAAATCAATTGCAACCTTGGACCTGCGGTACAAGACCTGGGATACAGTTTGGCATGGCTGAGGAATGAGGAAGCTGTTAAGGAGAACTACGAGAAGCAGCTAGAGGAGCTGTTGGAATGTTTTCTCTCTTGCACAAGTTAATTGAACAAGTTTATAGAGACCTTTCTTCTGTAGGAAAAAATCCTCAAATACTCTAAAAAAATGACATTTCTAATTTCCTTCAGTAAGAAACAATTGCCTCTGTGTGTGTTCGTGTCCCAGTAGTCCCAAAGTCTCTATAGACAGCCAGAAGATTTATATTTGAGTGAAAGCCAGTGCATCACACACAGGAGCTCGCAGAAGTACAGTAAACATCCTTCAAACAAATTCTCATGTGCCCTGACTACAAAGTAAATGAAAAGCAATACACAGGGTTGGAAAGAAACCACATTTCTAGGTTGGTTTCAATAGACTCTTAGTTTTCCCAGTGTATTAGTACTCACTCCGAGTCTGCTGCATCCTGCTTTCTCCCCCACAACACAGCTGAGCTGCACTTTGTCTACCACTGTGACATTTTATGGAAAACCAGCACATCAAGGTTTATCTTTAAAACAGCAAAAGTAATAACTGTTGGTACTTGTGTGAGGTCTGGTCAGTTTAGTATCTTAAAATGTAGTCAATAGAGACATAAAAATAACAGTTTTCTTGCCGTGCTAAAGAAGCAGGAAAGAAAGTAGACTAAAGCAGAGTCCAGGGTGAGTTTAAATACGCTGAGCTATATCGTGCCATTGATTTTTGAACAGAAATCCTCATTGAGCTCAGTGGGGATTTCTGCTTAAAAATCAATGGTGCCAAACACCACCCTCAGATTAAGACACAAAGATGGAGGATGATGCTTAATCGGTGCCTCCTTGTCGGGATGGGTTTCCCCTATAGATGGAGTTGCTGCTCTTTCCATTAAACAATAGCAAAATCTGGAGGAACTTCTGCACAAGAGGATTGTTATTCTGTCCTTATTCTTACTGCAAATCTTGACACATATTAGATTTCATTAGTTTAATTAAAACAAACAGAGAGACATGCTAAAATATTAATTTCTTTTGCATTTGAGAGAGTGTCACAAATCTCTTTTGGGAACTAGAGCGTCCTGTCTGGGCAGAGGGGGGCACAAGAGCACAGCCCATGCAGTGGTACTCTACACACCTTACAGACTGAGGAGAAACTCAGGCTTTTTCTGTGGTGTTTTCTGCAAATAAACTCACTTCACACCCTTTAGTGAATATATACTGGGATCTGTAAGGAGGCAGCACAGACGGGGAAATAAAGCACGGTATCGCTGCCTGCCTTGGCTGGGCTCTTTCAGGAAAGAGATCGTGGTGGTGGTGGCTGAAAACTTTGTCCCCTTCTCCTGAGACAAGGTCTGCTGCCTTCTCCTTGGAGGAATGCAGGGCTGCTTCTTAAGAGGGCACATTTCATGCAAAGAAGAAAGATGGCCCCAGCAGACATTTTAAGAAAGCTTAATTGCAACTACTGTTGTTAAAAAGTGGATTAGATGATGAAAGGTCTTTCTGAAAATTCTACAATCAAAGAGGGAAAAATAGGCCGTGTTTGAAGAAAAAAGTTCCTGTAAATGAATGACAAGAAATGAGATAGAAGCCAACAGTAGAATGCCAGACAGAATTCCTATGACTTTTCGCCTATTCTTATCTGCTTGTGGTTAAGGAAGCAAGGGTGTTTTGAATTAGAGCTGTAATTCATCTTACTGGTCCACAGGCCAAACAAAAATTTTGATGACTTATTGCCATTGCGAGAAGCAGTTTTGGGTATTGCTCAGAAAAGAAATCTATTGTGGTAATGTAAATAAAAGAGAACTCACAGATTCTGAGAAAAATTTTGACTGTAGGCTTGTCCTGCTGAAACAGATACTGTAATCTAATTACTCTTGACTTTAAAAAACCCCAGCAAATTAATATTTTCCTGAAAAGAAATTCCAAAAAATCTGATGGGAGTCATGCAGTTGTTGTAATCCAGTGATGGACACTTTCAGACATAAATTCACTGAATCTTGCATGGCCTAGTCAGATCTATTCAGGGTTTATTTCCATCAGAAATGTCAATCTTTTTTTCATAAAAGAAAACATCTCACATAAAAAGGTGCCTTTCTGTCTCTGGTTTCTGTAACTTGAATGTAAAAACTCAAAATTGTTGTTTCCTGAAAAGAATAGGGGAAAGAAATCAGTCTTTATGTAAAACTTAACAAAAAATAGGCATAGGTGAAAATAAAGTTTTTATTTTTTCTTTCAGTCTTGTCCATACTCTCGTGCTTGAAAGCATCCACAGGGTGCATATATTGTTTAATTTGTTGATACCAAGAAATGCATGTCTAAGACACTTTTTTGCTCTGAGGGCGTCTTGTCTTTCCCATGAGCAGCTTTGCCTGAGGTGTGGCTGTACTGCAGGGAGAAGCTGCTGGAGTCTTTGGCTGTAAGGTTTGGTTTGCATTGTGTCCCATGTTTTGTATGATTTGTTTTTCAGTGGTAATTGAAGAGGAACTCATTCAGTGAGAAAAAAATGACTTCTTAACTATGCTTTTGACATTGGCTCTGATGCATCCCAGTTCAGCCTCAGTGAGGTGACTATAATTTGGCAGGTTTGCATATAGCTCAGCAGTGGCTGATGCAGCTGTGCCCATTTGGCACACAGGTTTTTAATTTTGTGATTGGTAGCTGGCCAATAACCACGAGTTCTGTACGTTTTTCTTGCAAATTGGCGGGGCAGGAGTGACCCATGGCTGCTGCGTATGCAAAGAACATGCAGTGATACCGGGGCTGTGTTCATCCCACTGATGGCCTCCAGGATTATAGTGCGGGAAAAGATACGTGGTCAGGGAACAGGCGGGTGTGAGGGTTGGAATACTCGCCTGAGTTCTCTGGTTCCTCCTGTAAAGGGTTGCAGTGTTTGGCTTTTAGCAGCTGACTGAGAAACTGCAAGATACGATAGCATGTATGTGGGGTTTTTGTTTTTTCCAAGGTCCTTTGACAAACCAGATGTTTCCCAGACAGTTTCTTTATGAAATTGCACAAAATTTCAAGAACAGAGGATTTGTGTACTTTTGGAAGTATAATAGAAAAATCTGAAGAGTGCCAAGGCTATACTGTGGCATTATCCAAACAGCGTGTCCCAGATCTGGTGTTTAGGGCTTTGTCTGTCAGTGCTGGAGGTTGCTTCTGTCCAGAACACATCTCTAGAATGTGGTATAGACATTACTGAGTTTCTTCTGTGCTTCTGTAGACCACAAATTCTCACATCCTCTGAACAGAGACATCTTTTCATCTTGCCGAGTATCTCAGCAGGGCATCATTACTAACAGCAGCACTCATTGGACATGAGGAGGCATTTCTTCATGGAAAGGGTTGTTAAACATGGGAATGGACCCACAAGGGAGGTGGTGGAGTCACAGTCTCTGGAGGTGTTCAAGAAGAGACTGGATATGGCACTCAGTGCTCTGGTCCAGTTGACAAAGTGGTGGTGATCAGTCAGAGGTTGGACTTGATGATCTCAGAGGTCTTTTCCAACCTAAATGATTCTGTGAGCATGAAAAAGAGACAAAGGTTACTTATGCAAGGCAGTTTGTTGCTCTCAGATGAGATGTGATGCCTTGAAGTGTGTGTCTGAGACTGCCTCACTCCAGAAGTGAGGGTAGGCTGTCCCTGTGTGCCAGGAGAAGCGGCACAACTGTGCTGTGGCACAAAATCTTCATCAAAAGATTTGACGAGTTGTCAGTAAGAGGCAAAGAGTCAAGATCCAGAGATCTGGATAGCCCATCTGTCTGCTGCAGTTTGTGTGTTAGAGAAAGAAGCATATCCTTTATGTCTCAGAGGCTGAGCACTGATTATCTTGTGATTGTTACTTATTGCTATTGTCAGGTTGGATTAATGTCTGAGGGTGCAGCATCTTTTCCAAACCTTTGTTTTATTGGGCAGAGAAGTTCCTCTAGTGACTTTGCTCTGTTCATGTTCTTTTCTTAGACTTGCTGATGCTCATAAAAAGACCTGAAGCTGTGAAAATGCTCTTTTTAAAGTTAATTCCATTCTGAGCCATCATGTCTTTTCAAGGCTCCTCAGCACTTGAGCCCCAGGTCACAGTGCAGTGATAAAAAATATGTATGTTCATAATTAGCTTATAAATAATGCAGTGTTCTCATTCAGACTTCATCCTTTCAACATACCCATGGATTGTTGTTCTCTCTGCAGTTTAAATTTCTGAGCACTCCGTGGCCCAATTTTTCTACTGTTTGGTGGATTAATTCTCTGCTACAACGTGCCCAAAGCAGTGGTGGGGAGGCTGGGCAGGCATCGTGTTTGGTTTTCATTTGTTTTTCTGTCAAGAATGTAACAGGCAAATGATATGGTTCTTGTCTTCAGGTATGAGTTTGTGTAGCTGGAGTCTGAGCTGCTGATGCAGTTATGCTCATGCCTCACTTCTCTAATCTCAAAGGTTTTTATTATAGATAGAACTGTACTGAGCTTGTCTGAGGCTGAAATGCTCTAATAGGGAGTTTAATAGAATAAAGAGTGTGAAAGGGGTACAGAGTTCACATGAAATATTTGGACATAAAAATGAAAGCACCCTTCAGTTTCTTGGTAAACAACCTCTAGCACCTCTTCAGAACCCTGAAAGGTTAGCCCATTTGAGAGGAAAATAAAAAAAAAATCCAAACTTAACATTTATTAAAGAGATACCTTTTTTTTGACAGACGTTTGCTAGTCAGCTTTAACAAACCAGAATTCTCAATGGCTGCTGGTAACTTGCACAGAGAAAGAGAGAATACATGGCAAAATTCACCCTAATTACCACTCTGCTTACATTTTCTGTTGAATTGGTGCTGCTGTTGCTCACTGAACATGGCTCATGCTGTCATTTTCAATGGAGATTTCTGTGGCAAAAGGGCAGAAAAACTCCTTGATGAAATGTCTGGAGTTTTTCATTATGCATCCTTCCAAAGGCAAAGCAATCAGAGGGAGGGAGGAAAAAGGAAGAAATGTCCTCTAAAAAGCAACAACTTGTAGTCTCTCTCTGCCTCCACTCCTCAACACCTCCCACATCACTCTGCAGTGCCCTGTTCCCCCTGGAACTCAGTATCACAGGGATCCAGAAACCGTTCTATAAATAGAGGAGCCCTCCTCGTGCTCTGGTGTGTTTACAGAACTGGTGAATACCACTGCTCGTTTTCAGTCTCCTGTCAACACTTAAATGCCTTTTCTTTTCCTTTTGTGTAGCTAGAAAGGTTGAGATCTAGTGGAGAACAGGAATGCTGCTGCAGACTCAGGCCATTACTTGACTTTGAAGTGTTACAGAGCACGAGTTTGGAACCAGAAGACTGGAAAAGAAGAAATGTAAAACCTCTCATGAAAATAAAAGGGGCAGACAGGGAAAGGAGCCCATAAGCAATGTTCTATTCCTGTTACACAAGTATCTGAAGTAAAAAAAATGTTGAAAAACTAGATAACCATAGCATAGCTAGCAAAAAAGAATTCATGGTCAAAATTAAGGAGGTATTGGTTGAAATCCCATCTCATGCTGCCTTGATGTGGTTTTATGCAGTAAACATAATGGATAATGATGTAATGAAAGACCTGAGTGGTGAAGCAAGGACTAAGATTATGAGATTTTCTGGAAAGAAACATCAGTGTGGGAGGAATAGCCAACAATTTGCAGGACGAAATTAAAATTAAAAATTGTCTTAGTTGAATAAAGGCTGGTCTGAAAATATAGGATGAAATTTAACAGGGATAAATAGTGCTGTTATCCCATTTACACAGAAGTAATCAACACAAATATGAGAGGAGAAGCTGCTGATTTTGGTGGATTTGTAAGTTTGGGTTGGAGTTTTTTTCTTTAGTTTAGAAGAAAACGATGGGATTATGGTGGTTTATAAATTTTCAAGAATCAGAGGTCTTGTACTTTTGCAAAAAGATCAAACACAATTCTGGAATGAAAAGAGTGTGTCTAAACCACACATTTCACGAACCATGAAAGAGACTGTAGCTATACTGCACACTATAAGCCTTCTGCTGTCCTCCAGCTTGGAGACAAAAAAATTTTAAAAGGCTGAAAAGTCACCTGAGGGGGACATGATAATAGTTATGTACGTATGGATTACTGCAAAATGAAAAGTTAATGTAGGAGTTTGTGGTGACCATAATAATCAATAGACTTAAACCGGAGCAAGATTCTTCAGGGAATGCTTTCTAAAGCAAAGATAATGCACTCCTTGGGGAGTTTTGAAGTTTCAGTTGTTGGAGTTCTCTAGGAAAGGGATGGGAAAGTGTTTTAGAAATGACAGAAGTATAATCGATACTGCCTTGGGCCATCAGTGCAGTGCAGCAACCTCCCCAAGCCCCCTGAAGCTCTCTGCTCTTATGGCTTTATGCAGTGGTGTGGTGAAAAGAAGTGTTTGGGTCAGAGCAGCTCATCCGTTTCTCTAAGACAGTCTGCATTGCTCAGAAAGCATGTAAGTGTCCCTTATTCCAGCACTGGAGTTACTGGCCAAGGGTTCATTGCACTGTTCAGCATAATCATCATTGTTTTTGATAAAACGTTTTGTCTCAGAGTTCCTTTGAATTTATTATTATATGATGAAAGACCAGTTTGTGGCTTGGTTCACAGATTAGACAGCACTCTGTAATGGAGTTCCGTTCCTTCAATGTGTGAGTGACACTGATGTGTTTGCTGTGCTGCTGGGAATATTCATAGGGAGATTTTTTGCATTATCTAGTCTGTGCACAGAGTATATTGTGGTCTTGCAGAGATTTCGTAGGGATAGAGACTGAATGCTCCAGCAGTAGAAAGTGATGGTGAATAAGAAATGAAAACATTCCACTTTCTTTGGTTTGGTGAAAAATACTTTAAACATTTTTCTCAATTGTTTTGGATGATTTGAGGGTCTTTGTTAAAGTTTATTTAATCTTTAATTAGGTGGCCAACTGCAAACGTTAGACAAAAGCTTTCTGTTTTTTCACAGAGAGAATTCATTCATTAATAAAATGGGCAAAATGGATTAAAGTCATTGCAAATATTGAGTTGCTGAATTGTACAGGGAGGCATTCAAGGCAGAGTGAGATGGAGCTCCTGAGGTACTGCCACTACATCCTATAGGAAACTGCTTTAGATTGCAGCGTGGACACTTTAGACCTTTCAGTGATTTGCTGTTTCTGTGCAGGAGAAACACAGAATCATTGTGCCTGTATTTGAATTGAGGTTAAGGATCTGTGTGTTCCCAGGAAGTCCTGATTTTGGTTAAAAAAAATCTTAAGCAGTGAAAATCAAAACTTCCCATCTCAGTAATCTCTGATTTAAACCTTTCACGTTTAGATGCATCAGATGATCAGGGCATTTTTGGGGACATTATGTAGTTAGGTTTTTTTCTTCTTTTTTTCTTGCTGCTTATATGGGAAAAAACCACTATTGTGCTCCTTGTGAGCTCCATAGAACAACAAATTTAAGACTCTGAAGTGCCCCTGGCTGCATGACTCCTCCCCCTGGCTGAGACAGATGGATCATTTCATGGGATGCTTCGTATAGGTACAGTTAAGAACAGTGATATCAGGGGGAAAAACTCAATAACAAAGCCATGCTGGCTAGGCTTTGTGAGCAGCAAATGTGCAATAATTCTGTCCATAAGATGATATTTTACTGTGGAGTTCTTTGATCCGTCTTGGTTTTTTAATCGCGCTTTTTTATTTCTGAAAGGGCTTTCACAGGCAGGAACCTCCATAGGAAGTTTATTTTCTTTGGCCATCCTCAAAGGCTCTTTTGTCAACTTATTATCACAATAGCAAGATATGCACATGCAGTAAATCAATGTAGGTTAACTTTTTAATGGGAAAGGCATTCTACATTTTTGGCATCAGTCTGTATCTTTTTCTCAATTATAAAGTCTCTCACTGGGCTAAGCATTTGTCTGGTAGGTGTGTGTATCAGCGACAACTTAATATTCAAAGGTCAGACTGCAAAGATCTGGCCAGTGTGATGGCATCTTTGCTCTTTAATAATCAGATGGGATGTCTGTGATCTCTTGAAGTGCTTCTTCTAGGTGGCACTGTACCACTGCAGCAGTTAATTGCCTGTTAGCTTCTTGGATCAATGTAAAAGAGAGATGTGAAGATTTTTCCAAAGTCTCTTTTCTTTTTTTTTCCCTCCCAACACAGCTCTATTTGAGCACTTTCCTCTGATTTATCCAAGAATAACCTGACTATGTGAGAGGAAACTTCAATACTCAATTTAAGCTGCTGCCTAGTTTTTTTTTTTTTCTTAGAGGTTGGTAAAGGAAAAGGGGATATTTTTCCTGCTCTACACTGGAGGTTGATGGTTATTCATTGCATAGGGTCATTGAGAAGAGGTTTGGCATTTTCTCAGCTTCCCCCATGTGCTTGATGTTGTGCCTCCAGTGGGGTCAGTGATTCTAAGTAATTTTTAAGCATTTTCCCATGGGGAGCTGAATCAGCTACTAATGTATTCTGCAAATATTTTGGGGCTAATGGAACCTGTACAGGCGTGGTTCCGTGTCCACTCCTCACTGCTTTTTTCTGGATTCCTCTCTCCTTTCCCTCATACATTGAACGGTTCCACGTGCAGCTGCGTTCGCTACCGGTTGAGATGAGCGAGCTTACTTGCTGGGCTTTTAGAACAGGCTTTACTAAACCACCCCTGACCTTAATGGCTGTTAAGAAGGTTTTGGTTTAATGCTGAGCCGCATCCTACAGGAATTTGTATGAATGCAAATTTCTGCCACTGTGGGTACAGCATGAGCTGCCCACAGTTTGTATCTGGGGCACTGTGCCCATTTTAGGGAGCTATTGTAGAATCATGGAATAGCTTGGGTTGGAAGGGACCTTCAGAGGTCAACTTGTCCAATGCCTCTGCTATAGGCAGGGATGTTTCCAGCTAGACCAGGCTACTCAGAGCGCCATCCAACCTGACTTTGAATGTTTCCTGGGAAGGGGTCAAATCCAGTCCACATCAAGTCAGAGGAAAAACACCTCTAACTCTTCCCTTGCCCACCGATGCGGTCACTCCATCTTAGAAGGCCACTGGGTTGGTCAGGCAGGACTTGCCTGTGGTGAAGCTGTGCTGGCAGTCCCCAAATCACCTCCCTGTCCTCCTTGTGCCTTAGCACAGCTCCCAGGAGGATCTGTTCCATGATGTTCCTGGGCACAGAGGTCAGGCTGACAGGTCAGAAGTTCCCAGAGTCCTCCTTTCTACCCTTTTTAAAAATAGGTGCAATGTTTCCCTTTTTCCAGTCAGCAGGGACTTTGTCTGACAGCTGTGACTTTTCAGATGTGGAGAGTGGCTTGGCAACTACATCAGCCCATTCCCTCAGGGCTCTGGGATGCATTTCAGGACCCACAGATTCACGTATGTTCAGGTTCCCCAGGTGTCAGAAATCTGGACTAGTGTAGGTAACTTGTATTGCTGAGTTATAGCTCCCTGAAAAACCTAAGAACTGTGGGATCCCAACGTTTTAACAACTCTCATCTCTTTAAGTTCTTTCCTTGATGTGAACTTGAATCTTGGAATAAAAGAGAAATTTAAAAATTAATAAAAGCCGTAATAAATGTATCCTGGCCTCCCTCTCTTTAAAGATTTTCTTCTGTCATGGTCAAAATTTCCAGGAGGCTGAAAAGAATGAGAAAGACATCAGCTTTCACCCTGTTGGGTTTTTTTGGCCACAGTCATGTCGCAACATCCGGTGTAAATGTTGATATTGGTTTGGGAGAGTCCCAGTAGCTCACAGCTGCTCTGCCTTCCTGCAGAAGCAGGAGCTCTGAAGCACAAGAAATGAAAACACTGGGATTTGCTAATTTGGGGATCTATTTTACCACTTCAACATTATGAGGAAAAAAGTAATCATTTGGTTGCAATTTTTCATTTTCCCTTCTTCACAAGCTGCCAGAATGCTGTGACACACCTAATAGTGGTCGGTATTGTTAGAGAAGTTTTACCAGGATACCTCTGAATGCCTTTCCATCCTAGGGACCATATATTTGCAAATACGTATGACTCAGGGGAGAAGGAAGAATTTACAATGAATCCAATGCATGTGTAAGGATGTGCTATGCTTATAAAAATAAAGTAACTTTTGGTTATCTTATCACTGTGAAACTGATCAAGTACTTTCAGCTGAAGACTCCAGACACATCAATGTACCTATGTGAAAGCTTTTGAAAAATTAAGGCTGATGTGTTGACAGCTGTAATACCACTAGCTTTTAATCTCTGGTTTCTTTTTTCATTATTAGGGATTCCAGAACATGGGTAGGGGAAGATTAGGTTTATCCACTAACAATATAAAATCCTGTAATCCCTTGAAAGTTTAAAATCTTCCTTGGGCTGGATAAGGAACACTTTATCAATATGTGCAGCTATGGCCTCTTTAAAGGATAAAAAACACATCTTCTAGCTTAAGGAAAGAAGAATCATTTTATATTGGCCTAAGGAATTTCAGTTTTGAACCTGTGATTCAATTCCTGAAAAAGGTTTGAGTGAAGCTGCTATTATTATAGTGTTATTTTGATTCAGGGAAATACCTGGATTTTGACTCATACATTGCTTCCCATCTGCAGCTTTCTAAGACCTTTACAAGGGTCAAAAAATACCGTCTAACTCTTCTGCCAGGTGTTGACTGGCTGTCATGGGAGCCTCTGGAGTCCTTACTAAATAAGAACCCACAAAGGCGCAAGCACCATCCAGAAACCTGGGAAGATGAATTTAATTGTGTCAGTGTTGTCTAAGTGATAGTTTCTCACTCATAAGAGTTGATCAAATGCACTTAAGCAAGAGGAACTTCTTTTGGAGTGCTGGAACCATGAGGACACGCCACGAACAGCCGCCACAAGACAAACACCAACACCCGAACACCCACGTAAGGCAGCCGTCAGCTGGTTGCTCTCTCTTTCCTCTGCAGTGATGGCACACCCACAGATTGTCTCTGAGGGGGCTGTGGAGTTTCTGTGACCTTTCAAAGACTGGCAAGGGAGGGTGGGACCTGACCTTGAACCAGCTGGAACATGGAGGTAGAACTAACTGGTGTTACGGCTTAGAGTGGAGCTCAGATCAGCAGGACTGGCAGGTCTCTAAAATGGTGCTTCATAAGAGATATGCTGTACTGAACCTCAGACAGACTGCATCCTTCCTCCCCCTGTCCTTTCCAAAGGGACAGCAATCAGTTGCAGGTGACCAAGCGGCCTTCGTGTTGGTGACCAGGCACCTGATTTTAGTTGACCATGCAATACTGAAAGACTACACAGCAAAACCCAAGTAAAAGGCATAGCAGGAGGCCTCTCCAGACTTTCTAATCCTGGTATTTCTCATTAGCCACCATCCCTTGTTGCCTCTCATCACCGTTCCCATCAGCCTGCAGCAGATGAGTTTGTTGCAAACTGCTCCCATTCCTGGCTGGGCCCCTCACGGTGCTCCCACTGGCTGCACTCATTGCTGGCTTCCCCCCACTGCTTTCTGCATCAGCTGCTTCCATCCTCTTCTCTGCAGGGCTCTGTCAGTCACCATGAGGGCAGGGAATCTGCCTTCCCACTGCTCCTCTCCTGATCCACAGCTCGGGCAGCCCCAGAAAGGTTTTGAAGGAAAAGTCCCGATTTCTCATCACAAAGCAGAGGCTTTTAGGATGGAGCCTTCCTGATAAATCCTGGGACCTTTGCCACAGTTTATTTGTCAAAAAGTTGCAAGAGGCAGCAGTAAATCCAACTGACTCCTTCCCCTGAAGCAAATCTGGCATCATTGAGGTTTTATGCCCTGTACAATGTAATCTTTCATTTCATACAAATGAAATCATTCCTTCCAATTCTTGGTTTAGACGTTTCTATAATGAAAGTCTCAAAATACGGTATAGAAATAGCTAAGTACAGTGCTCCTGTTACTACTGTTTTCTTTTGTTTCTGCTGAAGGCCCAGAATTTGTCCTGTCCCCCCCCCTCCACCCTTTGGACTTGCTTTTCCTGCTAACGTATTTGTTTTGCTGTAAGAGAAATAGAAGTCATTTGTCCAGTGAACATAGTTAACAGCCAAATACACAGGAGATACCAAACCTTATGGCTCTTCAGCATCTCTTTTTAGCTGAAATACTTGGAGGCAGATCTCGGAAGCATTCATCAGTTTAATCCATATAGAGGGAGAGTGTAACTAGCAGCCAGTGCTGCTGGGACCCCAGTGCCAGGCTGTGTAAAACAAGAACAGGGAGCCGTCAGCAGTCTGAGAGCCAAATACATCCCTTCCTGCAGCGCAGCACCACAGCCCCTGTGCCCAAAGCTGGCTGAGCCCACTTAGCTGCCTGCTCCTCTTGAACCAACCTTTATTCTTTATGGAAACCTATTTGTCAGGTCAATGTTCTGAAAATGCTGTTCTGAAAATGCTCTGATAACCTAATTCGTATATATTTTGCTATCTGTTTGCTTTATTAAAGTTATCCCTCATGCTTTATAACCAAGAGCTGACCCTGTTTATGCAATGTGGAATGCTAACTGAAGACTAATGGGGAATCCATGTTTAACACAGTTTTCCAGTGAGGAAGAAAAGGTATACACAGCCTGATTAGTGAAGAAATGAACTTAATAATTATTTTCTTTTTAAAATGTGTTTTCATTTTTAAAATGCAGTTAAAAATATCAGTTTCCAAAGTGGTTTTTCATGTTTAAATGATCAAGCCCAAAATATAGTTGTATGTTTTCTTAGCTTTGCCAGTTACTTATTAGGAAAACAGTCTTTGGGGCAGGAGAGCCAAGGACATGTAATTCCCTCCACTGAACAATTTTTTTCTTGATTATTTAGGAATTTTAAACTCTTTTCAGGATTTTCAGGAAAGCAAGTCAGTCTTAATGCCTAGAATAGGCTTCTAGAACAGGGGGATTAAAGTACTTACTTCAAACCTAGACTCACTGCAGCAATAAATTTGTGTGCACATCAAAATTAATTCTCTTATTGTCGTGGATAAGCATACTGTTATTTTGCTAAAACAACGCCCATGCCCTGACATTGCTACTGCATTGTGTGAGTTTAAATGTTTTTTCCCTGTAACTTTCTGAGAAATTCAGGCTTTGGAGGGAAAAAAACCTTCTACAATTCTTTATACCTGGGCTCCTACAAATAGAGGTGACATGTGCATACTTCTCTGCCTAAGGAGATTCTGGAAGCCTCATGGATTCCATTGTATTTTTCGTGTGTTTGTATTTATCATCAAAGGAGCAATAGCTACAGACTGAGGTGTCAGAGAAAATATAATGTCAGCTTACAAAGAAGTGTTAGAATTTGTTTTGGAATGTGGACATTTTAATTTGCGTCAATATTCATTATATTCATAAACAAAACAATAGGAGTTTTTTCATGTCAGAGAAAACAATTATTTTATGGATTATAACTTAAATAGAAAAGTTTTCTGGTGCCCTAACACAAACTGTTGAATCTGCCTTTAGAAGGCAGTAATTTATTTTTATTTTCAAACCTGTATGATTTTTGAGTCACTTGGAAATACAGTCCCGATAAATATCTGTTGGACTCTGTGGGACTATTTCCAATCACTGCAGTGGGCAGTGAAACAATTTCATTTAAATGTCTCTGCTTTTCAGCCCATTGTTTCTTTTTTCAATGTAGTGAATGAACCGTTCTCAGTTTCTCAGTAATAAGGAGCCAAGCTTGCAAATGCTTATTTGCAAATGTGCCGTCAGCCGTGGGAGCAGTTCTGCGGAGCTCTGGGAGCTGCGTGTGCGCTGACATCAGGGCCTGCACTGCCGTTCTTGAGGGACGGGGACCATAAGTATATAAGTGGATCAGGAGAAAGTTATTCAGCAATTGCATTGCTCAGTTTTCTTCTCTGAGATACAGTCCTAATGGCTAGTTCGGAAGAAAATTTCTGAGGTAGTAAAAAGGGAGAAAGGGAAACCACACTGCACATCCAAATAAAGCTGAGCAGTAGAACCATTCCAAGAATCCTCTTAATGTGTTTGGATCAAACTTGAAGTTTCAGTTTGAACATCCCGAATTGTTTTCCCTGTGAGGCTCTGCCATTTACATTTTTAAAGCTTTGTAAATTTTCTGTGGTTCTACCCTGTTTAGAAAGAATAAACCACTTAGGTACATTAAAATTGCCTCCAAATAGCACTCAGAATTAAAAAATAGAAGGGTATCTATAGCTATTCCTTCAGGTTTTTAGAATCCTCAAACATTAGGAGTCTGGGTGGGACTGCAACCTGTACTTTGTCTTTGCTTTCCTGGGTATGGATACAAAAAATTTATTCCTATGTAGTGCCCTTCACAGAGAAAATCATCACCAGAAGAACGGCTTGAGGCTTAGCAGGACTCAAGGACTAAATATGTTATCCTCTCAAAATCAGTATTTTCTCCAGTTCTGCCTCTCTCAGTCTGGAAATAATTGGGTTGTGCCACTGATTCTGGCTCAGAATAAAAACCTGAATTAAAAAATATTGCAATTTCTATGGAATAATGATGTCTTTCTCTTTGTCATTGTAAGTAATACTATGAACTATACTGCCAAACGTGTTAGGCCTTCTGTACTGCTTAAAGTTCTGGCAAACAGATATTTCCTTGTTTTCAGCTGCAGAGGAAACTGTCGCTTATTTTCATTTCTTAATTTCTTGTTACTCAACTTGGCATGCGTGCTATTATTTTGATACAGATAGCTTGTGATATATGTATGTATGTATATACACACACGTGCAGGTGCTTATGTGTGCAGAAGCCTCATATATCCAGTTGTCTCTGAAAGCATCGTGCCTCCTCTCAAATCCCCTGTGGTTTAAAACCCAGTTTTCCTATCGCACTTTTGTGCACGGGAACACACTTTTTATTTCTTTGCACGCTGGTGCACTGATGTGCGGGGTGTGCTGCCAGCAACAGTCCCTTGGGGCTGTGACACACGCACCCCTGTGCCAACTGCCAACCTTGCCACGTTCAGAAATCGTAAGTCAAGTCCCAGAAAAAAAATCAGAATGGTTTAAATATTATTGCCCTTCAGAGAAATCAGGCATTTGTGGATCTCTTGCCTTGTCCGTTTCTTAACTGCTGCGTTTGTGGATCTATGCATTGCCTGTTTCTTGTATTGTTCAGTGGCATGTTTCTGTAGCTTCTTCTTGCAACCAGAGGCTGAGCAGCACCCTTCCTCCGGTCATTACCAGTGATGGTTGGTGCTCTGGTGTGCTGATTCCCAGCAGTGGAACCATGATGCAGGCACTGCCCACGTGAGCTGAGAACGCTGCCTGCCTTCCCGTCCCGTGCCCGGCCTCGTGATGTCCAGCTGAGCGCACAAACATGTTCTTCGTTTTGTTGTAGCTCAGTTTAAGTGTTCTCTTGTTCAAGCAGCTCCTGCTGCCGTTGAAAGCCTTGGTGGTGGTTTGGTGGCATACACAGGCGCTGGGCGTTTTCCAAATACAGGTGAAAAGGCTCTGTATGGCCTTCAAGAATTTAAGTCATAAGGCCAAGTCTTCACAGTTTCCATGTCAAGAAATATTCTTGTCTTAGCTCAGTAGGAAGAAGGCAGAGAGGTATTTTTTAATTATCTTGCTTTTTGTAGTTTATCCTAAGCAAATGTTTGAGCATCTGAGATGTTTCTATTTTTGGTGAGTAATAATGTCAGTCTTTTTTTGCTTCATTTGCTTTTCATGTGAGAGTCTTGCCAGGCAAGAGTAAAATATTCAGGTCTCATTTACATTGAAAATTACCCTCTCATGGTTTAGGGGAAAAGATAGAGTTGTGTTTTTCTCTGACAGGTGTTCTTTTGTTGATGATGGTACATGCAGCCATAAAGTGATGTTCTTTAATGCTTTTCATAAGTGCACTGCTAGTCTTTAAAGACTGTAAATGCTAAAGACCTCTTCTCCAGAGGAGAAAAAAAATGAGTGTCTGTCTTTGGGGAGAAAATGACCTATGATAGCAGAGTACTTTGATTGTGCAAGTTCAAATCCTTGACAGATTCGATCATTCGAGAAATATAAGAAGCAGCTATAAGGTGAGTTTTGTAATCTTTTCAGGATGAGCATCTTAAAATTCAGATGATTATCTGCTACGTCTTGACCTGTGAGTTTCATAAGAGAAAACTTTACTGTTACCACTTCAGGTAGTAATGCAAGAGAATTAGGGTTTCAAGTACTTTTTGAAGATATTTCAATGACTGACTGAGGCCAAAATAATTGAATGTTTTCTAATAGTATTTTAAATTTTGAGCTGTTTCAGATCTTGATGATGTTTGGTTTGACTGGCTCAGATTTTGAGTTTGGCACGCTTCTCTGTTCTTTCAGAATGACAGATGTTTGTATAATATTTTTTTTATTCTTAAAACACCATCCTGCCCTGTAGAATTTTTTTCATCAACAGAATTTCCAAAAGTGAAAACTTTACACAACAAACATAGAGAAATTTTCAGTGATAGGAACGCATTCATCATTTAGGTGATGTTCCAGACAACCATTACTGCATGTTCACAGCTTCTGGAGTTCCTCAAGTTTGTAGTTTCCTGGTTGTCTGATCTCGATACCAAGAACCAGCAAGTGGGAGACCAGAAATGGTAAAACAAGTTGAGTAAGAATTTCAATGCACAGAGCTTTTTAGGAAGATCACAAGCTCTGGAGAACCTTGATTGGCATGTGGATTGATTTTATGGGTAGGAAAGGTTTGATACTGAGTAACAGAGAAAATGCCAAGAAGATCTTTGACAAATGCAAATCCTTTGGGACTGGAACACAGGAGAGGAAATGGATCATGGAGTTCTATCTTTATTTGTACTTTAAAACTGTGAACTTTAGTCACTACCTATTGATTGCAGTGCTTTAAGTTCCCCTGTTGTGCTGCCATCAGCTGCTCACATCTTCCTGTATTATCCTGCTTGTCACATAAATTGTTTGATCTCTTCTTGTACTTTTGTCGCAAAAGCTACTCTGAGCTGGACTGAACATGTGCAGTGATCTTGCCAAGCTGTGTGGGGATGACAAGGCCGACGAGTGACAAGCTCACTTGATTTGGTCCCTATGAGACGCTACAGGAGTTTGGTCTGGAGAAATTTATTGGATCTTAAAATGCTTGAACAGAGATGATAGGCAGACAGTTGTGTCTGGATCCATAAGCTATAAACAAACAAGTTTTATTGGGTTCATGAAACTATCACCGTTTTCTGTCGAAGAAGTGATGCTGGTATGTGGAACTGAAATTAAGAATGGCTAATGACGATGATGAAAAAATTACAGACCCACCAAAAGTCTGAAGCTGTGTTGTAATGTGAACTGCTTTTTCCTTTCACATGAAGGAAAGTGTTATACCCCACATTACAGCCTTTTTTATGACCTTATGTGAAACATAGTTTTTGAGAGACAAATCGTGTTCAAGTGGGTCTTATCAGCTGCCACCAGGCTCTACTAATTTCCTTCATCTCTGTTCAAAAAACAAAACAGTAAAAGCTGAATTGACTTAGAAGCAAAAGGGGCTTCTCACCTCTAAATCAGCTAAAGAGTGGGAGAGGGCGCTTCCAGTGACTTGTAACACCACTCCTATTTCAGCTGTAAACATCATGTCCTTGCCTGCTCAGCAGCAGGTGTTTTGTGCTGCCAGTGCTCTTCAGTGCAGAGGCAAAAGACACTTATGGGGTATGAAATCAGACTGCCCACATGGGCCGTGGAACCACGGGGTTTGTCTTACTTAATCAGTACCTCACGATCTGTAATGCCTCTTAACTCACTGACTGGGGCTGTGTCTCTATTCCTAGACAATAATGTCAAGGTCACTGCATATTTGTATTTTCAGGTTTTCTCTTTGTAGTGTTTGAAACATTTTCACCACCCACTGTTACCTAATGTGTACTGAGAAGTTATTAACGATCAGCTACTTACGGCAAACTGCTGGGTTTTATGCACTATGTTCCACCTTATCAATGAATTTTATGATTGTGTTCTATGAGATTCCCTCTGCAGCTCCTACTACTGGGAAAGTGAAGCACCCACGGCACAGAGGCCTGGGGGGAGCACAGAAAAGGGCTTAAGTAGCTGCAAAGTGGAGTGGCACCCGTGATGCCCAGGCAGTTTTTCTATCCATGGGTGACAGGCACTTCACAGATAAAGGGTCTTTAGATAATTTTTTTGAACGAGCACTGACAGCTAACATAGGCTGTACTCAGGCAATAAAAAGGATCTGGGTGAATCTCACTGTTGGTTTCCAGTACTTCTATAACAGGCCACAAAATGAAGGTTGCCTGTAAGGGGATTTTGCTTGTGTAAATGCCTTTTTCCACAGTTTTTTTCTATTTTAGCGCCCTGTTTAGAAGGATGAAGTGGCATCTCTTTAGGGTCTGATTTCAGGATGAACCAGGCTCTAACACGGATACTTCTGTGTCTTCCTGCCTGTGCTCGACTATTATTCTGAGACCTAACTGTTGGCCCTTGAGACACTGATATATTTAATTGGATTGTGAAACATGACAGAAGCTCATTTTTCAGACTTTAATCTTGGGGAGTTTCCAATGTGTGCAGACAGAGCTGTAATTCTCAGTAGTTCCAGAGGCCTAACAGATTCTAAGATCATTAACATTATGTTCTTTATGGCAGAGGGTGTGACCATAAATTATGTTGGTGTGAGCTTCAATAGAACTTTATGAGCTGAATTCTGCTGAGGCCCTCAAACCTTGTGCTGTTACAGTTGTAAGCAAGGATGCAGGAACTAATAAAAAGGAAAAATTTCAACACTAGTGCAATTTGTCAATAGGATCTTGTAGTTCAGTGGAATTCCAGCTCCCTCAAATTACTATTTGCTTTAATTCTGTTCATTGGCATTTTAACCTTTTTTAATATTGTGGGTTTATTTATGCTAATTTATTTTTGCCTGTGAAATGCTTGTAAGTCACATGACTTTCTGGTGGTACTATGCACAAGTAGAAAAATTTGTGCTTGTAATTGCTCTTTGAAAAATAGATCTTTCCTAGTCATGTGCAGTATAACTATCGTTTCCTTCTTCAGGATGGAATCTGATTTCAGATTGTTTTTTCCTAGAGGGTAAGGATTAGTACCTCCTTACTGGTGTTGCACATATTCTTGCTCTGAATACTTTATTGTAACTGCTAGAAGATGCTTCTCAAAGACAGTTCTGGAGTTGTAAAATCAAGCTTCCATAAGCTGAGGGAAATGGAAATGCCATTCCCTACATGGAGTCTTAGGAGTTAGACTGTGCATTTGCATTTGCCTCAACCCAGACCACCCATTCTGATGCCTAGCTTAGAAACTTTCAAAATCAGTTTAAAGTCTTTTACTTATAGGCTTCATATCTTTCAATCTCTTTTTTTATTATTATTGCTGAATTGCCATGACCAGAGGAACATTTGTGAAAGACATCTCTTCGTTAGCTGCAGTGATGGCTGTTCTCCCTTGCTCTGCTGTACCAGCACCAAGTGGGGTGCAGAACCTCACGTGTTGCCGGGTGCATTAGGCTGTTGTCTGTCAGCCCCTCAGATCCACTGAACGAGCACCACTCTGCAGGGCCAAATTAGATTTGTGTGAAATGGTAGCTGAGCCAGCAGCACTGAGTGGCTCCGAGTGACTGCGTTAATTAGGAACCAAACCATAAAGAGTAGCATCTCTGCAAGGAGAATGCTGGCATGCTAACTACATCTGTGGCAAATCGAATTAAGAGAAATCCCATTATCTTGCTTGGGATTCTGCTTTCTACTGACAGCCTGTGTCAGAGTTACTGCAGGTCAGTTACTGCAGAGATATTTCATTACTGTAAAAGGCTCTCTTAGAACAGTGCATAGAGACATAAAAACTGAACACAACTCCTGAGAAGGATAGTAAGAATATTACTTAAAGTTGAACTAAAGGAACGCTTTACCTTTTTTCCTCTCTGTGTTCTTCAGGTGAGGTGACAGAGTCCTCAAAGCACATGGAATGTTCGTAATTTTGATGCTGTATCTAAACACCTTAGCTGACATGTGGTTGTCAAGCTAATACCAGTGAGCTCTTTCAGAGACAAGTGTTTGTCATAGTACTTATAACTTTGTCTTGCTCTGGGGCTTGTTTTTAGCAGTTTATAAACGTGTTCATATGAACCAAATATATTCAGCCATATATGTATCTCTTATTTTATAATCTGTCATGATTTTCTGCAAAGAATGCAGAAACCATTAAATTTTCAATTCCATTAGTGAGATAAAAGATTGAGAGTGAAGGACATACAAATAGAAGCACATGTAATATAATGACACTTATGATAGGGACATAAGCTTGGATATCAAGTACTCTGTCTCACCAAATTTTAATAAGGAATTTTCCTTAAAGCTTTACCAATTAAAAAGACCGTGATACACCATTTGCATTTTGGCATAAAAATAATTAAGGATTCTAGTAAATTAAGGATTCGGTCACAAAATTCAGATATTCTAACTTTGCAGACTGCTTCTTCCACAGAACTTCTTCCACTGCATACCTTCTTCCACAGAACTTCAATTGACTTAATGACATAAACTTCAGCAGTTAACCTCTGTTCTGATCCAGATCTTAAACTATATTCATATGTGCTCTGGTGTTTTACTTCTTTCACTTTTGATTTAAAGAAGAAAAATTATAATAATTTTAGAAGGGGAATGTATTTATCCATGAGAAAGCAAACCCTTTCCACCCTCCTGCTATGGTCTGCCTGCTGAATCCATGTAGCAGGTACTGCATTTTGGTTCTGTCACTTCAGCCCCAGCACAGAGTCACAGCTTGGACAAACCTATCATCAAGACTCTCCAGCCATCCTAAGTGTCATTATATTTGTTTCCCTTTATTTACAGGGAATATTTCATTTTCACAAAAATACCAGATTGAGAGCACGAAAACTCACACCATCAGAACAAAGCCCCTCCTTTTAAGTCTGATTCTGAGGAATTAACTGGTAAGAACATAATGTGCAATAGCCAGGAGTGTTTGCCAGCTGCTGCTACGCAGCAGTCTCTGGGATCCATTGCTATGCTGAGTGCTGCACTGCAGGAGTCATTCAATAGTGTGATGCGTGACACCCTCGGAGCTCTTTTCTCATGTTGTATGGGGGTTTTTTGGTTTCTGTGTCCGTTTGATGTTTGACTTTTGCTTGCACTGCTAATGATAAATGAAAATTGCTGTTACCAACTGTTCTGATTACAGCGATTTACCATCACCATTCCAAAAGCGAAAAAGTGATCAGTACATGCTGCACCTCTGCAGGTGCACAGCCTTTGCCAGAGCAGTGGAAGAGTGTTCTGCTCCCCTGCATCCACTCTGCAGTGGTGTGTGAAGGTCTCACTCCCAGGGCAGATGTGCAGTGCAGCCAAGGGGAAGCTTTCAGAGAATCAGAGATACCAGGTTGGAAGGGGATGTCAGGGATCATCTGGTTCAACCTTTCCTGGCAAAACCACGCTCTGGGCAAGATAACCCAGCACCCTCTTCAGCTGGATCTTAAAAGTATCCAGTCTTGGGGAATCTACCACTTCCCAAGGGAAATTATTCCAGTGGCTAATTGTTCTAATTGTGAAAAATGTTCCTTTCATGCCAGTTGTAACCTCCCCAGTAAGCTGTACCCACCACCCCTATTGCCTTGAGAGGAAACAGCCAAGCAATGCACTCTTGTGTCCCAGCACGTGGAACCCACCCTTTGCAGGAACAGGAGGACAGATTTTGGCTGTGGGCAGTAACCATATGCTGCAGAGACTGGTTCTCTTAGTAGCTTTTTGGCTTTTAGGTGAGTATCCTCTGGTCCTGGAAATTTTTAGATTTAACCTCACAGAATTTAGGCTTTTTTTTCCGTGTGCATTTACATAAGATTTTTTACTTTTTTGGATTAACTTTCCTTTACTGCTAATAATGCCCCTCACTCAGATAGTAAAATCTGTTGGCTTAGTTTGGTAGCCTTTTTACTCCTTACCACCAGATATACATTTACTCTGAGACTCTAATATCATACCTTTGAACAATGTCTGTGCTGTTTGCAAGAACTTTACTTTCAGATGTTCTCATTAATGAGCTTTCTCTCCATTCTAAAACTTTTAAAGAGATGATGTGTCACTGATACAGATTTTATTTTTCTTTCTTCTTTTGGCTTTTCCATCTGCAGTGATGCTGAATATGATGCCATTTAGTTCTCATTATAGAGCTTATTTTTGTATTTAGCTTGTGAACCATATTTTTTTCACTGATCAGGACTAAACAAAAACTATTTCTTCAAGACCTTCCCCTAATGCATCAGATTCTTCCTGTCATCAGTACCCCAGGCCCTCTAGATAGGTGATGTCTTCTTTGAACCTTGTTTGCTCTTTATGGAATATTTGAAAAAAAGGGCAAATTCCATCTTTATCCTTTCAAATATTTGGACGGGATATTTCAAGAGAAAACTCTCAATCTGTGTGTACTGAAGGTTGACTAAGATCTATCCTCATCTTGGAAGCCGTAAATACATCTAAAAATACACCTAAGCACACATTCTTGTATCAGTTGCTGGACTATTATTAGTGTCCCGACTGATCTTGCACTGACCAAGATTCCAGCACCATGGGCACCCTGGAGCAGTGGCTGGGCCTCCGTCACTCGAAGGGCAGAGGTTCCTGCACCCTGCACTGGGGCTGGGGCTGGGAGAGCAGCTCCCTGCAGCGCCAGGGAAGGATCTCGTGGGGGGATAATCCCTGCTCTTGCACACCCAGGGTTCTGCCTTCCCCATGAGCTCTTGGTGCAGGAGCGTTCATCCACCGCACAGTCCCCTGGACTGGAGCACACGAGTGTCCTCCTCAAAGTACCAAGGGAAAGGAGAGGGGAGCTGGGAAGGGGAATGTATTTAATGTATTTAAAACAGCTCTGTAATGCTTGCTTACACCAGCTAATGTTCAGTCTCATGAAGCACTGCTCTAAGTACTAGAAATTACATTGGACATGATGTATGTGTGTGTATATGCAGGTTCAGAATAATCACCCTGGTACCTACACGAAACCCATTTCCCAAGACCAGCCAGGAGTGCTTTGTAAGTGGCAGGTGTCATAACCTTTGCACATCTGAACTGTGTAAAGGTTAATGATATTCCACTCCACTGCAGCTATGGTTACATTCGTGGGACTTTGTGCTTAATGCTGCTCTTTAACTGATGTGTCACTGTAGAGATGAATTACATGAATGCAGAACTCAAATTATTCACATCAATTACAATAAGTTATTATACTTAAAAAGTAGAGGTAGGAAACATATTTGTTATAAATTATTATGAATAGAGTACTTTCTGGTTTGCAAATATTTCAATAAATGATCTTTATTTTCTGATAGTTCATTTGTTATATTTAATATTTCCTTGCTTGTCTAGACAGTTAATTCTCAGCCTATGGATTGTGATCAGTAAACTTTGACTGTTTCTTACAGTCCGAACAGGTCTTTGTCCTTCTTATGCTGGGACACCAGAGCTGGATGCAGCACTGCAGGTGGGATCTGAGCAGAGCAGAGAGGCACAATCCCCTCCCTCACCTGCAGCCCACAGTGCTCTGGATGCAGCCCAGGACACGTTTGGCTCTCTGGCCTGCAGGTCATGTTGAGCTTCTGGTCAACCAACACCCCCAAGTCCTTCTCCTCAGGGCTGCCCTTAACCCATTCTCTTCCCAGCATGTATTTGTGCTTTTTGTTTATACTGTTTTATTGTAGCAACTCTCTCAAAAACCTACCTGTTTGAGAGTGTATTTTAGTGGGACTGTATGGAAAATCATGAAGGCAAAAGAGCAGCTACCTGCGGAGATAATAACCATGATCAAAGGGAACTATACTTACAGCTAAGGCAGGTGCTATTGTTAAGTGTACATGTGGCTCTGCCTTCCAGAGTCTCTGTCTGTGCTTCTCCCTAAGGAAAGGTTGTCTTTTGTCTTAGTCACTGCATTGATAATTACCAGCCATCCAGTTATGTGATGTGAAATATCAGAGCTCGCTCCCAACATCCTGCTGCTACTACACGTTCACTTGGACACTTAAATTACCACCGACTGGGTCATGACTGCTGTAAGTTTTTGTGTATTAGGGAGACTACGTGCACAGACATGGAATGAGCAGCACTGGCTGGCAGCAACGAGAGGCCTTGGAGCATCTGTACAGGGAGCAGCTGTTTGTGGCTTTGTTCATTTACAGTTCTGCTACCAAAATTCCCCTCTCTGTTTTCTGTTTCTATTGTTGCTAAGGTCATTACAGAATCATTGTGGGTGAGAATGGGAGCCAGGTCCAAGCCATCTAATTGTGTGTTAGTGCTGAAGAGATGAGCCCTGAGGCCCTGCTGAATCTGTACTTAGTTACCAAACAGCTGCTGGTATTCCCAGCAGCTCGATGTGAAACCCTGCACAGGCCATGGAGCTTAGGGGAGCAGGAGCTCTCAGGACTCAGGGTGCACCCTGGTACTTCTGCTGCAGTATTTGTTACTGATACTGCAGTGGGATATAAACTGAAATCTAAATTAAAACAGGAAATCAGAATTTTTCCTACCAAAGAACAGACTTATTTCATAGTTTATGGACCAGCTTAAACTCAGAACTTTCCCTCATTCCATGGTTGAATTTGTTACATTTCTTGAAGGATGGTGGTGACGGTTCCACTGAAGCCATGCCTCCAAACTTCATGGAGTTTGCCCCTCAGCTTTGTTCGTAAGCTTGTGTACTCCTCATGAACAAAGAATTTGTTAGAAAGAGCAATGTTTCCTTGTCAGAAAGCTACAGTGTCAACAAATATCAAGTGTTGCTTTTTAAAGACACACCAGAGAGAATGAGGAGTGTGTAACAAAACCAAACAAGTTGTCAAACCGATGGGAATCTTGAGAATTAAAGTTCCTGCCTTGAAATGGTGCATAGAATCTGCCAGGTGTTCTCTGCCCTGGTTCTGGTACCTACACAGTCTAATTATGAAGGAATCTGAACTCAGTGGTAACACCACAGCATGAGCCTCAGAGTCATCATTCATCCTCGAGCACAGAGAGAACAGCTTTGACTTCAGCTTAGTTAGTCCTGCATCCCAGTTGCAGGAATATGTTTTTGCAGGATACCTTATGGCAGTAGAGTGTGGAGTTTGCCGTTGTGCAAACACACGTTCCTGGTGATCTTCCAGAAGGATTATAAATCATGTGGTCACTATAATGCAGTGTCATCACATGCCATGTCCTGTGCGATGCAGCTTGGATGCTATGAAACATCGCAGGTTTGTGTATGGAGTAAGCGAGTGCAGAGCCATAACGTGTTTAATTAGGTGATCTAAATCCCTGATTCCCCTAAGTTTTCATAAACGAATTCACATCCTTTCTATAGTAGATCAAAACTCATTCCCATTGTTTTGATTACACCCCTCTCAGTCTAGGAGCAATGAAACAGATTTTTGCAGAGATGAGAAAAGGCTGGATGCAGTGAGTTGCTTCTGATTTCAGAACGATGTTTAACTGGCAAATCTCCAAAGGATCAAATTCTGACCTCAGCTGCTGTGGATTGCAACTCGTGCACCACCACTGGCTCCGCTGGATTTACTCCGGCCTTTCACTGGTGTGCATGAGAACAGCTAGAGCCTTTCTGTGTTAGATGTGGCTCTGTTGGGGTGGTTTGTGCAGTTTAAAATGGCTGCTGGCTGCTGGTTCACCATTCATTTTCTGTATCAGGCAATCCGGGATTCTGTGGCATTCCAGTCACGACATGTAACAGAACCCCAAAGACAGATTATGCAGTCACACCGATGAAAATTGATTACTAAGCACTCAATGAGTCATCTGCCTCAGGAAGTAACTACTTCAATCTATTATTGTCGATGTCCTGATGGGTCAACCAGGACGTGAAAAGGAATTTGCATTAAATTGATTTGAGTGTTTTTTCTAGAAATAACATCACTCAATCAAAGGAAACATTCAGACAGAGCTAGGGAGAACTGACTGAATTTGATTTGGGAAGGCAAAGCAGCAAGGGATGAGCAGGCTGATTCAGATAAAAATATAAATGGGATTTAGAGCACCATAAATCTTACATTTCGGAATGAAGAGTTGGAACAATTCTTAACAATTTCTGCAATGCAGATTGTGCTGCACATTTTGGAAATCCTTTATTTGGTTATTGATCTGTGTGTGTACATATCTCTATACACACATCACCCAGTTATGGGAACAGTGTGTTTATGCAAATGGTGTGCTTATATATGCACTCACCATAACCAGCTGCCAGCAGGTAACAGAACAACATGGTCAGTTTCCAGTTGTCTCGGGTGACTTTGCTGTACTGAGCTCATATAAAACCTGGAGAGTGGAATGTTTCTCTTCAAATGTTTTTTCCTTCTCAGAGCTGAGGACTTTCCGAGTGAGCAGCCCACCACTCAATAGGATTCAATAAGGGATGAATCACAGCGAAATGTCACTTCCTTCTTATCAGTCTTAGTCTTAAAGTGATTCATCCTCTCTCTCTCATGCTTGTAGTATGGGGTGGGTGTTCTGCCATCTGAAATTGTAGTGAGTTTCTGCTATCATGTTATTCCCCATAGCTTTGTGTCTTCTTCCAAGATTACTACTCATCACTTGAGGGTCCAATTAAAAATTTACACACTAAAGAACTTGATCCTTACTGGATACATGATTTGTGAATTCTTCTGTTATTGATTTTTATAGAGTCAGTCTTTATATCAATTCCAATAAGTTCTGAGTAATGATTTTGTGATTTGGCCTAAGAAATTACAGGAAGATCTCTTCAAAAAATGACTATTGACTTGATTTGTTTCAGTTTTTGGCTTTCCAATATGAGGCGTTTATAAGGCTGTGATAGCTGAGGACATACATAATTATACTTGTTTCAGAGACTCAGGGCTCTTGGAAATATCTCAGTCTGGAACCCCCAAAATTGTGGGATTCACAATCACTGTCATAGCTGAAAATGGCTTTGATAAATGAGGCTTAACCCTGAAGCAAGGAGGAAAAGGACAGGGAAGGATGTTTGGAAAGGCATATGCTAATCCACTTCTGAAACTGCACAAGAACCAGCTCAGTGTGCTGGATACAGGCTGAACAAAATCTCTCAGAGAGTAGAGGAAGGACCACAACCACAGTTTCCTCTGAACTATCTCTAAATATCATCTCCTTCTTTAGTGGATTTATCCTTGTTCTGTCTCTGTCAGGCCCCCCAAAAAAGCAGAGAAATTGCCCAGTAAGGGAGGGAATTAGAGAGCTGCCCACTATTTCAATTCACTATTATTTGCTCCAAAGACCGAATTCTATCACATTTCTCATTAGAAAACTGAAGAGGTTTTGAAAAGGATTGTACCCTGTGTATATGTTACATAACTAAATAGCAAGGTTTTCCTGTCTGAGCCATGATGTGCATATATTGAATATACAGAAATATGCACTTTATTGAACAAAACCCATATTACTTTGAGTCAGGAGCCTAGGAGGTAGCAAAAAGTGATTGTGCTGTTGCCAGATAAACCCTCCAGCAGTAATATTCACTTTTTTCTGACAAACCCAAAACATACCAATTGGAAAAATGGATGCCTTGATGGCATATATTGCTATTCAGTAAGGAAGAAAGAAGAAAGCGTAAATTTAAATGCATTTTCTTCTGTTCTTGCTTTATTTCACTCATCATTTGTTCTGGTAATAGAATAAATATGCTCTTCTCTCCCCCTTTCCGACTGCAGGTGCTTATGTTTCTCCTTCAGGCAGTTAATTGGTTGATATTGATGAAGATGCAACATTCAAAGAATCTTTATATTGTTTTCTGATTTACACATCTGCGAGATTAAGATTCAGTCCCGGGCACGTGCATGAGGAATTGGAGTTATGTGTTTTGACAACACTGTGAACATATCCAACAGTAATTAAGTATTTGAGGATAAATAGAAAGTCAGTGTCGAGCTGCTCAAAATGTGTGGTGGGCCAGAGATGAGCGGGTAGTTCTGCGAAGATAGCACTGCTGCTATTAACTGCCGTATCTGCGCGACTTCATTTCCCCTAAACTGAGACATGTTACACGAGCTGCAGTTCCCCTCTCTAATGCTGGATCCAAATAGCCAGTTCTGTAGTGTCTATTAGATATAAACAGGAGCCATCCAAGGAATATGCTAGAGAAGGCCTTGTAATTCCATTTTGTGCTGTTCTACCAATTCGTAAATGGAGCCAGTGTCTCTCGGGCACTGCCTTACGTCTGTTAAAAACAGCCCGTGAGCCTAAGGGCCCAATCACTGTATGAAGTTAACAGGATAATAATCACTTCTGAAACCTTCACCTGCATGGACTAAATTTGGGAAAACATGAAAAGGAAATAGTAATGGTTCTTTCCTACACTGGAGAGCTCAAAAGTGCATCTGTATTAACGTTTCAGTTTGGCTCAGAAGAGGAATCTCCTGAGTTTCCCTGTTCACTCTGCTTAGGTTTGCATTGGAGGATGGCCTTGGAGTGAACTCTGATTTCACTCCAATGAAACTGGACTGAAAAAGTGATCTAGAAATGTACCTAATTCACTCCAAATGCTGATGAGCATTACATCCATGGGACAAGCACAATTCATCCAAAGTAAATCTCTGAAGCCTGTAGTGCAGGGTTCAATCCTGGGAACAGCTGTTCATCTCAGAAGCACTTCTGCTGGCCTGCAGTACCTGCTCATTGAGGGGTATCATGGGCTTGCACAGAAACCTATGTCCCAGTTCTGCAAAAGAATTAAGTACATGTCTACGGTTCTTTTGTTTTGATGTGCAGTGGTTGCTGGTTTAGGTTCTTGGCAAGAATTAGAACGTACAAGAGGCAAAATGAAAAATGCTTAAATTTTACCAGAGAATGATAAGGGATCAAGGCAGACAGCAATCTAAGGCTGAGCACAAGCTCCAAGATGGAACATAGGCATTGATTTGTTCCTATAAATAACATGGATGAGAGGCCTGAAGTACTTTGAACATAACAGTAAAACTTTTAAATTATATCTCGGATCTCAAAAAAGAAAAAAAAAACCAAAAAAACCACCACCAAGAAAAAGGTCGATGAAGCTTCTTAATCCAAGAGGTAACATGATCAAAATGAATTTCAGGACAGCTAAGACAGGCCAGAACATTACAAACAGCTTGAGTCTGACAGATGAAATGCAAGTAGGTCAAGCAGGAGGACAGAGGTACAGGGAAGGGAGAGTCCTCACTGAGGTTTGGACTTGGAATTTTGATTTTTCCGTATTTCCTGAGTTTAAAAAGCTGATAATCAAGATAAAGTTTTGTTTGTGGGAGAATTTACAGCTAGTTAAATGCCTCTGTAAAAGCATTATCTTGCCACCTTTACACAGGCGTTCTGATACACCACAGGATCCTGTAAGAGCTACACGAGTAAGGGGAGGGCGGGCAGCTCTCTGCCCTCCTCGGGCAGACATGGAAAATGAGATAACTCCCAAAGTCAAGGAGGTTCACCTCTGCCACTGCAGTCTATGTGAGAAGCAATAGCAAACTGCCTTAAGTGCATGTGCTTAAAATCAGTCACCATCTAAAAAGTCTGCTCTTGAGTAAGGCCAGAGTCCCGGGACAACACGAAGGCAGCCAGATCCTCTCTTTCCCCGAAAGAGTATTTTGTTTTAAATCAGACTCTTGTAACTCATTTACTCTGGAATTCCTTTAAGATTCTGTCCAGCTTGTGCCTGTGGGAGCCTAACTTAAATCACATGCCTCTGCCTGCACACTGTTCTTGTGGCTGGCACATCCCTTAATGCAATAGACTTCCTTAATGAAGGGAGCATGAAACAAGCACAATAACAAATCTATCATGTAAGAATTGATACTTCAAAATTATGCTCACTTGTATTTACAAGAATAAAGTTGCCCATGGCTGAAGATTGGACTGATAAATCACAATCAATATTTTTATTATGATTATTTTTAAACAAGTAATTGGTTGGGAAAGCATCTGACTTCAAAGAAGGCAATTCTTCATTTAAAAATTGAATACAAGGGGTTTTATGGCATATTGTTTGTGGAAAATGTTATTTCCCAGTTATCTAGACTGAAACACAGCTGAATCCAACCAGAATAATCTCATACAACATCTCTGCAGATCCTGTCCCACTGAAGGGTCACAATTCTATTAGCAGATCTATTAGGATGAGAGTCAAAGAAATTGAAAAAAAGAGAAACTTGGTCAATATCAAAAGTGTTAGGACTGAATGTATACAAATTGTTGCAGTTAGTTTTGATACGGAGAGTTTGATAATGTTTGAACAATAAATTACTCAAAACAAATGAATTTATTGTTCCCTGACATAAGCAATGTAATTAGAAGAGCATAACCATGACTTCGTAATGGCTAGGGTATGAGGTGGGATAGGAAAGCTGATGAATTTTAAATTATGTAATTTGAAGCCAGCAAGCAGGTGTATGACTTTACATGATTCCTGAAATAACACATTATTTAGATTCTGTCATTAAGCGTGCACAGCTTCTGTCCAGTCAAGTTAATAAAATCATCAGTTACCTGATGTCAGTGAGTGCATTGCATCTGTAAGCAGAAAAAAAAAAGGCAAGCAGACTGGAGATATAAAATAGGATGATGCAAACTATCCTAAATTTGCTTGTCCTCTGGCCTATATAGAAGTACGATCAACGTTTATGTAGCCGTGTACGCTGCCCCTGATCTACTGGAGTGCCAGAGCCCTCGATCCACAGGGCTCTGTGAGAAATCGGGCAAGGAAGGCAAGCGGCCGGCACGGCTGAGCTGAGACCTGCTGGGCAAACTGAGGGGCAAGGACACGGATCCTGGGAAGAGCATAGGGATGGAGATGAACTTCACAGGGGAAGTAAAGAGTAACAGGAGGGGCTTCTACAGGTGCGTCAGACAGAAAGGGAATGTCAGGGAAAGCACAGCCCTCCCCGCTCCATGAGGAAGACTGGCAAATGGGTAACAATGGATGAAGAGAAGCCTGAGCTGCTCAGTGACTTTTGTGCCTTCTCTGACAGCCTCTCGCTGAACTTGAGTGGATGGAGCACGGGGCAGGGACAGGAGGAGTCCCTCCCACTGTGAGTGAAGATCAGGTTCATGACCCCCCGAGGAACCTGAGCATGCATCAGTCCATGGCACCTGATGGGACGCACCCCAAAGTCCTGAGGGAACTGGCTGATGTGATTGCCAAGCCACTCTCCATGATATTTGAAAAGTCGTGGTGGTCAGGTCAAGTTTGTGGTGACTGGATAAAGGGAAATATTGAAATGGGTAGGAAAGGCTCTGTGCCTGGGAAGATCATGGAACAGATCCTTCTAGAAGCTGTGCTAAGGGAAAGATCCCTTTTCTTGGCAGGGGGATTTAGAAGCCTAAGAACTAAACAAATACCTCAGACCAAATGATCATTGGTATTTATTTTTCATGAGGATACTATCAGGTCAAAAAACTAATGCAAATTATTATGAAATTGTTCACATATTACCTCAGTTCCAAGTGGCTGAAATTTTTTCTTATCAATTTATATAACGCCTTTTCACAGATTAGTTTTCTGAGGTTTTTTGCTATTATGGACCCAGTGACTATCATATTGTGCACTTGGATTTGGTTTTTTTCCCACCCCCACCTTAATGCTAAATTATCAGCTTCAATATTGTCTTACATGTTCAATTTTCTGTTTCAGTAGCTCAGAGATTTAGATATTTTTTCAGTTCTCTTTCTCGAGGAGGTGGAATTCTGAAGTTCTATGCAAGCTGGTTTTGCAGTTATGTTCCCTGAGTTATGGGGGGGTTTATCCAAGTCCTCATTGTTGTCTTACAGAATTATTTCTT
Organism: Rhagologus leucostigma; assembly: GCA_013397725.1. Classification (NCBI taxonomy): domain Eukaryota; kingdom Metazoa; phylum Chordata; class Aves; order Passeriformes; genus Rhagologus; species Rhagologus leucostigma. The sequence goes on along the minus strand of VZTD01001046.1, from coordinate 942,257 downwards.
TTTAATGACTGACCTGAGGCTGATAACAGACAACGATTGCCAAGTTACATGAAAGGAGACAGTTTAATCTATTGGGGAAACCATTCCAAATTCAACAGGTCACAGTAATTTGCTGTTTGTTGTTTCACAGAAAAACTATGAAAAATATCTTGGTACTAAACAACAGGTCTTCAAGGTCACTTCGTACTTGAGCAAGGAGGATTAAAAATGATAAATTATGTCTCATTAGAGGTAATACAGTAGTGCTTGGTACTGGCTTGATTTTAGCAGATGTTTTTCCTATTAAAATCTAGAATATATGGCTCCAGTAAACATATGGAAGTAGTTGATTTACTCTCTTCATACAGAAAGAAATCTGTGAATAAGTCTCTAATGCATTCACTACTTTGTTTTAGAACAATCCTACAACGTTTTGGGAATACAGCTATTCAAGTAAATATTCTAGTAAGTAAACATTTACAGTAAATAAATACCTAGTATATTCTAGTAAATCAACAATAACACAGGAATAATAGTCTTAATAGTGCCATGATAATGGAAGAAAAGGGAATATTAATATAACCTTTTGTAAGATTTCTTAAATTGTATTTAAATCTTTCTTACATTAAGTTTTCCCTAAAAATAGTCTTTTTTTGTGTTAAGTGTCCTCTGCAATGTCTGCTTTTTTACAGGTCCCTTCAGTAATATTCTGTTTTGGCAATCATGGTTTGAAAATAATGCTTTGCTAACACAGTTACTGAGGCAAGGAGCAGAAAGTGACCGGAGCGCTTGACCACGCCAAACTGCCCAAATGGCAAATACATTCAATCATTTCTTAATTAAATTATTAGAATCTTCCATTGATAATCTATAAAAAGAAAAAGTGACACAAAGTTCCTTAACTGAAACGTTTCTGTGGAATATTCATTCCACTTCAGTTATAAATAGATTGCCCTGTGGGTTTCAGAGCATGCAGATGTCACTGTAGAGGAGAGCTGCAAGAGCTCTGTAACAGGAAGAAAAGAAGACACTCACACGGGTTAAAAAAATAGAAAGGAGATTAAACCAAACTGTTTTAACTATATAGGCTCGAACTACTAAATTTGCCTTAATGTGAAATAATGGCCATTTTTCTGTGGTCTTATAATTTAAGGCTGTCTTATATAGTGCCTGTCTGCCTTGCAATATTTCCGTGAGAAAAGCTCAAAGGAAGCAAGGCAAAACACAATATTGTCGAGGGAAGGGCTGGCACAGAGTAGCTAAACTGGAGGAGTGTTGGGGATATTGTCACCACCACCAGAACACTGGAAGAGATGAAAGCAGGGCCAAAGTCTCTGTTCTATACTGTTATCTTAACCATATCAGTAAAAATGGTTTACCTGCTATTTATGAGCTTGCAGGGCTATTTCTTGCAATGATTAATGGTAAGCAGCTGATTCCCTTTCCCTTCCAACCACTCATTAAGCATCTGAGGCAGACGAGAGTAAGTTTCTGCAAAGATGTGGCTGTTAATAACCTCACAGCTCTTAGCCCTGCAGGCTTAGAAATACTGTCTACGAGATTATGAGGTAATCTTAAAATTTAAGTACTGGTGTACAAGGTTTTGTTTTTATGAGGCCTCTGGCTGTACATCCAGCTTCCTTTCTGCAATTATGCAGGTTCAGAATTTTCAGAATTTTGTTCTGACTGTATGGAGTTACTCATGTTTTACTTTGAACAGGATTGCTTGTAGTGTTCTCTAGGTAGTTAATGGAAAGTCATTAGTACCTATGAATATCAAGAGTTCAGAAGGTTTCTGTCAGCATCTGCGTGGAGGTAACCGATACTGAGAATAAACCACGCGTATTATCTCCTGTGATGTTGCTCCTAAAAGGAATTGTTTTGCTGCTTACTCCGCAGGTCTGGATTTGCCCAGATTTTGCAGGGATTGGTTTGCACTGGCAAAATACGAGGATGAAGTTAGTTTAGATGCATAAAATAAATGAAAATCCTTTGAAGGCTGTACTTCTGCTAAATGTTCTTAGTATTAATAAGGTGCTATGGCAGGTAATGCAACTTAATTAATTAAGCTAGGAAGCAAATTGGTCTTTCCTGGCTGATTTCTTAAATATGCTTTCATCTCCTTGATGCTTCAGCTCAGGTAGTTTATATCTATGTAGAATTCAGAGGGGTGCTTTCCATTCTGGTGGAAAAGGTGCTTGTTGCAGCCAGAAGAGGCAGTGGGAAATGGAAATGTACCGGTGTCGTGAATCTGTCTCAGCAGATTTGTTCATGTAACATATGAGGCTGTCAAATCCCCTGTCATCCTTTGGGCTAAACCACTTAATACTTGAGTCTAGACCTATTAAGGCGATGGGGGAGCTCTGGATTTCACAGTGTGGTGGTACGAATCCTGAGGGGAGGGAATATTCCCAGAGATGCCCAGAGGGCACGTGGAACAAAGGACACGAATAAAGATATCGATAGGTTGTTATCGATCCAGAATCCCTCAGCTTTTGTGTTCACTGGAACTTCACAGAAAAATCTCTTTTAGGGAAGCTCATGCTAACATTATCTCCCTTGATAAAGGCACGGCATCTCCATAACCTGCAGCCTGGTGAGGCTGTGGGAGAGAAGTGTGGCAGCCACGCTCTGCTCCCCTCTTGGTGGCTGTGTAGGCAATGGGTTTTCATCCAGCTTTGTGAGAGTCCACTGATCACCTCTAGCAACAAGGTAATTTTGCTAAAACAAAGTTCAGAGACAAACAACTGCAAGTTAGTTGATTTTACTGTTTGTGGTATGGCTCTGTTGAAACAAGAATTATTTCCACTTCATCTGCACCCTTGCATTTGAATACAGCATTTTATTGTAGGTCTTACAGACTGGGTTTTCAGCAGCCAGTTAAAATTGTGAGAGAATATTTTTAGCTCTAGTGTGAGTGAAGAAGAAGAAATAGATGAGGACAAAAACTTGAAAGTAGGTGAGTTATCACGTGTTCCTGAGGTTTTCTCTTCTCTGTTAGCAGCAACAAATATTTCCTCAAGAGATGTAATGCCTCTTTAGCAAGTCCTGTCAAAAAGTCCTCCCTTGAATTTCTTTGTTGGAATATAGACAGACTAAAGATTATATGCGGTGGCAATATTTATACATATGCCACGGGTAAAAATAGAGTCCAGGTTATGTTGGTGTGTTTATGCATACAGTGGACGGGGAAAATTGTTAATTTTCTTCTCCATTTATTTATTGAATATTTATTGTATGCACAGGAAAGATACATACTTCGATTGAAAATCAATTACTAAATTGCTGAATGTTCCTGGCACACCTTTAAAAAACTTGTGGCTTTGAGGTTGTTGTTGCATTACTTTAAAAATAAACTTTTTTTTCTTAATAGAAGAGATATTTTCTTATTAAGGTTTTCATGTCTAGAAGGGCTTTGAAACACATTGCAAAATTAAATAAGTAAAGTGTGATTTAAGTCTCTTCCTTCTGCAAGACAAGCTTGAGATAAACAAATGAAATGTTGGGAAAGCATTGTTGAAGAAGGAATGCTGGAGCTATCTCTGTACTCTGGAATTCACAGAATGTGATATATTTCTCCTGAATTATTTGAAAATCTCTGTGGAAGAGGATAATGGCATTTCGCAAAGCTCTATATTTTTGTCTTTACTTTTAATCTACTTTTGTTCCTCCAGAGCCTTTCAGTATCCTTATTTTCTTGTGGGTTATGAGATAACCCTGGACTGCAGCAGTGTCCAGGGTGGGATTCATATGGTCAGAAGTAGCTGTCCAGGTTCCATTTATAGTCAATAGGGTCATTAGGGGCATGAGTTTGCCTCACTCGGGAGAGGACGTGTGAAATATGTGAGATGAATTGATCCTTTAAAAAGTGCAGATATTTCCAAGCTGAGCTGTAAAGAGCCCTGTTCTGATCAGCTGAGCTGTCCATGCCTGCACAGGTCATGTCTAATGCTAAGTGAAACAAATCTTCCCCCTGCCCGAGTGATAGCTCTGTTATCTTACTCTGGGAAGCTCTCTGAAAGTGAACTCCAGCCTAATGTGGGTGGCCAGAAGAGGCTTTCTAGGGAGTATTGAAGGGCAGGGATTTATTTCTGCCCTTTTCCTAGAATATGAATTTCACTCCTCTATCTTCTGGCTGATGATTGCTACACCTGGAAAAGGTTAATCCGTATAGTTTAAGATTATGTTAACTTCAAGAGTTTATTTTCAAACTTTGCAAGAAAATGAGAAATATGGTGCTATGTTCATTTAGCACTGCATTCTTGTTATCAAAAAAGGACAAGGTACTCTTCTATTTCATTTTGTATTCTGTCTTGCATAGATCCACAGTTCTAATCCTCTCCATGAAAAATCAGATCTCTTAGGAAAAGTGATTATTTAATTTGTGGTTTTCCTTCATTGTGCTGCCATCCCCTTTAAAATGCTAAAGATTTTAATGGCATAAATTACTTAACTGGTATTGTATAAGAAGAATAGGAAAAATATCAAGTTGCAATGGGATTTGGAATTTTTCTTTTTCAAGAACTGATTATAGATAATCCAAAAGTATGGTTGAACAGTCTTCATTAGAGTCTCTCAGCAATCTGAACTTAGGCAACAGACTGTGATTCTTAAATTGTTTTCATCAGTTTAGGACTGTTAGTTGTTTTTAGCTCTTTTCTTTTGGCATCCATCTGTCAGTAACATTCTCCTTCTGGCTAGCCACAGCAAAGCACCATTATCATTTCATTATATGCTAGGACAGAGGGGAAAATTGAGTCTGTGGTACTTATTTTTAAGATATCCTTCAAATCTTAGGTGCTTCTGATTGCCCTTATGTCATATGTCAAAGATATTTGTGTCTTGGGTACCGTAATGCAAGGATTATGGAAGTGAAGGGGAGGAATTGAAGTTTTAACGTATATCATAATAGTAACATAAATAAACATTGATTTGTTCAGGAGGAAAGATGAAGTTTTATTGTGTATATCAAAGAGGAGATATTAGAAAATGAGGCAAGGAAATGAACTATTGAGGAGAAATGGGATTGCTGGTTAATTGTTTATGGATATTTAGAACACTGCTCTGATGAGCAGAATGTGGCAAGAGGTAGATGCAGAGACTTCCATTAGGTGTCTTAGTGTCTTATGGTTCTAGTGATCAAACGAAGAGTAGCCAAAGGTGTGGCAATGCTGTTGTGCAGCCACGGGGTTCATGAGCTCCCCACCTATCTGCTGGAAAGGAATCCAGATGGCCCAATATCTGCTTGAAACATTTTGCAGTCAGTTTTCAGAAGTCCAGGAACAAAGAGTTAAAGGGAGGCTCATGGATAGCACTGTGGTGATTAAAGGTGAGCAGGTGAAATTGCAAGAGCAAAAGGTGGGGTTCATGGCAAAGTTTCTGAAATATTGACACTTCTGATACAGAAAAGGTGGAGAGAGATAAGAACAAATTTAAAATTCTGGACTTAATAAAGGAATAGTTAATAGCCTTGGTTACTGATATGGATACTGTGTGAGAAAAGACTTTCAAGAACTGGCAGTTCCCAAGCGACTTTCTAGCAAGGCCACAGACACTGGCTGTCCTTAAGAGAAGGTCAGCTAAATCATGAACCCTTCAAGGACTTAAGCCACAAGAGGAATTGTAGAAAAAGTGGAAAGTAGGTCAAGTGGCTAAGAATGACTGTCAAAGAGTACAAAAACCAAGTAAGGAAATATGAGAAAGTTAAGAAGAACCAGTGACCCAGGCGCATAAAATACTGGAAGAAAACGCTCTGCATGTCAATAACAAGGACTCAGTTATTTTTCTCTTGGCAGGGAAGGCAGCAGACACTGCCCAGAAGTGAAATCTACTTTTTGTCTTGGTTTTCAGCAAAACGTGTTTTAAACACGTGATCAAAGCTAATATGAAAGAAGTCACGATCCTAACCTGATCTGCATGGCTTCTATCTCATGGATATTTTAAAGATACTTAAGCTGGCAGACATCTTCTCTAGGGCATTTAGAGCACCAGCTAGAAAATCTTGGAGCCACTTGTAGTTGTGTGTAGAAGCTTGGAGAGAGTGACTGAGGTTCCAGCAGCCACCTGGAAAGTTCTAGAGCAGCTTTATGGAAAGCAGTTGAAGGAGCTGTTTCACGCTATTGATGAGGATCTGCTTGGCTGCAGATACAGATGTTTATTCCACCTGCAAAAATTACTGGTTTTATTCGCCTTCTCCCTGCTCCATCCTTTCTGTGCTGGGCAGGATACACAGCAATGATCTTTGGAGAAACTTCTTGGGATGTTCCCTGTCTTAAAAGCTCATATAATTACAGATTAGTGTCAGCCAGAAAGGAGCACGCTTAGAGCGTGTTTGCATTTCTGGTGTTGGTAACCTGCTGTCTCACAGTTGTTCTTCCTAGCACCTCCTGTCACAGCCTTTTAAGTCAGTAACAAAAATAATTTCATTTTTGGATTGAATTGTGCTTTTGAGGCAAGAATGTGGAGGCAAGAAGAATAAACATGCAGGGAAAATGATGAATTTTAGCCTAATCCTGAAAATAGAGAGAACTGGAGCTATTCAGGTCCTTCAGCACCTCAGGACTCACCTATCTCTGACTGTTGGATTTTTTGCAAGGAGGCTTTTAGCAGGCGAATGCTGCCAATTTACATCAGCAGGCAGGGCGCCCTTTTGTTCATGTGAATGCAAAAGTTGTATGGATATGGGTGTTGACGTGTAAAAGCTTCTACTCCTTTCAAAAACTAAACCCAGACTCATCCCCAAAACTGTTATATTTCATGTTTGTTTAGTTCTTTAGAATATTTTCATTATAAAATTCCCCCAAAGTATTCTGTTATCAGAATTAAATTGCATTTGATTGTCATCAGGTTGAGTCCTGAGGGAGAAACACCAGTTCCAAAGTACCCTGTTAAAGCACTGTAATGGGTCTATAACGTAGATCCTGCTGATTTCACCTACAGTAACTCAAATTACTTCTTTTATTGTTCTATCTAGCAAATGTTTTATGTAAAAAATGTTGCCTTTATACTGCTTTTTTAATTTAATTTGTTTTTATCTCTTAACCCTTGAGAGCTCCTGCCCCAGGAAGCATATCTTGCTCACAATCACTTGACTGGCAGAGTGGTAAACGCGGATGTTTTTCCGTTGGAGCCAGACCAACTTACATTTGTATATATCTATTGTCCATCTTTTCTCAGTGGTGTAGCTGAAATACAGACAAATAGTGAATAAAACACTTTCTCTGTGAGAATGTTAGTGAAGACTTCAGAATTAAAATAGCATTCTTGGCAACTGTCTTTTCCAGAAAACTATTTTGAGAATGAGTTACCGAGTGATAATTAGATATTGAAATGCGCCCAGTTTCACATTTCAGTGCTCCTTTCCAATTAGAATGGCATTAGAGCGAAAGTGTAGCTATATAATTGTATGAAGAATAGATCTAATTTTCTCAATGTCACTGCAATATCACCTTTCAGTAGTAATGGTACTGAATGATTACGCATATCATTTAGTAATAGTATTTTATCCATTTCACAGAGGGATCTTTTTTATTAATTTTTTTTTTTAAGTGGACGTGCGATCAGATGGTAAATGAGCACACAGAGAAGAGGCCGTGCTACGTACAAATGTGTCAGTGCAAGTGGTGCTGCATTCTGAGCTGCTGGCAGTGACCCTGTGTTTGCTAACATGCAGCATCTGCAGGCAGAGTACACCTTACCCGGCTTTTTAATGGTCAAAAAAAGCAATTGCAAAACCCTCTTAGCCCACAAGTTAAGAAGAAGATCTTTACAATTTCTTTTTGGTCTGCTGTTGTATGTAACTACAAAATGAGTTCTGATACAGGTGTAGGAATAAATAGTGCCATTAGCCTTGCTGGTTAGCAGGCATTTTGTATTCATCCTTCCCTCTCGGTCTCTATCGTTCCATCTTCCTGTGGAGCAAAGCAGGCTGCAAAATGGATAATCCCTGTGAGGAGGCAGTGCTACAGAGCTCAAATCAATCATGCCAAATGCTACTAGAAATATTTCTTATAGGTCATGATTGGAAATTTATCCAGCAATTTCCATTTAAATGGCAGCTGCTAGAAGCAGGCTGTATAGAAATATCGTGTTTAGGCTTTCAGGTACGTCCCTCAGGGCTCTGGGAGAACATGGGCTCTTCACTTTAATTCCATAAATATTAGTACAGCAGTGTATTGCACGGTTGAAAATACAGTATCAGCTTAATCAGAGGCACCCAAGGGTTAAATTTGATGCAATGTTTGTTCGGTGGTGCTTCCAAGACCTGGACAGCGAGGGATTTTTTGCTTTAACAACTGCTGCAGAAGCATATTGAGATTTAACTTTGTGCCTAAGCTTTTAGATAAGAGTTTTTCACATTTCTGTGGTATTTACTTCTCTCTCTGGCCTCATCTCCTTCTCATGTCTTCCCTTCAGATGCACAGATTTACTCGAGGCAGAAACAGTCTCTAATTACGTGTGTGCTTGTCCCTGGAACTGCCATGACCCTTCTGAATATGTTCTATTTCAGTGTTAATTCTTATTCTTCTGTTGGATCTCAAATGCCACTGAAATAAGCCAGGTGTGAAGGTTGCCCTGGCTATACCCCAAATTCCTAAAATAAGCCTTTGGCTAGTCCTGCATATGCTTTATTCATTTAAAAGTTCCCTAAAGTAATATCCTGTGTTATCAGTGCAAAACAAATGGACCATTTCTGGTAGCATTTTGATAAACCAAATTCTAAATTAAAAAAGGGTCATGTTACAGTTTTAAGCAAGGACTTCAAAACTGGCTTTTGCCTGTGTCTGGTGGATTGTTTGAAAGGCCTAAGCATGCCTAATGGGTGTTCTGGTGGTTCATTTCTAAAGATATCTGTAAACGATATGTCATTATTTTCTCTAATTACGAATGTAATAAACGAAGAGGATTCTGAAGGATGTTTTCAGAAAATAATGGTCCTTAGCTTTTGAGAAGCTGAAATAATTAAAAGAAGATAATTCTTAGCTCTAGGGTGTAATGATATAACACCAACAACAAAATTAGGTGGAATAAAATGCTAAATGTTTTTATAAATTACATTATAAAAATCCAATGAATTAAAATAAAACTGACACTCCATGCAGCTGCTGTTGATGCTTTACACAATAGCAGATTGAGAGCAAAAGATGTATTGTCTAACCTGCACAAATTTTCTACCTTTTCTATTGTTGACTAGTGACTTGCTTTATCTCTCTATCTGGTTTGGATTTCCTTTGTTTTAATTGTGATCATTACAAAGAAATATGTGATCTATCCAGTTGGAAATATCAGCAGGGTTCTGACACCATTAATGTTTTATTTGCTTATGGTATTGAGAAGCAAAACATTTTCGAAGAAGAGTGTGCTCAGACTGTTGTAAATTACAAAAGAAAATATTTTGATCGTGGAAACTTTGTGCCTTGGTGTCAAACTGAAACCTGGTGTATGACTGTGCCAAATTCATAGTAAATACCGCAGAGTACATACTTCAATTTTCATTCTTGTAGCCACTGAACAGTTCTAGTGGAGTCCTCCTAGAGATTCCTTTTATTTGTGGAAATAAATTTGCAGTTTGTTTCAGCTGGGACAAGCTTGGTACTTCTTTGCCTCTTTGAAAATGCTGTGTCAGAAGCAAAGACTTCAAAGTGTGTCATTGTGTTGCTGCCAGAAGTAGTTCTTGTACTTATGATTCTAGACATCCTTGAACTCAGCAGCAAAAAGGACAGATGGCCAGTGAAGGGGACTGACTGACTTGAACAAATTTAAGCCTCTCAAGACTCTCTGTGTGGATTTGGTTTTTATTTTTACGGTCATATTTTCTGTCATTTGTGATGGAAATGAGGAACGCAAACCAGCCAGAATACAGTGACGTATCGTGGGCCACCAGAGTAATGGAGTTTACAGTACCTAAATTGTCCTTCATGTAACAAGGGATTTTCCCAGATAAAGAATAGGTGTGGGTGTGTTATCGGGCTCTGCACACTGCTTTTGTTGTTTGCCAGAGTTAATACGGGCTTGGAAATTCTATTCATCAGCATTTCCTCCCAGTGGAGCCTGTCCAATATACTTTACCTTAATGTATTCCAAACATCTGCATTCAAATAATTTATTCATAGGCTGAAATCTCTAATCCCAGTCTGAGGTGCAGAAATGTTTGCTTGGTCACTTTCACTCCGTTAATCTGGGACAGTGACAGGCAGGTCACACGGCGCCCGTCCTTTCTCATGCAGCTGTGGCAACAGTGGCTTGTTAGTCCTTTTCTCAAAGAGCAGGTAGAGGCAGCAGCCTGTGTGGCTGTATTGAGAATCAGCTAATGGACAGAAAGTACCTGCTCCGACACATTAATTCCCTTCCCTGTCAGGCTGCATCATTGTAGAGTGCGCATGATGGGAAGCAAGGTCCCATCGCACTATGGCACCTGCTGCTTTTCCATCTGCCGAGCGCAATAGCTCCTTTGATTGCCCATTTTTCAGCCTAATGACTTTATTCCTTTCCTTTTTGTGAAGTTTTTACATTTTTATTGTTATTTTGATAGGCATGGTTTGTAGGGTTTTTTTAATTTCCTCTTCTCCAGTGGGCACTTGGAGCGTTGTTAAAAGAATAACTAACAAAACAATATTCCAAACCTGTGCCCACATTCTGTGTGCCCCAAGTGTTGTGTTTCATAATTTATTCTGATAAAGTTGTCATGGTGATAATGTCTCTTGAGAATGGAAGTGCCATGTGCCTGGCTGATTACAGGAAACAGCTCAGATGGTACATAAACTGGTAAATATTGAACCCATGGGCAATAACATTAGCTGTATTTTGTCCGTTTATTTATTTATTCACTGTAGCTCTGGTCAGCTTGATTATGCAAAGAGTGTGACAATTCGTATTTTACTTTCTGTACACTTAAATTTATGAGAATGGGATACAGGATTCTGCTGTGGTTTTGATTTTCTTTTTTTTAAATCCAGTGACATAAATGTTGGCAGAGATCCCTGAAATAGCCTTTGAGTTCCATCTAAAGCTGTTGATTTGGCTGGATTAGTCAAAGCACCAGATCATTAATACATATCGAACATCTGTCAAAAAGAGAACTTCCAATTAACAGATGTATCATCTGTAAATTGTGACTTCAGATTTTGTGTGAGAGAAGTGCCTTTAGGATTCTTGATAAATGATGATTTATTAATTTCAAATATGAAGATAAAAGACACACGTTTAAATATGATTTTCTTCCTTCAAGAAGAAAACAGAATAATGTCTTTCATGACAAACATTGATTATGATATTATCAAAGCGTACTGGTGCAATCCTTGCAGTTCCTCTAGGAAAAATCTTTCAGTGGTGAATTTTAAAATTACACACTCCAGCAGGGAAAGTTTAGGTTATGATATGCTTTTTCTTTTTTTTTTTTTTCATTTGTTGTGTCGTGTAGTCTTCAATCTGCATGTGAGAAATGCCAGGGAATTTTTATACAAATGTGAACTATAAGTTACTGAACTATTTCAGTTTTTTGTGTGTTTTTCCATGATACTTTTGTTTATTTCTGTTAAGTGATTTAGAAAGGCGTCAGCTCCATTTAAGTGTACAGGCTTTGTGGGTGGGGGTCTGCTGCACATGACTTCCACTGGAGTTTTTAAAACTATTTCTCACTTCTAATTGTAGATAGAGAATTTTTCAAATAGTCCTAAAGCGCTCAGTAAATGAGCTCTACACAGTGCCCTTTAAACACCTTGGCAAGAACCTCTCCTTACGGACAGAGATGTAAGGCCTGACACATGTATTTGAATGATGTTTGTAAGCGTCCTGATCAGCACAGTTTTAAACAAGATCCACAACTTACCCAAACCAGGATGGGATTATGCAGGGACATGGAACTGGTTGGAGAGTCCCCTGAGCAGATGGGAAGCGGTATTAGAGTAGTGTTTTAAGCAGTGTCGTGAGCAGGAGCCAAGGAGAGAACTGCAGGCCAAATGCAGAGGAGCTGGTGGCCTTGCAGGCGGTGGGGAGCAGCTCCTGAGCAGTCTGTTCACCACGGTACCCCTCGGCACTGGCAGGGACGTGCAGGAACGTGGGTCACTCGGGGACACGGTGATGTGGGACCAGCTCTAGGCCCACACTGGCTTTTTGTGTGTGTTCAACAGAACAGTTTTTCCAGGTAATTCCTGTCTAGCAGAGCAGCACAGGGATGCCACAGCTGTGGCTCTGAAGTCTCTCGAGGTCATGTCAGTGTGAACACAAGCTGCAGTGTCGTGTGATGGACGTCCCACAGGCAGCGGTTCTCTGTTTCTAGTAGATCCTGAATTTCTAGGAAGGGTCTAGATTGAGAGCTTTCTGCAACTTTCATGAATAAGGACCCCTCTCCTAGTAAGCAATAACTTATTTTTTAATATAAGATTAGTAGCAGGGGCCCTGTCCCTGTCATGGTTGGAGCCTGTATCTGTTTGCGTGGCTTCTTGCCCAAGGGGCCTGCTGACAAGAGGGGGCTCTGGAATGCACAAAGCCAGCTGATCACTGTATGATTTGCATCTCTGTGCACAGTTTTGGTTACGTAGACTGAGTGTCCTGGGCTCTACCCACCTGCTTCTCCGTGGCTGAGTGGCTGAGATATCACAGCAACCACGGCGCTAAGGCGTTCAGCAGTGCCTGCGGGATCACGGAACTGATGCAGAGCAGGAGGTGTCTGCCCTTGAACAGAAACACCCCTGCCGTGCTCAGGGCTTGGAGCAGCTCACAGCTCGAGGAGACACGTTTGCTGTGACACGACAGGTGGTGCCAGGCAGGCACATGCTCCTCATCCAGCGCCGTATCCTCGAGTGCTCTCGCTCAGCTGCTGCACGGTTCCTCTAAATTCCGAGAGGAGCCAGCTCCTTACTACTGCTATCCTAGTTCTGCAACCCTGTTCTAGGGAGGGCTGTCGCTGTACAGCACAGATGTACCACACAACTAGCACAGAGTGCCGTACGTATGACTACATAGCTCAAATGCAAATTCTTTGAAACACTGTGGCAGGATTATATTGCAGAATCACGTGAGAAGATAATGAAGAAGAGAGGAGGAGCAAGGAATGAATTTAGGAAATAGAAGGCTTCTATAGTAAATGTGAAATGTGACTTCCTAATAAGAATGTGAGGCTTGACCTCAAAAACTCTCTCTGCTACCCGTGTTTTCCTTTGTTTTGAACATGGATCTGAGAGGTTCACTTCTTGAGCACCAGCTCTGGCACTGGAACACCTACTTGGAACAGGCGATTTCCCCCCCCTTTACTGTGCAGAGCCAGGTTTTATAGACCCCTCATATTCTCCAGTGTTGTCTCTTTCCCGCATCTCATTCCCTGCTGAGTCAGGAGACTCACCTGACTGCATGCTTCAAGTGCAAATTTCCAATCTCTAATCTAAAAAAAAAAAAATGCAGTCTGGTGCATCATCATGGGAGGACCTGAGTACCGTGGTTGCAAGCTACATCTCTGTCACGGAATGCAGAGCTTCCCACCTCTGCTGCTGGGAGCCTGAAGGGCTGACAGACTCTCAGACCTCTTGTTATTTTCAGACTTCCTACTGTGCAGGCATGGGAGCCTGGGAGGCTCAGTTTAACAATCTCTCAGTTCCTCTTGCAAAAATTCACCAGCATTCTGCCAGGACTGAGGGTGAAAGACAAGCAGTTGTTCAGGATCCTGATTACAACTTTGTTTATGTTTTGTTGAAATTAATGAATTTCCCTTTAAAAAACCATAACATTGCCTTCTAATGGATAATTCACTTCTTGATCTGTGACAGAACTGTGAATTTTTCCCTACAAATTTGGCATTTCTATTTTGAAGATACCCATTTTTCTACAGTGCTTTCCTATCATCGGTCAGGTCAGTAAACCTTTCATGAATGGCAAGGTTTTTCATACATTCGGAATTAAACAAATCCTCTCATATTTTAATGTTCAAGGGAATTCACGTCTTCTGCCCTCCCAAGATGTCAGTCACAAACTCCCAGTGGAGTAGGATTTTTCAGTAGAGCTATAATTTCACCTACGTCTGTGCAAGAGCAAATTGATTCACAACCCTAAGCTACTGTACAAGAGGGGAAAATTAACTGCTTCTGCAAGTCATGAAATTGTTATAAAAAACCCCCCCAAAACGGAAACTTATTATAAAGTCAGTGTGAAAAGATTCAGTCCCTGACACTTCTCTGTTTCTTGTGAGAACTTGCAGTATATTTAGCTCTTTGACAAGGTTATACATTACACCTAGAAAGAAAGGGGAAGGAGACACTCCACACTGCAGACAAAGCCTGGAATTATCTTTAGTAGGTGAAAGACGGCTGTGACCCCAGCTCAGTGCTGTGATGGAGAGCTGCTGGTGTGACAGCTCCTTTCTGCACTCTCAGATACAATGAGACAGATGGAAGCAGAGTGTCATTCTCCTACTTCCCATTCTGCACGAATCAGAGAGAGATTCAAACTTGGTAAAAGCAGAATGAGATGCTTTCAGCGTACTTTCAACTTGCAGTGTTTGAAAGGCTGGAGTTTCTATGTTATCTGAACACCATTGACAGGAAAATGAAAAAAAGGGGAAAAGCTGATACATTTCTTCCTACAAATGACTCAAAATGCTGGAGTTCACATCTTTTTATTTTTTGTGCTCAGCTGAAAGTTTGAGGACAGCTGTTTACAGTTTTTCCAGAGAGAAAAGGAGGAAGGGGAATAGTCACTGAAGATCCAGAAGATGTATGAAGTAAAAATATACCAAATCCATCATCCCCTTTCAGCCCTTATTTCAGTGACCCTCCAATGCAGCCCCTTCCCACCTCTCCCAACCTTTAAATGCATTCTGCTGAAAGTCCTAACCAAGAACCATGATCAGTAGAACACAGATGCCAAACAGGCTGGTCAAGCAAACAGCCTAGCTGCCAAAACACACCATCTGCTTTTTTAAAGACCTGTGGCAATTTTAAAACATTTATAAGAGCTCTGGTAACATGCTAAATACAAAGCCATGAAATCAGTTTGGAAACAGTTATTATTTAAGGATCTGTAGATGTTAAAATCAGTGAAAGTTTGGTCAGTTTGAAAGGAAAGTCAGAAACTTTTGAGGGCTTAAATCTACTTTTAAGCAGAAATTAAAGTAAATGGCCCTGAACCGGTGTGTATGTGACAATAGAATGAAAGAATCACAGACAGTGCTTGGTTACACACCACGTACTCAGTTCAAGCAGCACCTCTCCCGTGGGCTGGTTTGTGAGCTGAGGTTTTAGCCCTCTGTAGGTTAAACCTTTTGGTCTTGAAGCTCTTACCCGGTGTTTGAATCAATTCAGCCGGTGTTGTGGACTTGCACACAGTGTTCCCAGCAAGTTTCTAGGAGATTTTGAAACCCAGAGCAGATGTCCCCTTCCTCTAATAAGACATTTTGATTCTAAGTGGTCATAGCAACAAAATGCCCTCCTTGGCCTTTTAGAAGAATACCTTGATAGGAAAAGCATTTTAATTAAAGAAATATACTAATTAGCTACCACCTGAAGTGAAGATAGGAGTTTCACTTCATTAGCAAGGCTGGGTGTGTTGGAGAAACTCACCTGGCAACAAGAGGACCCATTTTTCAGGCTATTTTCAATATTTCTCTTCCTGCAGGGAGAAAGCAATCTTAATTAAAACCTGTGAAAAGCAGGGCATTTTTAGCTGTTAATTTACAGAAGTTTGAATAAGTCAAAAGAGGAAAAGGCACCTTTTGGCAAATAGTGCATATAGATGGCTGCCAGCAAGCCTGCACTTAGCAACAGGAGCTTTTCTATAAGCCTGAGGGAGGCTGTTGTACTGCTGGAACTGCAGGGTTCTTCCGAGCTGAAGCCTGGGGTCAGTGCTGTTCATGAGCGTGTGTCCCCTGACCCAGACAGGGCCTTTAAACCCTTCCATCCCATACAGTTTGCACTACAGACTATTTCTATGCCTGTCAGAAATAATCTGTGCAGCTAAACCCAGAATTTCATGGTCCCATGTACAGTCTGTGCATGCATCTCAGGGCTTTTCTGCCTTTGCCCCCAGCTTTTTTTTTTTTTGGTTTATTTCCAGCTATTTTCAGATATCCATGCAAGATGGAGGAAGAAAAGAAGTTTGTTTTCAGTATTTAATGCTTGATTTGTGGGCTTTGCTCTCTCAGTCTCTTGTGCTGACACGCACACCCAGCGTGGGGCACGGCTCGAACACGCTCTGTTCAGCCGTCCTGCCCCCGAGCAGATCCAGGGCAGTGGGAGCTCATTCGGGGCGATTCTTTCATCTCAATAGCTCCATTTGGTGCCTGCTCCCACATCAGCTTGAATTTTTTCACTTGTGTGGGTTTCAATAATTTGTGTTTGCGGGATTTCTCTGCCTCCCCCTTTTTGTCAATTAGAAGTACTCGGTCGTAATTGCCAGCCAAACGAGCCCATTCGGGTGCTAGATGGGGGTTTTTTGGTCCAAAGTCACCATGTTTTGACAAGACTTGCTGCTGGATTAGAAGGCCTGGCAGCATTTCAGGGGCCTGTTAAGAAGCCTGATTGAAAATTTGCACTTTGTTAATGCTGAATTGAGGGATGGTCTTTAAACAGTGACTTCCTGTTGCAGATAACGAGGGTCACACAGACAAGTGCTGCTGGTCAGGTAGGCTCTCAAGGTGGGCATTAAATGGAAGATTTCTGAACTGACAAGACTGGAGCTTTCTGGAGAAGCTCAGGAGCAGCCAAGTCAGGTGGCCTTGATTTGAATCCATAACAAGCTTGGTGAACCTCAAGATCTGACTGTAGGCGAAGCAGAATTTCCCTGTGTTCTACCCTACTCAAATTAATTGCAAATCTTCCAAATTAATCATTTTCTAATAGGATATAGTGATGTCGTTGTTGATGTACCTCTAACACAATCCTTTCCTTTTCCTCTTTCCATCAGCACTGCTTTCAGAATTAGCAGCAATTTAGATGTCTGGAAAAAATATAAATAAGAACATCCTTATTATGTGGATGACAACTGAGATTATTTCGGCAATGCTATTTATAGTAAAGCTCTTCTTAAAATTGTTCAATTAATGTAAATACTTCAAACTGCTGGTCTGATACATTCTCTCTATTTAAAGAAGGAAAAATAGGATTTTTTTTAAGCATCAGTCAAATGAAGCCAGATGCATAGGCACTGCAGAAAAAAAAGTATGACATTTCTGTGTGCATTGTGGATTCTGTCTTCAACAAATATCTGCTCGAGCCACGCAGTGTGGCACTTTGGCCCCTAGGCAGCCACCCCTCAATCCCCTTAGAAGCAAGCACAGGGTGAATTTAGTAGTAGCATACAGCAACATCTTCATGGCTCCTGTTGAAGGTGCTTACATGATATTTATTGTAAATGCCAAATCTGACTATGTTGTAGAGTTCTTTTTGCTTCCAGAAGCATGTTGATGCTTAAACTTCACCATTCTGTATTTGAGGCTGATGTAAAAATATTTTGCTATACATTCATCTCCACTGGTAGCACAGACACGGTGAGGAGTGCTCTGAGGGATCCAGTATTTAATGTTGTCAGCATCCAAGTTGCCGTCCTCCACAGTAACTCAGGTACTTCGGGGTGATACATGTCGATGATTCTCGGGACAGCAGAGTCTGCTTGGTGGAGCAGGCGAGTGCTGTGCTGCTTTCTTCCTTCAGAGGAAGTTATGTACATCCCCATTGCTTCACAGGAATAAATAACAGTTTTGAATAATTACCTAAGTATTATAGGCAGGGCTGGCTGGGTGATACACTGTGCCCTTAAATCAGCTGTTTTTACTCACCAGGCAAATGAAATCTTTTAGAGGCATAAAATACAAAGCCTGTTTGAAATAACCGAGTCACTGACTTTGCTTAGTCTCCACATGAGTAATTTTGTTTCACTGAAAATAATACAGCTTTGCTGGAAGCTCATGTCGGAATTTGGGAGAATATTAGCATAAATTGTTTGAAAAATATCCCTGCTCTTAACCTTATTTCTTTTCTCTGTTCTTGCAATTTCCATATCTTAGCATAAACCCATGTGAGCACAATTTTTCAGTATTTTAAGTGAAGCAGGGTTTATGAGGAAGGTTAATATCTTTTATTTGCCTAACTGATATAGTTAGGGAAGATCAGACAGACTTTTTTTGGCATACAATTCCTCAGATCATTGGAGATGGTCTGGAGCTCCTGAAATCTTGTTTGTTTTCCTCTAAATATGACGTCTAATAAAACGATATTAAATCTCCCTACATACTTTGTTTAGATCCTTAGACTCTAACAACATTATCATTTTAATACATCGTAATTGTATATGAATAATATATTCTAGACAAATTATCCTCAGTTTTTTTGTAGAACATATTGTCTGGAAGGCAGAGAAAGTGCAAACTAACCTAATTTATTCTCCCTCAGTGCAAAAGCAATCCTATGTGCTACGTAGATTCCTACCCAAATTTTCTTCTATGGCTAATAACCAGCCTATTTTCCCTATCTATGAGAGTCTTCAGAACTTAAATAAAATTTAAGTATCCATTCAGAAATACCCTAGCTGGGGGTGCCTCATGATTCTCCAGTTGGCCTCAACCATAAGATTTTTATCTCATAAGATTTTATGTCATATTGTGTTGTGTCACGAACCAAACCCCTGTCTGCATTCAGCAGAGAGGTGCAGGTGGCATTGTTTCCAAATGCATTCTTGTTCAGACTATTCTTAAAGTTTCAATGAATGGTTGTGAACCACAGCCAAAGAGGGCGTGCAGCAAGATCCCAACAGTGTCCAGGGCTTCTCAGCTAAAAGGTGGCCAGAGGCAGACTGTTCTGGTCTCCACTGACACAGAGTTGTGGCTCAGGGTCTTTTGTCTCTCTCCGAGAACCATGACTTGGGCTAGAGCAGAAGCTACTGCATGTTTCCATTGCTAAGAGCAAATCCCAAGACATGGATTAGTAAGTAGTGTTTCTGAACTCATAACTGGACTGTCGTTATAAAGTCACTATATATTTAAAAAATTAGGTGCATATACATGTTTAAAGCAAACTTTTCCTCTTGGTGCACATACGTGCTGGAAGTACATCCATGGCGTAAGCAAAGCGGAATTAGTTTTGTAGGAAGCCGAGAACTCCTTCATCTGGAAGGGGCAGCACCTCATTTAGCACCTGAAACTGATCACTGCTGGTGACATCTCTTGGAGATGACATTGGTGAAGGTGTTTGTAGGGCAACAGCAGCGGAGAGACCACAGCTGCTGGGTGGAAAGGAGCTCCGGATCCTGTCAGATCCAAACTGCCAGAGACAGGAGTGCCCACCCAGCTGGGTGCCAGGGTTATCAGCAGAGATGGCTGAAGTCTCTCTGTTCTGTCTGGATGAGCCAGCCCTGCCCGTCCCCTCCCGCAGTAGTGCTGTGCTGCTTTACCTGGGCAAAACAAGGTTTGTAGGGACAAGGGGTGTAATTTATTGACTGAGATTGACTTGGCAGCTGCTCCCTTGTACTTTACATTGCCTTCCTTCCTACAGCATCCTAGCTTGGAAGCTCCTAGTGGGAAAAAAAAAAGGTATGGAGTGTGACAGCACACTAGAAAACAGGAGAGAAAGTAATTTTTGCCATAATACCTGCAGTTATTGGAATATTTAGATGAAAATTGTCCTCTAATACCATATTTCCCTGGTTTCAGAGGATTTATCATTATTTGCAATGGCTCTTCCGCCCCCACAAAGGGAAAAAAAATGTAGTCAAAAAGTAGAATTCTTGTTCTGAACAGGAAAGTGAAAGAAAAACAGTGTAGTGCAAAAACCGAAATTTTGTTTGGGGATAAATTGAAATGATACTTTCATTCAGTCATATCAAAAAGTCTAAACAAAGTCAAACAATACTGTCTGATTCAACTTCTAAAACTGCATTCAGTCACAAGAAGTTGTAATCATAGTGTTTCAATCCTGTGTTAGTAATCGTAATCCACAAAACATTTTCATATTCTTTAAATATCAGATGACTGAACTTCTCATAATCAAAAGTTTCAGTGATTTGCCAATATGATTCATGACAAAACCTGCTACAATTCCAAAATCTTTTAATTTACTCTCTAGTGGAAGATCTTCCTTTCTAGAATTTTATCTACCTCTGCAGTGTAATGGACTTGTGGCTCCAAATATTTTTACAGTACGTGCTGTGAAGTGCTTTGAGAGATAATTGGCTGGTGTTCTTTTGCATCTGTGAGGTTTGGGTAGATTCAGTTTAAAGCCTGGATGAGAATGAAAACTTATGGGCTGATTTTCAAATCATTTTGCATTCAGTGGATTATACTGGTTAAATACTAGTTTGGTTTGGTTTGGTTTTGCTTTTTGACTCAGTCTGGTTTTAGATTATTGACTATTGTGAAATGGGACCATTTGAAAAGATACTGCTCATTTAGGGTGACTAATCAAGTAAAACTCTTCCAGAGAGATGCATAAATATACTTTTCTGTATTTGCCCAAGTCTTTTTATGATGGCAGGTGAAGGCAGAGTGAGCACCTCTCTCAGGGAGAGGGATTTGGTGTGTGTTGGATGAGCCCAGCATGCATTTTCCTCTCATTGCCTCAAACTTGCCATGATAATTTTTCTTTTTCTTTATACTTAAACCTCAAAGAAATAATGTGGTCATCCTGAGGGCAGAGAAATTGTTATTAAGATAAACATGATTATGACAGATATTGTACCAAATTCAGTATGCCACATAACTACTACTCAGCTAGCTGCTAACCGTGTGGGAACTCCAGCACTTTATGCATCCTTTGAGGCAGAAAACAGGCTCTTTTTAAATTGAAAAAGATTCAACTGATTGGACTGATTGCTGTAAGTAGAGTGATGTCATTGGGACAGGTTTTTAATGGACAGTGCCTCCTTAAATTCTATAGGAGAGTATTTGCAGGTTTGTACGAACTGACGGTGCTGTGCAATCACTTTGTTTGGTGACTGGCTGTACTAATTTGGTGAATCAGTGAGATGGTGATTCAGTTCAGGATCACTGTTAATCTAATGATTTTTATTGACTCAATTTCAATTTTGACCTTTCCTTGTATCATCTAATTTAATTTTAGTAAAGGTTTACAGTAGAGACTGTAGCAATATATTAGATATTAAGTTTTCTCTTTTTTCAGCTTTTAAAAAAGCCTATGAAAAACAGACAGAACCAGTTATTCTTCCAGCACAGCAGCTTGAATGAAAACTTCAAGGATCTAAACAGATGAGGCAAGGAATGCGAGGGCCACTTGGATTATTGTCACAGGATATGTAACTTGGTATAACTGGGTTATCAGATTAGAGACTTTCTGTCCAAATCCAGTGTAGTAGAAAATGCTTTCTGTGGCCATAGAGCTAAATCAGAGGTGCTTAGGCTGTTATGAATTTATGGGGGTTTTGGAAGGATGTAAATCAGGTTAAAAAGACTTGTTTCCAGCTGTAATTACTTCATAAACCCGAGTGATACAGTACTGCACCTAGGCAACAATGCCAAACTAACAGGGCAGAATAAACACGCAAAAGGGAATGACACATAGGAGATAAGGAGGAATAATTTGTTTGCAGACTTCGTTTCGTGATTCTGTAACATATTTATCGTGGAAAAAGCAGAGGGATTTCAAAGCAGCAATTCTGGGCACTCCTCCAGAAATAAGTGCAGCTGTTTATGCCTTAAAGTCAATTATTTTTCTCGTTTGTGCTCTAATCATTCATTATTTGTAGATGCCACAAAACAATCCGTGAAGCACTGACAGAACAAACATTATTCCCTGTAGAGTTTTTTTAAAATATTTATTGTATGCTTAAAGTTTGTATGAGGTGGTTCTATGAACTCAGCAGTACTGAGGGTGGAGAGGGCAGCAATGTGTGAATTTAAAGCCTTTTAGCACTATTAAAAATCAAAGCCTTATTTATTTTTAAAATCACTTGGTTGATGTTTTCCCTTTTCTTCTGGCACATGTTACTGTTGGGATAAATCTATTATCTGTGGGCTGAGTCAGTATGAATCTGCTGCACTGTGAGCCATGTCAATATTTCAAAGAAGGATTTATTTCTGTCACTATAATGGTACAAATATCTCTGTCCATCTGATGCTCACTTGCCTGCCACTGGATCCTCACCTTGAGGATTTCAGGAGTGGGTTAATTATTAATAGAGGGCAGATATGATCCTTGGTACAATGAAACAATGCTCCCAGCAATCACTATGGTCTTCAATTTAGTATTGTGAGCTTTGGGAACCCTGAGTAAAAGCCCAAGACATCTGCATTTTTAAAAGCATTAATCCCAGAAAGTTGTGTTAGACTTGTTGCCTGAAATATGCAAAAAAATGGCTCAGGTAGGTCCCTGTGGTCCACCCAGTTCAACAGAATGTTGAACCAGACCAAAAAAAAAAATGGGTGCCACTTGATAACCAGTCTGTGTTGCAGCAGCACCTCTGTCTTCAGTAAGCAGAGCAGCGTGTCAGTAAGTGGGATATCAGACTCTCTTTGTAGGATCTTGTAGGCCTGGCTGGCTGAATGATGCAAAGGATGAACCCTCTGCTTTGTTTCCTGCTGCCTCTAGTTCTGTAAAAGCAGAGAGAAACAGGAGGAATAAACAGTCTGGTTATGTTGTGCCTGTTAAAATTGACAGCTCTTTGTACTAGAAGAGGGAAGAAATTCCCAGACACAAGGGCCAGAGCCTCTAGTGGGACAGGAGCAGCTTTGCATTGTACAAGAAATGAAAAGAGGAGAGGATGGTACAAGAATAAAACAGAAAAAATGATGGGGAGAGGAAGGAAATATGTCCAGTAATAGAGAAACATGTAAGAGAACAGGAGGGACAGCAGGGAAAGACCAGCAAAAGACCTGTTTTCTACTTGACTGCCTGTGTTTTGGGTGCAGACTGCTGCATGCAGTGAGGCCCTGGCATTTAGAATTACAGTTCAATAGGACTTAAAGGCAGCTCATATTTGAAAAGCTTTATTACAAACCCAGCCCTTCTTTCCTATTCCAGTTTTGATTTTTTCAAAAGAGAGACTGATCTTGCTTTTCATTTGGGTACGAGATGAGCAGAAATTTTTTACTGGAGTAATCAGTTCTTCAGTAGCACTGAAGGAACCTAATTCAACTTCTATTTGTGGATGTAAATCAGGGAAGATGCAGATGAAACGAAATGAGTGGGAGAGAGGAATAAGAGGCAAAGAGTGAGAGTGGCCTTGCCCTCACATCTCTGCCAGTGCCTGAACCCAGGTGACTTCCCTGTGAGGTGTGAGAGAATGACAGCCAGTGGCCATACCTGGGTGTCGTGGTCTTCTTTTGGTGTTTTAGTCTCCTGGATCTGTTTCTAAGGGAAGGCTGGTGTTGGCTTTTGCAAGGGACAGCAAAAGGCTGAATTCCCTGCACAGAGCAGTGTGCTGCGACACCATGAGTGACCTGGGATAGGTAGCTCTGCTTCCCAGTGCAAACTGTGCCACATCTTGGTCCCTTAGGCTCTGCTGCACAAGGTGGTATCTAGGACTCACATCCAAGGTGCTTCATTTTGTATCTACTATTAAAGTAGATAATGTACTAGAGAGGGAAATGTACCAGAATGAGAAACAAAGGCGGATTGCATGTTTTCTGGAGTATTATTCTGTTAGCAACCAGCATACTCAGCTTTGAAAATAAGCTCTGCACAGGGATAGCTACTGCCCCTGGGAATTTCATTGCAGTTGAAACCACCTTACTTTTGTATTGATTAAAATGTTGTTTAAGGCATTTTGGAAAGATGAGTATTCAGAGGACAGTTTAATAATTTAACCACCCAGCTTAGCACTCTCTATCCCTCACAAATTCCAAGAAAGAAAAACCCATAAAATACAGGTCTGAGAAATGTCATTACAGCATTGGCTTATATAAATTGCTTGATGCAGCAGTGTCAGTCTAAGGATGAGTGATTGCTCTGTAGACGAGTGTTTTCATGACTGAAATAAAGAGATGCTGGGGGCTGAAGCACCTGTAAGTGATGGGTGGATTGAGGACTTAGATGCCAGCCTGAGTCTGGTACATGCCCAGGGATCATAAATGATGTTGCCATGCAAAGTGAAGTATTACAGTAGCATTCAACCTTCGCAGACCATGGACAGGATACCATTTATTGTAATAGTTCTCATTAAAAACGTGTTTCTACTCTTCACCCACTCTGATCATTAATGTGGGTGTAAAAATACAGCAAATTAACACACATTGAAATGTATTTTGGAGCAGAGTCTGTGAAGAGGGCAGTGCTGCTGCCTTCTCTCTACTTATAGCAGAGCTAAATCTGAATCCTGTTTCGATCCCGTAACTGTGAACCTATCACCTTTCATAAGTGCTAGTTTCATGTAGAAGTAACTGCTTTTGAAGAAAAAACAAAAAAGAAAAAGAGCCCACCAAAAAAAGCCTCTATGAATTCATCCAACTGATTGGTTGAGATAGTAGCAGTGCTCATCAAGCACAAATACTGATTTTGTTTTCTGACAAGTTAAAAGCACAGAGACTGTGAATAATTCTGTTTATGCTTTAGTTTCAAATAAAGTGTAATCCAAATAACTTCTATGAATCAAATTCTGGCCTCAATCCACTCAGACTGGAGATACTCAGCAATCTGAGCAGAGCAATTACAGGTATATGCTAGTGTGAGGGGAGGTTTTGGCCAGGAACATCTGTAGAACTATAAAAAAAGGTATCAAAGTGATTTAAATCAGCATGTACTGCAGTGTTTAGGTAAGCTCAACCCATAGTTTCTCTACATACTCTTAAGGTTCCAAGCACAAAAGATAAGGCACAGAATGCCAATTTTACCTCTGAATTTCTCTGATTTGGCTGCCAGGTGTCATGATGACCTGGACATCATTTAGGCTGAAAAGAGGGGAGTTTTGTGTATGTTAGTCTCCAGTGGCATTATATCGTGCATTAGATACAACATTCTAGATGTGAAGCAATTTATCTATTTTTATAGAGGTGGTAACATTAATTTTAATGTTAGCCTTTGGTGTGACATAGACTTTGTCTTCATTATTCTGAAATATTGTTGGAAAGCCCCCCACACAAATCCATTTATATTTTCAATTTGCTTTGAACTATTTTTCAACAACTCAGGTCAAGACCTAATTTCTACAGCAATCTTCAATGTATTTTATTGTTCACCAGTGACTTGCACATCATTAAGGAATCTATCAGGAAAATTCTCTTTTTATTCTTTCTGTAACATATCTTCCCAACGTCTAACTTGCAGTGTTTTTATTTTTTTCTTTAGTATGGGACCCGAAATAAAATTTGAGGATGAAAAATGGATGCTGTACTTCAGAAATCGGTAAGTTCATTTCAAACACCTCCTTGGTAATTTGGCATTTTTTTACATAACACAATATTTCAATCTTATGCATGTGCAAAAACTCATTCAAGTGTTTGCAATACAGTGTCTGCTGGAGTTCTAATAAGGCACTACTGTTTGTTTTCAAGCCTAAGAATCCTGCCAAAACTGTTCAAGCTGGCAAGCATCCAAGTGACCTGATTCCCAAATTCATCTGTTCACAAATACACTTATTTAAAGAAATACTTTTCTATATATACACATGTATTTATGTCTGCATATGCACATGTGCATGTCTCAAATACAGAAGCCAGTCATCTCGAGGCTCAAAACGGGATATCTCTGATATAAGGAATGGACTGTGTGCTAATTTTGACTCTCTTGATACCATCACACCCATTCAGTCCAAAGAAATACCACTGCAAGGTAATTACACGGGAATCAGCCTTTACAGGCCAGCTGCTGGCTTGTTTGACGATGTGAGCAAGCAGGAGTGTCTTTAGACTGATGCCCCAGTCAGGGTAATTATGATGGCAAAAGTTTTTTCGTGGGCTAAGGCCCAGCACAAAGAGCTCAGGGAATTTATTTAGGGGTTAGTTACTTTTGGTGGTGCAGCAGTTCAGGAATTCAGGAACCATAATTACTTGCTAAAGCTATTAATGTATTTTGAACCCTACTTAGGGGGCTGTTGAACCCTTGTGGGAAAGGCATGCCAGTTTTGGGGGAGGTGGTAGGCAAAGCCAGGAGGAAGCTGTGCCACACAGAGCCAGAAACAAGGCCCAGCGTTGCCTTAGGAACGATGGCACTGGCGGAGACACCGGAGACATTCGTCATCACCCTCTCTTTTCCAGGCTCCAGGAGATTTTATATGTTTATGACTTCATGGTGTCAGAATCAGTTTTAGCAGTCTTTTTCCTTTCTCTCTCGTTTGGAGCTCTTGTTGCCCAGGCATCTCCAGCTGACTTCCAGCACTTGCATATCTCAGGGGGGCTGTGTTTCACTCAGTGCTCCCAGGCTGATTCCCTCTCAAAATTGCGTGTAATGCAAAGAGTTGGTACCAGCACAGCACTTATCAAGGTTAAGATGAAAAATCCTTTCTTGGGATTTCTCTGAGAGTACACCAGGTGGTGCCACGGATGTTTGCTGAGACAGTGTGTAATTACTTTTCTTGTTCTGCCAGAAAAGCTTAAAAAGGCCACGTGAGTTCTACTTTATCACTTGCCCCCCTCTTTTCACTCATGCTGCCTGTGAGTCACTTGGACACTGTTCTGGAAATGCCTCTGGGCTCAGTGGATGTGACCCCAATTACTCCTCCTTGTTTTTTCTCCTTTTCTTTCCCTCCCCAAATGCTACTGGATTGTCTTCTTTACATTTACATTATGACTAAGAGAAATAACCCCCTGCCCTCCCCAGTAACTCCATCCATGAATCTGCAACCTGCCATCTGATATTGAACATTTTGAACCATATGGAACTGCTCTGTATCCTGTTGTCTGTTAATAGAACTGAGTGGACAAGATTAAAAATAGATCTGCCTTTTAAAGCAACAATAGTTTAATTTTAAATGAAAAAGTAGTTTCCATTGATTCTGCCCTTATCGTGCTGGAGCCTTCTGATTCTGTCCATGTCTAAATTAATGCAGGCAAAAGGCTCTTGTGAATAGCAATGTGGTTTCCACAGTTGCTCCTTGTCTAGCTCATCTTTGGTTGTCATTATGATCCTGTAGGGTCCCTGTCCAGGCTGCCATTGTCCCTCTCCTCTGCAGTGAAATGTGAAATTGCAGTCTTCTGCACCAGGGGTGTGAGTGGCTTGTGCTGTAGGAAGCACTGGAGTGTGTAATGGCAATGGCCATGGAAAGGGAGCCGCAGCAAATCTCCCTATGCAGGAGCCATGGGAGAAGGTCATTGTAAGGCTGATACCGGGAGTGAAGTCACAATTTATGTGTAAGGAATATTTTGTCAGACTCAAGACTGTAGATGACAGGCGTTCCCTTTTCAAAGTTCTTCAGCAGGTGGGTGAAGGTCATGTTCCTATCATTGATCACTCCTTGATTGATGACCCAAATATCATTTAAAAATATTCGACTGTGTACTTCTGCACATCCAGCTAAGTGGCTATGACTTCCTGTAACGCAAATGTCATTCATAACAGACTCACCAGATGCAGAATTCTTTTAGGCTAGAATTACATCTAATTGCAAAGGTATTCAGACAGAAAGTATTGGTTTGGGTTAGCTCACATAAATGGTGTAAGTTTCCGAATTGTTTGTGAGAAAGGTATTTAAGTCTCAAGATCAGTTAAAGCTTCTGGTAAATGGCACTCTGATAGCAAGAAAGATCTGAAAAGACAATTGGGCAAAGGGCTATTCTCTCAGCACTTGGTCACAAATGTTTAAGGACATTCCCCTATTTCTATCACTTTCTGGAACTTTCTATCTTTTCAAAGTGTTTCAGTTTGGAGGAAAAACCAGCAAAACAACCAACCCCAAACCCTGCTTTTGACTCTGCATTTCCTATTTGAAAGACCACAATGGTGCTCAGCAAGTTGAGTTCCCTGTAAAACTTTCCAGAAAGTCTTTTTGTACGGTGTGAAAACAGCTGTGTAGTGTTTTTTCCTCAAGTCTTTTCTCTTTAACTCGGTTTTAAAACGTGTTTTCCTTGTGTTATTTATCCTTTCTCTGATTCTTTCCCAGCATTCTTTTCCAAATGGAGCTCAAACCAAGGATATTTACTTAGAAATCAAATCTTCAAATTCACAGACTCACAGAGGCTTTTAGCTTTAGCCTAAATGAGCTCACACATCCCTAACACGAAATACTTCGTACTGGCACGTAAGCCTCATGCACTATTCAGCCTGGTGATAAGGACTGAAATAAAGTTCTAAACTTTTATAAAACCAGTCCTGTAACGAGGACAGGATTCAGCAACACTCAGGATAGGGAGCAGCTGGAGGCACTGTCTGCTGCAGTAAACAGTGTAAATGAATGGTTCTTAGCCTGTCAGTGAATCCATCCCTAGCTGTAAAAATACAAGCTTATAAGCACGTTGGCAGAAGAGGAGGAAAGAAGGTATTTATGTGCTCAGAATTACATGTGTCTATAGTGTGTGAGGCACAGAGGAGGTGCCCATACTGCATTGCTGGCACCGTGTATTTTCCCAGGTATATCTGCTCACTCAGCTGACAGCACAGAGTTAAATACAGGAGTGGTGTTAGGAAAGGGGAGCTGACAACTCCTGAACAATGAAAAAGAGAGAAGTAACTCTGAGGGTGATACCAGTGTCCTTGGAATAAACTGTAGGTGAGATGATAGTGTTTGGTGCCATGCTTGATGAAAAGGGATATGATATCCGCTACATACTCTAATGCATAGTATGGAACCTTGTTTAGAGAATAAGAACTGAGTATTTGTCTCCTATGCTGCTAGCATCCTCCTCAGATCACACAACAAACTAGTTCTTCAAGAAGCTTTCCTTTTTCAGCACAAGTCTCAGAGCTTGCCTGTCTCCAGGCAGTCTCAGTCAGGTCACACCAAGAAATGACAGTCACTGACTGCTCTGGGACAGATGTGTTCATACGGAGCCAAAGACTGAGTTCAGCAGAGTCCCACGGCACGAAACTGCCTTGCCAAGGTGAACTGTGCTGCTGCAGGCCGTGCTGCATGGGGTGGAACGGGTGTCTCAGTCCCCACCATGCCCTAGGGACACAGTGGAGTGTCAGCCAGGCCTGCAGCACTTAGAGAGCTGGAGTGCTCAGCAGGGCCGGGGAGCGAGGCAGCGGCTTCTGCAGACTGTGTGTGACAGAGATGCTCTTTCCTCAATTTGGGCAGAGGGGGCCAGGGCCAGGCCGCTCAGAAGGATGGTGCGAGTATATGTCCCCGGATTCTGTGTTTATTTGCACAATAATTTGCCTGTTTCAAAGAGGTTTTTTAAATTTCTGAATCAGTTTCTAGTCCCAGGCGGTTGACTTCCCTCTGTTAACACGGTGAAACAAAGCGAGGTACAGCTTCATCCAGAGAGAGATCAGATTACTGGAATGTGCCACCTGGGATTGCGTAAGGGATAATGGGAAGCCAGTGACTCCTTAACTACGAGAGGCTGCTACAAAACCCAAGTAGAGGCCTCTAATGTGAAAGGAGCACAATGTGAAGGACCTCAGGTGCAGCATCGCCTCAGTGCTTGCACACAGACATTGTGTGCACTCCCAGCGGCACAGACACATTGTCACTGCTCGTACACAAAAAGGGACTCTAGAACTGGGACCTTTTTTGGCTCATCACAGGAAATGTGACTCAGATACTGCTGCACTTATACAGACTCATAGTTCCTTCTTTTGTGAGTTTTCTTATCAGCTTATATGATCTCATTTCGGTATTTTTAGTGGATTCTCTGCTCACAGGGCCAAGGGAGGAAAGAATAAAACCTTCCTGTTACACATACATTGGCATATAGATAAAGCCCAACATTCTTCAATCAGATTTTTAAAATTGGAATTTTGCTGCTGCTATAGTTTAGCCTCAGGCTAGTAATTTGGTGCTTGATTTCAGTCACTGGGGTTCCTAATTGGAAAACCTACAGAACAGAAAAGAGTCAGAAGGGAAGGGGGGAGGGTGGAAGTGGATCACATTTATACCAAATAACCAAGTCCCCCAGCACACTAATTCAACCAAACTTTAAATATCCATTTATTCCCCCGAAGAGAGTCGAAGAGAAACAAAGTTATCAGGCTCCAATGACAGTGTCTCTAGAAAAGCATAAAATCTAATAACACTGACTTTCCATCCAACCTCTCACACACATATCAGAGGAAAATGTCCCTTGCTAAATACAAAGGAAGTTTGGTTGGGCAGGGTTATTTATTTTCTTTTGAACACTGCCATTCCCACACGTGTGAGTATACTCATTCTTTCTGTACACGTATCTACGCAGATGATACATCACTGATATAATTCACATAATTCGCAGAGGCTCAGTGCAAAAACTAAAGAATTTTCTCAATTTGGCTCAGTTTTAAAAACTGAAAATGAGCCACACCAGGTCTACCTACAAACTTTTTCTCTTGATGTGCGTGGATGTCAGTAGGCTCTAAACTTCTTTGGATGTTGTTAGAAGGCTGCAAGGTTTCCTTTCAGTCTGTGAAAGCTGTCTTGTGGAACAATGCACCCTTAGGAGCCCAGCATTGTGAACAGAACTTCTGGGATGCACGGAGTGAGGGCAATCCTGCATCAGTGGTCTCTCACATTGTGCCCTTCAGGTGAGAAGCTTCTATGTGGGCTACTTAACAGGCTGCAGGCAGCATCTCTCTGGAGACCTGATTTGTTGGTGGTGTTATTCTGGCCCTGAATTCCTCATTTTTCCAAAGTGATGAAGATGTTGCTGTGGTGCAGGAGCAGCATCTCTGTGGGTGCATATGTACAGATGATATCCTGCATCTGCTTTAGCAAGGGGGGAGTTGGTCCCACAGCATTCACCAGTGTAGGTTTAATAGAATATGTTAGTGTAGTAAATCAGATTTTCATAACGTGCTGTTGCAGGCAGGTGCCTTTAAAATCCAAGTCTGTTGTGGTTTTTGTTGTATGTGTAAGTTTACTTAGGAACTTGTGTTAATTGAAAGGAATGCTTTTACTTAACCAGGAGTTATTGACCACTCTGCAAAAATGTGTACTCTACAAAGTTTAAATTACATAATTGCTCAAGAAGGACTAGTACCTCCTGTGGCATCTTCAGTTAGAGGAAAGAGATTGTTGCATTAATCACGACTTCTGAGGATGCTGATAAAGATAATTCTTTTCTAATGTATTGATATAACTCTCAATTGTTTCATATTAAACTGAGAAAACGGGAAGAGTTAGAAGATGGTACATGTTTTAATAGAAGCAATAATTCTCCTTGAAGGCTTTTCTGGATGCTGTGCTGGGGAAATGAAACCAATAGATCTCATTTTACAGAATGTAGCTGTATAGGAAGAAAAGGTCATAATCCTGGGCCTAATACTGTTACTGATTTAAAGCTGATGTTAGTATTTTTCAATTTATTTTATGAATTTAAAATGGGGTCAAACATATAAATGTAATGATTACGGCAAACTACAAGAGATTTGTTTGGCTTGTATTCCATAAGCTCATTAGCCAGCGTGACTCAGCTGCCTTCTGCTGTCCTCTGGTCTGCACCAGCTGTGGGTCCAGCTCACGATATCTCTTTCCTGCTGCTAATTATTTCGTGCTGATGGGCCGTTAGCTATCATGGGTACTCAGCTGTCTAACACACACCGCATTCTGACCCAGAACCCTTGCTAAGTGAGTAGTAACAAGTAACTGCCTTTGAATGTTCGTGAGCTAAACATCGTGGGTCAGCTCCTCATTTAGTGCAAGGCACCTTTAGATCTGCGGCGTTATAAAGCAGCCTGACTGTGGGTATAAAACAACCCGTGCCTTCCGAGGAACGGCGCCGCGTGATTTCTCACAGCGCTTTCATTTGCCATAAGCACTTTGCAGCCTGAGCCCATTTTCCTCTATGTTGTCTCCTTTTGGGAAGGCTGAGTGGGGAAGTCTGAGTGTGGGCCCGTGGCTGGTGCCTCTGGGGCTCGGAGCAGAGCGATCCCTGCCAAAGCTCATTAGCGCTGCCTGTCAGCAGGAACCGTGTCATCAGGTTGTCACTGGTGCCATGAGATCTGCGCCCCTTTGAGCGCTGTGCCAACCAGCGAGGGTGTTTAATAAATAATACATTATTGGTTAAACTGCTAGCTGAGGAGATGCTTATGGCTTTTAATTAGTGTCTTCCATTACTCTTCTCCTAATTAAAAAGGAGTCCAGAGCTTGATTACGATTTATAAAATACAAGAATTAAAAATACTGTAATATCCTCAAATTATCATTATTTTCATGCAACCAAAAATCTGTCCGTCTTAGAAAATTTGAAGTCATAGGTAAGTAAAATCATCAAAACCAGTAACTGGAATGATTTTGACTGACAATACCCTACTCTCTGATTTTCAGATATTTCTCTATTCTCATTGTTAGAGCAACTCACTGTAGAGATTAATCTGAAAGGTGTGTTAATAGGGTTAATAAACCTGGTGTGGTGCGTGAAATTCCTTAAAGAAATCCTCTCCATTAATTCTGGAGAAGTGCTGTTGCATGCCTTTCTCCAGTTACAAGGCAGTGTTGTCTAAGTGTTTTCCGTTAGAACAGAACTCAAGAACCCTCAGCTTCAAATCCCTTGTCTGTTCCTAGCCCATTTTGTGTCCTGGGAAGAACTCAGTTACCTCAGTTTTACCTCAGAAAAAGTAATAGCTAACTAGCCAAATTCAAGAGACTTTGCAAAAAGTGTGCTCGTTAAAAAAAAAATTGCTAGAAAATAGAAGTATTAAATGTTCTTTAGTAGTATCTGCAACAGTGCTATAAGCTTAGGTAGGAAAAGAGTATAATCAGAACTTGTGTTTCCCAATAACTGAAAAAGAGATTTCTTTTTCAATTTTTTAAATTTTTTTTTACATTTTTCTTTTGGACCACCTTCTCCCCCATGCCATTTATACTCTACATGTAGATATTTACATTAATCTATAGGTATACCATGTTCTTTCCCAAGGATTCTGGGAGCCTCTTGTTGGGGAAAAAAAATTGTGCCGCCACTACATTTTCTGTATCTCTTTCTGTGACTAAACAGAGGACTTTATTCTTCTGGAATATTAGTCTACTTCATTTCATAAGCATCAAAATGAAATGAATATTTTCAAAGGTCAAGTTACAGTATATGGCAGGAAAAACATGCCAAAAACAATTAAAATTACAAGGCCTGCATAAGAAAGTCACACACAGCACATATTGCTCACAGGTGCTCCATGTGAAGCCCAATCCAGTAAATGTCAGTCCAGTCATTTACACTAGGAGAGTGCCAGTCATGTAAAAAGAAACAGAAGAACAGATGCTTTATGAGAAACAAACCCAATACAAATAAACTCAAAACTGATTATAAAAAAAAATCACACTAAACAAGTATTAAAACGCATGAGAACTACATTTGGGATTCTGTGAATGTTTTGTCTACAAGTGGGATTCAGTGAATGGTTTGTAAAGCAAGAGGCAAATAACTTTTAGTGCTTTCTAAGTCGTTTGAAGCCTCTCCTTTGCAGCTCTGTTTATGTTTTTAATTTTATTTTAATTGCACTGGCTTTCTCTCCATGTTGTTTAAACTTTGGTTTTCAAAAGGCCAAAATATCCACAAAAGTGTGGTAAAGTTTAAGAATTTAATCTGGGGAGAAGGAGGTTTTTGTTTTCGTTAAAGCACTGAGGAGTAAAGGTTTGACTTTATCATGCGTTCTGAAAAGCTTACACACCCATGACTTTTTGGGAACTAGGACTGGCTTTAAAATCTGCTAAAAAAAGCAAGTTCTGTGGGCTTAGTGTTTATTGTAAGCGTTTTTGCTGTTAAAGCAATTGTCCCTGACAAGAGAGAGCCAGGTTCATCTCTGCCCACGCTCACCTTCGCTCCTGGCAATGCTGTGTGTGTGTGCTGCAGCCAGAGCTGGAGAACCCAACACAGGCTGAGAACTGCTCGAGTACGAGGCTGTTACATCCTGCTCGACTGGAAGAGTTTGTAACTGTTAGATAAATGTTTATGGAGTCACTTCTTTTTTTTTAATTCTTTCCTTCTTCCTTTTTTTTTCTTTTAAATTAATGTTCTGCTTCCCACGAGCCAAAGATCTCATAGGAGGCTATGGATTTTGCTCTGGTGACGTTTTCAGTAGTGCAATTTAATGCAAGGCACATGGATATGGGCACCTCTGTGGGTCCAGTCTGCAGTGCTGCTGCCACTTCTGGCCTGCTGAGATTTCTGAAAAACTAGAATCGAATGCAGCTGAGCTGAACAAATTTTTAAAGGAAGGTCAGATGTGGATTTTATTTTTTTTTTTATTCAATCCAAAATAAATGTAGGAGCCCTAAAGATTCTGAAATATGTCGACCTCATGATTGAAATTTTATACTTATAAAGACTACTGCAGAGTAGGCAGCAGTAAAACCTCACCAGATAAATTGTCTCACCTCTGACCAGAGAGACCACCCTTCTGGAGAAAAAACTCACTTGTGTTCCCAACTCATTTAATCCCCTGCTTTTCTGCTGGAACTGTCCACAAGGGACTCATTCTCACCAGCAACTGGGCTGAAGCCACACATTCATTTCATATATGCCACGAGCAGGTCTGTGATACTAATGATTTTCAGACTCTATGAACTGGAGTTGGATCTGACCCTGTGACCTGGAGGTTAAAGGCTCCAAATCCAATTACTGAACCCCAGAAATACCAAGTCAGTTTTGCTTAACCATTACACCAGCACTGATGAAAGCTGTAGTGAGCAATTGTACTCAGGCAGGTAGACCAGCGCCATGAGGGTGAGTTGCTAGGATATGCCCCCTTCAGACAGCGTATTTCATTTCTTCTCCTTTTCCAGACACAGGATTCATCTTTCTTCAGAAAGGAAGTGTTGAGCAGTTGAGAAGGTTCCTGTGAACATAAAATCTACAGTCCCATCCTTGGCACTGTGCTTATGTTGAGTATTTGAAAATACCGGGTGATTCCCGAGAGAGAGAGTGGTGACTGCACATCGTTTATTCATGGTCTCTACGGCTGACATTTGATATCCAGGATTCAGGCTTAGCAGCTGGCTCATGCCACCTCTTGCCAGTCATCTTTTTGCTGTGCTGCTGTGCTGTCACCGCTGAGAGTGACACACGGGCAAGCCGTGGCCGACAAAATGTAAATGCACAGGGCAAGAACAGGAACAGTTCTGCTTCTGACTCATCCCTGGTGCCCTTCGCCCTTGTTCAGGTGGCTCTGGGATGGCAAAGGCCTATTTTATGGGCAAGGAACACTTCAGTTGTGGGCAAGTTCTGTGACAGTTGTGGGCAAGGAGGTGTTTTGCTGGAGCTAGACTTTGACTCACAATTTGGGAATGGCAGAGAGTTAAATGGCGAAAATTAGGACAAACAAAGCAAGACAGGAAAAAGTAGAAGCTTAAAAATAGCAGAACTAGTGAACTGAAATATTACTTTGATCTGTCTGACGGAGGTGTTGGAAAGAACTGGGGTTCAGCCACACTTGGAACATAGTTAGGGCTTTTCTTGAGGATCTTCTATAGACCTGTTACATTGCTGTCATGTTTGGAGGGTTTTGGAGATAGACTAAAGTCCCATCAAATAACTAATAATGTTGACTGTTATCACTGCGAGGCAATATTGTGCAGAACCACACTGAAGAGCCCAGTACTGGGTGCAATCCTTCAAATGAGGCCTCACCAGTGCCAAGCAGAGAGAAAGGATCCTCTCCCCTGGCTTCCCTCTGTGCTTTTGCAAAGGCAGCCAGGATATGGGACAAGCTTGCTGAGGGTGTGCTCTGCAGGTCACTAATGAAGTTGCTGGACAATACTGATCTCTGGGAATCTTCTTTCCAGGTGAACTTTCTTTAGCTGATCACAAGCATCCTGGCCTGGTCATTCTGCTGGTTTTCACTTGAACTCACAGCACACTGGAATTGGAGAGGAATTGGACAAGGGACTATTGGCTTACATTGCCTCAGAGTGGAAGATAATCAAAATGCAAAAGCATTTTTCTTTTTTTTTTTAAGAAGTTTTTTTAATGAGATGGCCTCCCCTGAAAACTATAAATAAACCCCAAATACTAAATTTTTGAACTCTTAGAAATGTCTACAAAATTACATTCTATGGCTGTTGAGCACAATCTCTTTGCTGAGAGATACAATGTAAATATCAGTAATTATACTGATATAAATAGTACTGTATTCAGTTTTGTTTTATAAAATAATTCTAGTCTGTGTGGGCAGAGGAAAAAATTTATGTGTGTTTACAATCAAATATTTTGCTGTGTTCAAGTCTTTGGAGCTGCTGCTGTTCTTTATTGGCATTACTTCCCTTCATGTTCCCTGTGATTGCATAGACCTGGACATAGAATCACAGAACTGTTTAGATTGGAAAATACCTTTGCAGTCATTGAGTCCAACCATGAAGGCGCCCAGTCCAGCAGTAAATAATGTCCCCAGGTGCCACATCTACAGGTCTTTTAAGTACCTCATGTTCCCAGGAGCTGAGCAAGGGCTCTCACAGCAGCAAAACTGCAACAAGTGTTTGCAGCACTTGTCAGAACAGAGCGCTGTGTGATAGGAAACACTGCTGTGAGCCAATTAAACACACCTGAAATAAACTACCACAGCTGAGGAACTTCATTGTTGGCTGTTTGTAGTGAATATTGCACACAGGATTACCTATTCTTACTTGATTTCTTGTGCTTTAAAAGCCAGCATGCTGGCTTTTGAAAGGCTCTTTACTGAACAAACTAGAAAACAAAGCTCGATCTTCTATTAATTATTGTCTGGACAAAACTGGGACTAAATGCCCATTTGCAGAAGAGAAAGGGGTAAGTTTCATAGATTGTGTGTGTATATTTTACACTGGGATAGATTTCAAATGAAATAAACCCAATATAATTGCTTTATAGAGCTACGTGAGGGTGGAGTCTAGAATGGGAGGTGAATATATCTGGTCTTGGTTTCTTGTTTTGGGGGTTTAATGTTAGATACATCCTAGGGACTTGTGGAGATCATAAAAAAATTGAATTTTTGTGATGAAGGATTTTATGGCATTTCTGAATTATGAAATGTTCTCAACCATTGCTGCAAGCTCAGGCAAGCTTAACATCACCTCCTCAGCATGATTGGCCATTTCATTATGCAATAGAAAAGCAGTGGAATTTGCTTAAGGTTTAAAAAGAAAGCTGCATATGCAAGCGGCAATTTATGAGGATTTAAATGTCTCTAAAGGAAAGATTTGAATGTGTATAGGAAAATAGAGGCACATTTTCTCTTTTACCATTTGTAACTCTTCATGTATACACTGTAAATCTCCAGAGGAATGTGTGCAGGATTTCATTCCAGAGAGGTGTACACTGTAGGTTAGTATCTTAGCTCTCGCCCATGAGAAGAAGTGGAAAGAACACTATTGCCTTCAGAAGGAACTGTGCTGCATAAATGACTTCAGTGTTCTTTCAAATACTGGTGCAAACAGTGAAAATAGAACATTGTATTTATTTTCTTGATGTGTTCTCTCTAGACTGTAATATAAAAATAAATCAATGGTACCAGAGTTTAAATTTTCATCAGCAGGTGCCAGCTCATGTGTCTGTCTCCACTGTAATTTGCGTGCTGTGGGGCAGTCTCAGTACCCAAGAGAGGTTTTAATGGGGAAACTCTTCCTGACATCCAGTGGATTTCATGGGTTTCACTGTGTCTGCCCAGGCCACATCCAATGCATCCTGCTGGACTGACCAGCACCAAGTACAGCTATAACAGGTAGGGAGGGCAGAGGGGTCTCAGTCAGTACCAGAGCCTCAAGGTTGCTCTAATTTATACCAGATGGACAGGCAAATGCACAGCCTGTGTGGATCAGGGAAGTCAGGGTTAGCCTCAGGTCATCCTTGTGCTGTTTATCCTTTCTATCCCTTCCATTTCTCTACTGGAAGATGCTCGACCCTGTTATTAGCAGCCTCTGTACTTTGCTTTTCAACATGGGGACAAATCCACATTTGAATACAAATTTCATACAGCTGGACTGAAGAGTCAAAACTTTCTGCTCTGGCTTGTAGAGTGCAGACTGAAAAATGCAACTGCAACCCAGCCTTTCTCTCTTCTCCTCCCAGTGTTGGGATACTGAGACAGAGTGTCTGAGCCCTGCTGGTGATAAGCTCTAAGCTCCTGAGCATGAGTCAGGGGGTCACTGCTGTGCTTTGTGACAGAGTCACACTGATGAACAATTAACAAATCTTCTTTCATGCCCAGAACCTTAAACATGCACCAGGCTTACACATAACAAGATCACAGTAAAATCTCCACCCCCTTGGGGGTGAAATACCAGTGCTGTGAAATCCCAAACACAGGCATTTGAGAGGCTGAAACAGGAAGGACTGTTGGGTTTAATTAGATGCACACAGAGAAAGGGATGACCTGAGCTGGAAACCAGGATGATTTAAATGTCTGCCAGTGTGGGATCCTTCTGCAGATGCTTGCTGATGCCAGAGCCCCGGGTAGGGCAGGTGGCAGGTGCAGCTTTTAGAGATACTGAATCTCTATGAAATACAAGTAGTGGAGTTGTGGAATTAGGATTTGGAACCAAGACTGAGAGTGTTGTTTTGTTAATATAAATTACTTTAGGGGGAAAAAAAGGGCTTTTTTAGTATGAAATTGTGCAGGATGGTAGAAAAGGCTACATAATTAGCATAGAATGCTCACTGAGAAATAATCTGTACTTTTTTTTTTTTCTCCTTCCTCTCCTCTTCAGTACACCCAGCTGATGAAAAAGGCTCTTTTTACTCTGCATGAACTATGGGGTTTAAGGTTGTTAATTAGAACCAGTGGTTTGACGCTATTGCACTGGCTACTTAATCAATTAGCTGTGTTTGCAAAGCACTTTTAAGGACTAATTATGACCAAATAATAAGTAGATTTCTTTTATTAACCTTCAGAAATGAAGGTTGCCAAGAGGAGAGGAGCCTTGTGTCAGAGCTCCGCAGGCAGTTCCTGATCCTGTCTCATCTGGATTCAAGAGCAGCCGGGCCAGAGCCCTGACACAGAGGCAGGTTTGGTGCAGGGCAGTCACACACAGCAGCTGGCAGGCTTTGCCTTTGGGGGTGTGCTTTGGGGTTTGGGGTGGGTGGGATGGGACACCCTGCTCACACTCCTGGGGGCTGGGCCGGGTGCTTTAGGCTGTGGTCAGTCGCGTGTGGGATGCGCTGGGGATCAGCTCTGCGCCGGCGAGGCCGCGGAGCGATGCTCACACGTTGGTACTGTGGCTCAAGTGAGCAAACAGGTGGATTCCTAAGAGGCTCCAAGTGCCATTCCCTGCTCCTTCCACTCAACGCTCCAACTGTAGTGGTGACAGACCACGGGGAGCAGATCTGACAGGCTCCAGGTACACTCTATTTTCCTTTTTGGGAAGAGGCAATAAAGTTTCATGATGCATTAAATGACAGACACTGGAGAGGGAGGTATTCTTCATTTAGGTGCTAATAGCAACACTGCATGATGTCTCACACTGTGGAGAGCACTTACCAAAGCAGTTCTCTTCTTAAAACTCCCCTGAATAGAAATTAAATCATTAAATTAAGGCCTAAAGATCCAATCCTATCTTTGACTGATGCAACTTAATAGTACTTACAATCCTAAATAGTTGTATTCCCTTGAGTGGAACTCTTTGGAAGTGGAAGGACTGGACTCCAACCATGTCAGAGGTGCAGAATGAAGAGATTTTAATTGTTAGTACCTTGTTATTCCAGTGTCATCCACAATGGCATGCAGGAAAAAAGAGGTTTGAGGAGAATCTTAGAAATAGAAATAAAATAAAGACCTACAAATCTGCCTTTCTTCAGTATTGTCTGTGCAATAAAAAAAAGAAATAAGAAATTGAGAATGATGCTTTCACTTCTCTGCTAAAATGTTATTTACATGTGTAACTCTGTGTCTATTGCTCAGGTTTTTAATATTAACATGCAGGTTTTCTGCTTTTGTGACAGTCAGTAGGAAGTTCAACATCTCTCAGATGCATCTACTGTGCGTGTTAGCCTAAGGCATAAAGAAATAAAAACATAAAATTATATGAAAAGGTCAATATACCTCATGGTGGGAGTTAAGGTCATGTGTTTGCATGTTGATACAGTAAGGTTACTAAGGAAGAAATATTCCATTCAATAGTGGAAAAACCTCTGCAGACAGGTGGTGGGCTGATCGCTGTGATCTGTTACACCCCTTTGCACTATTCCAGCTGCACCAAAGAGAAGGTAACTTTGGAGAAACACCTGGGAATATGATCTGAGTGCTTTGCTTTCTTGTTCCCTAGACCTTTATAGTCCAGCACAGTAAATACATAGTTATTCCCAGTGTCTGAATGGCATGCTGGGGTTTTAATCAGCAGTAATTTTGAGCAACCATGCCCCTTCTCTAGTTTACCTCATGGTTTTATTTTAGCAAGCCATATTCAGATATTGATAATTTACTTTTGAAACATTTTTATTTCAGTAATTCTACTGTTACATGGGTGGAAGTGCTACTTAGTCCAAGTCTAGAGCCCCCTGTTCTTCTGTTCATTAACAGTGTGCCTGGGGCTATTGCCTTCCCCAAGAATATGAACTCAATTTCTATTAATGGATATTGTACGTGCTAGACAGTAATCACTTAGAAAAAAAACATTAACTTGCAAAGCTGGTGTTTCTGTCTGGGTAAGCAGACACCCACTACTTGTTTCATCTAATTGTCCTCTTAAAGAACCACAGATTTCCATTTTCGTGAAATCCACACATGCCAGATTCCAGCCTGAAACGCAGTTTTACACACAGGTTACAAAGCCTCAGAGGAATGTTCCCATTGAGTGCAGCGCTCTGAATTGTGCTTATCTTGGATTTAAGTGCTGCTATTTATAAAAGTCTTGGCATTAGATGCTTTCTTCCATTAAGATGGATGTAAAGCAAAAGTAGATGAATGGCTCAGAGAGAATCAGTCCCACGGGCTTGTGCGAGGCTGGATATGGGGAAATGCACAAAATGTCCTTGCATTGAAATTCAGCTGATTTGTTCCATCTTATATGAACTTTGAGAGTCCATAAAAACAGGGCTGATATTTGATCTCCTTATGAATCAGTTTGCTTTGTCATGGTCTCCTGCAATAGCTTTGCTGAGGAGAATTTTAAAATCCTCATTCAGTGTCTTGGATCGGACTTGTGTAAATCAAGATTTTATACTGCCCTTGGAAAATGAGTATTTAGAACTCCCTTTCTTTCCTTGGAAGGAAAATGGGGTTTATACATTTTCAGGTGCTGGGCAACTTTTTTCCTCTTTTTTGATTTTCGTTTTGGTGACAACATGGTGACTTCTGACACATAAGTTCACAGCAGTTTTTCTTTCCACTTTCTAACTAGCAAGATGAAGCTATTGCCTCAGAGTAGACAAGAGATCTTCCCCTGAATCCTCTTGTCTAGAGGTCAAACAACAAAAATGTTTTAAAGCCATGAAGACTTTTAATGAACACACACAAAAAAAGGAAATGTTGACTTCAATGTTATGCTTGTTACAGACACCATTGTGGAAGATGTCTCAACTGAGCATCATTCAGTGGAAAAATATTTGTCAAGTTTTGCAACTTTTTTCGTGCCTTTGACCCTCCTCAGAGACATTCTACAATATCTAACATTTGAATTCTCTCCCATTTGTTTGAACAAGTGCCCCTCATTGGAATTCATTCAGTTAGCTTTTTAATATGGCAGTAGTGAAGAGAAAAAGCTTTTTAAAATGTCAGGGCATAATGTGAGAGGAGCAGTACCTGAAATTGCTCTTTAACGTATTGACTTTAAAAGCCGTGTCATCTTGGCTAACAATTAAATAAAGAGCACATGAGGTAAATAAATCAAATATTTTGAATATTCAGTACAGCCTCCTCTGCAGTCCATATGATCAGCATTCACCCTTCCCCCTCTGAATTCAAAGGAAATTGTAAGGAAGCCCAACGGCAAAAGACTCATCCTGAGAATAAAGAAGGGACGGCTGGTCACAACTTGCTTGTGTCTTATCATGAGGCATTTTATTTGGGAAAGACAGGGAAAAAAATCCAGATACAAACTGACACACCTGAAGGATGTATGTTTCTGTAAGGTACCGAACTTCGTACTTCTCTCTCATAGTACAGCAGTCAAACTTTATTTGCTCTCAGAGAGAATTGTCGCTCATGGTTAGTGGCCAGCACTCACCCCGAGATAGCACAGAATAACCAGGGCTGTCTCCTAACACAAAGGTCTGTAGGTAAACCCACTGTTCTTTGACAGAAAAGAAAAAGTTTATTTTTTTATGATAATGCAGTACTTTCGAGGATAGTGCATTGTTGGTTGGATTTGTCTCCAAATAGGAAGATATTTATTTGGAATTGCAGTCCTCTATTTTTTTTTCATTCTCAAAGTAGCTTGGTAAGAAACATGAAACTTCTGATTTTCTCTTTATAGAAAGCCAAAGATCTACCTTGGGAAGAGATGAATTAATTGTTTGCATCCTTGACTCACTGCAAAAAATATCGTTTCTGATAAGCTTTTCTTTAGTGAAAACAGATTCTCAGTTACTATAGGCAGGAAAACTGGCAGTGTCCTGCCATTTAAAGACCAGATGATTTCACTTTTTCTTCCACTAAGGTTTTGTTAAAACGTAAAGTTGCAAACTGCTGTTATTTTTGTTCCAACCTAACTAGCAGCATTAATAACAGAGCCTCATTTACATGATCACTTGGTTACTGGCAATCTGTGCCTTGGAAAACTTGGACTCTGAACAGCACTAATTAACAGCAAAATGGAGCTGGAAATTAATTGGCATCAAACTAGGTGGAGAATAGAACTGTCTTGCAGTCCAGTTCCTGACTTGCAAATCTGTATGCACAGCAAATATTTCTCTCTTACCTAGATTAGGACAAGATTTCCACCTGCAGTGTGGATTTTTCCTATTTTTAAATTCTTATGAACTTTTTACTAACATTTTGATATTTAGTAACCTTTAAGCGTAGCCAATAGTCTTTTCTATATTTGATTAAAAAGTATATTACAGTAATAAGAGGGAAACTGGCTGGGATCTATTTGTTCTTTTTAATTTCTCAAAGTTGTGTTTGGTGTTATTTCCTTCCTGAGAGTTATGTTAGCACTCGGTTCAAGGCAAGAAAAGAAACTGGAAGTGCTGTGGTACAATGTTTAGAGTTGAAGTCATATCTACGAGATGAAATTCAAACCAAAAATCTGTGATGTAACTGTTGATTATTTAGCTAAAGGCAGTCAGGACTGATCTTTGTTGTTTACTGAGGCCGAAGATTTATCATGGAATTTATTGGTTCAAATTATTTTCTTGGGACACCTGGGAACTTATTTTCTAACCAGCACTTCAGAGCCCTAGAAATCGATTTGAAATATGATTTCCACAGGGCTGGTTTGTATCACCTGGATTGTGGTGTGGTCTGACCCGGGCACTGGGGGACTGCTGGCAGAACCATCAGGGCTCTGAGTTTAGGTGTATCCTCCAGCCAGTGATCACCAGATCTAAATTGTTTTGTGTTTGCTGGTTTTGGCATTTTTCAGACTTGTCTGGATCCTGCTATTTTGGTTGCTTCCTGACACCTCTATTGAAGTTCCTTAACCCTGCTCTCTCTACTGCAAAAATGTAGAGATGGGAGACTGACATAATTTCATGTAGCAGCAGCATTACTTTTCTGCTTCTTATAAAACCCCAATACTTTTGAGTTTCCTCATGTAAGGACAATTTGAAAATTAGTAGGAAATGGAATTATTGGGAAATTAGTTCTAAATCTGGCAGCCTAATACAATCTTGTTTTAAAATTTGTAGTATTTCCAGTGATCAAAAGGACTTTTAGCATTGCCCGGAGTGCTTCATTCATGGGGAGTGATTGAGGAAGTAATTACAGGGAGCTACTTCTTTGACAGTGCCTGCAAAGACTAGATTAAAATTACATTTACACCCCAGAAACTGTTACCATTTTAGAAGAAAAAAAAAAGCTACAGATTATGGGGGGAAAATACTACAAGCCAATCCATATGTTGATTTTATCTGTGTTGTTTTTTGGGGTTTTTTAGATATAGTAATTTATTTATAAAGTTATAAGAAATACCAGTGTATTTTCTCAGTATATTGGTATCTCAATATATTCCA
Organism: Rhagologus leucostigma; assembly: GCA_013397725.1. NCBI lineage: Eukaryota > Metazoa > Chordata > Aves > Passeriformes > Rhagologus > Rhagologus leucostigma. The sequence continues at coordinate 898,267 of VZTD01001046.1, read as the reverse complement.
ACAGAGATATGAGCTACAGCACAATGCTACCTGTTTAAGGAAGGAGCTGCCAGTCTGAAGATTATTTTAAAAACTTTTCTCAGGTTTTTTTAGTCCACGTCTTCTCTATTAGAAAGCCCCCATATGTTGAGGAGTCTGCTTTTGGGCAGAAGAAGGGAGAAACAGAATCAAGGTTATTGGAAACTAAAACAATACACAAAAATTCTGTAACTTTATCCTGCTCAGCTCCCCCGAGCACTGTGAGATACTCGCTTTTCTCCCTTATCAGAGGCAGAGCTAGAACTGATGCCAGTAAGACTCAGCAGTAATCACCATTTATTTGAATACAGGGATTATTCAGGACCTGAGAGCAGAGGGGCTTAGCAGGGAAATCAGTATTCCTGTGCCAGGTTGGTTTGGTGCAGGCACACACTCGCTGAAGAAACAAATACTATTTTATCCATTTAAACATAAGCAAGCAGTTTTGGATGTCAGTCTTGCTTTTACATCAGAAATATCCAGTCTTATCCGTATGTGGGCAAAATGGCTATTTAAAAGAAGAAAAGACCTTCTGGGATGTTGAGTCATCCGGATTTGCTGTGACTGATGAAATCACTCCTTTCCTGAGTGCAAGAACTCTGCTCTCTTTACTGCGTAAATGTTGGATGCAGCCGGGCACCTTAATGCAGCAATGGGCAGTTAAATAAGGTACTTCTAGAAAGGTAATTTTTTTCCAAATCACTATGCTCTCATTGTGGGGAAAATTAATTATAATAAATACAGTGGCCATAAATTCATTTTTCTAACCCCTTGTCTTCAGTCTAGAATAAATTTGTCATCATCATAACAGGCCAGGATATTAAGATTTATGGTGTGACTTTATTCCCAGTGTTCAGCATTACACCAGGAGTGACTCAGATCAAAGTGTCCAGTGAGTTAGAGAAGGTGGGGAGCTTCCTTCTCCCTTTCCATTATTAATCACACTGTATTGCCTCTACCTGGAGAAAATCTCTTTTTACTGTGGTTGCTCTTATTCTTTCAGCATTCTTCCCACTGTACTTCTGAACTTTGCCACTATGCCGTGTCATTTTCTCTTTAAGGTGAAGGCCCTGTGATAAAAAATTGATATCCCTCAGCTTTCTCTACAGAGCAGCTCAGTAGCAGAAGTTTGAGGAGCACTGCTGGACTGTGCACAGTTGAATTCTTCCTACCTGTCACCTGAAAGAATGTCAGTAGACCCAGTCCTTCGGTGCTTGTTTGACAGAAATCTTTGTCCCCTTTTGTTGTATCAAGAAAGTTTTTCACTGATCTTCAAGAGCAGAAGACAGCAGAAAAATGACCTCCTACCCTGCGTGAGAGCAGACTGCTTTGGCTGCTAGTGTTCAGTTCTCTGTGTCGAGCCCTTTCTGTGACTCAGCACCTTGCAGAGCTCTTGCTACACACAGGCTCAGGTGAGCAGTGAGTGGTTCAGACAGTGGCATGCAAGATTCAATTATATTTTTTAATTCAGAATAGATCATCCTGGCTGTAGAATCTGCTGTCTTTAGTGAGGAAGAGGACTTGGTTTATATTTCCACTGATGCGTTTTAAGTGCATCTGGTTAGCAAGCAGTATTTCCTATGAACATTTTCAAGGACTGCTTTCATTCTTTCATTCTTTCATTCTTTCATTCTTTCATTCTTTCATTCTTTCATTCTTTCATTCTTTCATTCTTTCATTCTTTCATTCTTTCATTCTTTCAATTTTATTGGGTTTTTTTTAATATCCTGTTTCTTAAACCGAGTTTTAGGGTTTGTTTTTGGTTTTAAATTGCAAAATTCCTTATAAAAGAGAGTTGTTATGAAGGTCTCCTTGTCCACAAAGATGTTTGAAGGGAAACATTCTATTACCTCTGCATCAAAAGTATCTGCTTCAATGTGAGTTGGTATAGATCTGAAGAGCAAAACAGTTGATAGGGCTAAATTGCATTTGTGTTATTGTTATCAATTATGTAATGCTCGCTGTCAGTTTTGAACAATGGAAAAGAACTCATGGCAGTCTAACAGCCCTAAAAAAGAGAAATTTGATAGTTAAGAATCCTGTGTGAATCTCTGCTCAGTAACAATAGTATAACCAATTTAGAGTCATTACAGTGAACTGCAGGAAAATTATTCCTTTTTAGATTTCCTAATCCAGGTTTTATAGTAAATGTGGATATAACAGAGCCAACTTAAATTCTTTTCTGCTCATATCCAGATTTTTGTAATAAATCTGTCTTCTCAGCAAAGAATCAATGGTGCTAAACATACTTTTAATAATTAATGCACGCTTACACCAAAGCAAATAATATATAGATTTATAGGATTCTCTAACTTGGTGGAAATGTTGAGGTAATTTATTTATTCTTTCCCTTGAAAACCTATGAAGAAGTAGGAGGAGCTTTTTGGTTTCCCAGTCTGTTTAGCTGAGCCTACTCTACATGGCCAAATCAACTCCAGTCGTGCCTCTTGCTGAACATTTTCACTCCTTTCATAATTTTTTGGGGACCTTTGCAACTATGTTGATTTATACATCAGACCAAATGTTGTGAGTGAATCTTTTTCTTGCTACCTGGAGTATGAGACATACTGGCACAAAATGAGCTTTAACATTCAGATGGTTTATTAGTGCTTTATTTTAAACTTTATTTTTTTTTTTGTTGTGAAAGTGAAGTAGCAAGATGAGTTAATGACAAAGAGACTCATTTGATCAAATTATCTTTCAACCAATGCTGGGCAAGAAGCTGACCCACAGATGAGAGTCACTGCTAATATGAATGTTAAGCCTATCTCTGTAAGTCACACACAAGAAAATCCAATGGGAAATAGACCTTAATGTACAGGACTGGAGTTAAGGTCTTTTAATTAAATTTAAAGATTTTCGTCCTCATGGGAAAGGATATAATTAGCTAATTTCTGACAACTATTTGACCTGCAGATACTTGGATCAGCAGTCAGAGTGCGCTGAGAAGTACCAGTAGATTATAATTATGAGATTTTTGGGAACTATTAATTATTCATGTGACATCTTGTTTACTATCTGCTGGGATAATAAGTTAGTAAACAAGTATCAGCATCTTATGTTATACTAAAGATGTGTTTTAAATTGATGGTCAGACTCCAGGGCTGGCTTGAGCGGAGCAGCCTCCGAGTGTTCAGATCACTGTTACTGTCCTTGTAACTCGTACCAACTGTGCGAAAATAGGAAAGCAGCTAAAATTAGTATGATGAAGTAATGCAGTGAAGAGATGTCTGCATCGACCTTAAGGAGACCCTAACTATAAGAATATGGCCAATACATCACTGGTTTTGCCCCTTCTAACTTCAGTGAAGTTAAATTAGAAGTGATTTTGGTCCCTGAGCTTTGTGCACCCAAGTCACACACTAATTCTGTCTAGTTTAGAAAGAAGCCTTTTATTTAATTTCAAATTGTGTTCTGTGCACTCCATGAAACTCACCTCAGTCTCTTCATGCTGTACACATCACAGCTACTGATGTGAGGAGGTGCCAAGAGCTACATCCCCAGCTGCTGAGCAGTTCTGAGGGACAGAGTGTAGATAAATAAATAAACCAGATATATGTCCCTCAGGGCAACAGCACAGAGTGTTCTCCTATTTATGGATTGGAGATCTGCTATCAAACTCATTAATTTGTACTTACCTTCATCATGTCTTAGCAGGTGTCAGCTGCCATTTGGCCATCAGCATAACTACAGGGCTGGTATTTCCATCCAGCGTGAAGGGGAAAGATCCCAAAACCATTCTGAATTATTCTTGCAGGAACTGCTATATGGGAGTGGGAATCGTTATAAAGGTTGTTCTCTATAGAAATTAAAACTATGTTTTTTCATCTCTGCACTACCCACTTTAGAGACACAGAAAAGTACAGCACACTCCGAGAATGCCAAAGGAAGTGCATTCCAAAGCAGGAGATCTTCCAAGAAATCAAATGATTAATGTAGCTGCTGCTGCTTTTGACTCCTGTGTGTGTTAGAAATGAGCTACATTTAAGCAAGTATACTGATGGTTTTATTCTAACTGCTCCAAAAAAAGGAGGTAGTTTGTTTATTGAATAAATTTGCAGCTACTGTCATTCTAATCCTGAAAAATTGGTTTGGAAAAGGCACCTGGCGCTTCCAATGTGCAGATATAAAATGTGAAGAAGCAATTATAGACACCTTCTTTCAGCAGGGATAATCTAAAAGTGAAGCCTCTTTTTGAAAGGCTTCTGAAGACAGAAACTTTATGAGACAAATTTGTTATCCTGTTTTGTTCTAAAATGCCTGGGTAAGGGTATTAGAAGTTTCCTCATCTGGATTCCTAACCTGGTGAGAGTTTTCAAGCTTTCGTAATTAAAATCTCTTTCTATCAAAAAATAGTTTATCTTTTATTAAAAGTAGCTGCCATTCAACCTCAAGTAGAAAACCGCAGCAAAACTGCAGCTCTGAAGCTGCACTGGCAGCCAGTGGCTGAGCTGTCAGACTCTGCTCCCCGACAGAACCGAGGGCTCTGTGCCCCCTTTGTCAGCTCGATGGCCTGACGGGATCAGTGGGATCAGTAACCTGCGGCCAGGGCTTTATTTCCCCTCCCCGTTGCCTGTCTGGACCTTTGGGTGGTGAAGAGAAACCATCCTGTGGATGTGCAGTTCTCCAGTAGTGAGGATGCTACAGGCACCCAAAACAGGGGAATTCAGATCAGCCAGCGTGAACACATCCATGTTATTTTCTGAGCAAACAAACTACTCAAGTTACGCTTTTTAGCCCAAAGTAAGAGATTAGTGTAAAACACATATACATATATGCAGTTAAGGGATTGTTTTCAGTCTCTGCCTCAGGGCCCAGATCAGCACGTATTATCTGTGCATGAACATAATTTGCATTTAATTTGAGCAGGAACTGTGGAACAGATAACTTTTGGGTTAGTTGGCTTAGTTTTCATGCCTTTGTACTACAGCAGTTTCAGCGTCTGTAAACTTAGGGTAAAGCAATAGGAGGAGTAGTGGGAGCAATTAACTCAGTACTGTTGGCTTCTCTATGGCCAGACAGAACAAAACTGAGCATTCATGTTTTTTCTGGGGGTTGAGAATAAGGCATGTTGCTGGGAAAAGTACTAAAGGTTGTAATACCAACAAGACCCTAATCTACAGCTGCATTAGAATTGTAAAACATTAAAGATGGTACCTGTATGTAGTGATCAAGTGGTTTATGACACTTCCAAGTTAGCTCATAATGTTCAAATGTATAGTTTTCACTTGCACAAATGCAACCACAAGCAAATTCTGAACTGAAGCTCTTGAATAGTTTGCAAAAATGCATTGTAAACGAAGATTATTTCTTTTCAAATACTCAGAGCATGCATTTTTTTCTTGGTTTCGTGACTACTTCATTCCCTGATACAGCATCCACCCACAGTGCTTTTCTTCTAATGGGAACAAACAGCTGGAAAACACATGAATGTTAATCTGTTTAAAATTCTAGTTAAATTTAACCAGTAGCCTGTGCTCTCAGACAGCTTCAGATGGAGGAACATAATGCTACAGCACAGAACTGATGCTGAGTTCGAGGAGAAATTTCAAAAGAAAAGAGGTGATTATTTTTTAAGTGTTTGTAGTAGCTTTCTAATTCTCCCACTAAAATAGTGCCTCGCAGCTGCTGGCACCATGGGAATAAACATACACATCAGTCACTTGAAATGCTTTACAAACAGTAGCACTCTGCCATGCAGAAATCAGAGCCACAAAGCAGCTTAGTGATTTATCATAGAATCCTGGAATGGGTTGGGTTGGAAGGGATCTTAAAGATCATCTGGTTCCAACCTGCCTGCCATGGGCAGGGACACCTTCCATTTGACCAGGTGAAACTTTATCTAAAGCCTCACTTCATATCTTAAATATCACTGACCTCCTCACTGTTGTGCCCTTGCTGGCCATGATGACTTTTGGTCAAACCGCACGATTTTGGTTTAAGCAAAATTCTGTGCTGTGTGGGGTGTGCCAGCACATCCACACTGCAGCACCCCTGGCTTTGATGTCTAGGGGTCAAGAAAGGCTCTCTGTCTCACGGAAGTCCACCAGGACAGAAAAGCCATGGCGGGGTGCAAGAGAGGCCGCGTGCACCGTGTGTCTTGCACCTGATGCTCGCCCTGGAAGGTGTCTGTGTGCCAGGGTCATTGGAGGGCAACGTCTCCTCGTTATGCCCAGAGCTGGCGTGCGATGTGTGTGCTGAACACTGGGCAGTGTCTGCCTAGGTGATGTTCTCCAACACACACTCTACTTATCGATCAGGACATCTGTCAGAGAATTTGCTTTGATTTACAGAAGTCCTAAGAAAATGGAATAAATCTGAGATGTTCTTCAGTTGCTCCAAAGAGGAGACTGCTCCTGGTCTTTCTTAGAAGCCCTGTGAGTTAGTAGCTGTGTGTGTTAGAGTTTCTTAGGCAGGAAAACCCTCAAATAGGCAAAGTAGCTACTCACAGTACTAGAGAATCAGAATGAAGAGAGATAGATCTAACTTCATTAATTCAGGGGGAAAAAAAAGAAGAAACAAATTGATGCAGTATTTAAACCAGAAAATTGCTATAATGACAAATGACAACCCTGTAGCCTGCAAAATCTGCTAATAAAGTGTCTGCTGTGGTAGTTATTAAAACTAAACTTATGATCCATGATTATCTAACCATTAAACAGAAGTGGGGGCTGGATATAAACTGGATATCTGTGTCGGATGATATTTCAGTGCTGTCTGGACTGAGAAAATTATTCATCAAATTTGATTTCTGATGCCTCCCTTCTCTGAAGATTAGCCCCCTAAGGAGTTTACAGGCATTTAGAAAGATTCCTTCCTCCCTCCCTTTGTGTCCTTGTTCTCTTCAGTAATTACACTGTAAGCTTTCTTCAAGTTTAATTTGTAGACTTTTAAAAATGGCTTCTGTAGAACAGCTGTGCCATGAGGAGTGTCTGACTGCAGAGCAGCTCTGCATTGCCAGAGGAGCACCCCTCCTGCTTGTGTGGAATTATTCTCGTCCAGGTGAAACTTCCTGGAGCTGTAACAGCAGTAGCACAGGTCTCTCCATCAGTCAGGTTGTGTGCATATTTACATACTTTTGACAGAGTTACACCAGCTGAAATAAAGTTAAGCAAAAGGCATGTTCGGCTGAGGTAGTAGTTGGCACATTAAACTTTCTTTTTGATTGATTTGTGATTCATTTTTTGTTGTCAAGAAAATTGTTTACACCGTTTGCCTAATGGGATGGATGGTCTGTTCAGGAGAGAAAATAGACACATATGGCAATGGAAAAAAGCTCTTGTTTTGCTGGATTACTGCCCACATGCCAACAAAATGCTGCTTCAGTTCCAGCCTCCACTGGCTGCCACTGTAGCCAAGAGGAATTGAAAATAGTAAAAGTGGTTATGGCAAGAAGGGAGCCTGACTCACTGAGACCAGCAAGCCCCACGACTGCTGTGCATTCTGCCTTTATTCCGCTCCTGGATTGGGGTGAGGATCAATACGTGTTCTGTTAATTCATGCATGGCTCCTCACCAGCTGATTTCTTTCTAGAGGCTGATGCTTTTTCCTCTGTTAGCAAATATCCCACTAGCAAAGAAGTCCATCAGATGCTAAAGTTGCTAACGTAAAATCAAATCCCTCTTCCACCAGTGTCTGAAAAAGTGTCATATTAAGTACTGATTGCACACTATGAAAGTACTTGCAAGTGACAGGATGGGTAGATTTTCTGCAGAGTTCCAGGGGTTGCTGGTATGCTTAATATAAAAAAGAAATATTGGAGAATAATTTTTTTTTCCCCTCCCTGAATCAGGAAAAAAATGAGAAAGTAGTAACTTCTGTTGCCTGTCTCAGTGGCAGTGCCAGCTCTTTGCTGCTTTCAGCCTTCTTTTAGTAAGGCAAACAGGAGACTGGAGAGGGTTCTCACCAAAACAGTTTTGTTCTGCTGCAGACTTTTATCTGCTGAGACCTGAGGTAGGTTGACAGTGGATTGACAGCAAACCTGAGTAGTTCTGAGCATGTACCTTGGAGGAGAAAGTATCTGCCTGCATTATACTCCCTTAAACCACTCAGATTTATTCTCCAATTTCTGTATAGCATTCATCCAAATTACAGAGCAAAAGGTTTTGTGAATGATGTGCGAAGTACAACCAGGATTCTTTTAAAAATATAACAGTCAATAAAGTATTCATGCTTTCTGGAATGAAGCTGGGCCTTTATATATCATTGATCCTTTATTAATTTCATTTTAAATACCACTATCCTGATTCACTATGGAAGCATTTTCCATTTTCCATTGCTCTTCCGTTAAATATCCAAAGGGAGAATTTTCTGCTTATAGAAAAAGTAATTTCACAGATGACCACAATTGCTGAGGGCCAGATTCAAAAAATTATCATCTTCTCCTCCCTTTCTCCAAAAGTTCCTGTCTTTGTTCATTAGCCAGACACAGCAAGAGATGAAGCAAGCTGTATGAAACATTGTAATTGGGTGTCTCCCACTGATGCCACATTAATATGTCATTAGACTAATATCTTTTACTGACACACTGATATGGTTTTCAGAACAGATCTGGAAACTTGACAATATGGATATTGTATTGTAAAAGAATAAAATTACTTATGAATGTTTTATATAAAAATGTCCTGGTTTGCAGGGTGCCTTAAAATCTGTCTGAGAGCCTCCCACGTTATCACATCACCACGGAGAGCAGGTTGCCAAAGCTGCACAGGGAGCTGTGGGGCTCTCAGAAGTCCAAGCAAAAGCGGTGCACAGACCTTGCACTCCAAGCCCTAGGCAGGGGTGCCCTGCATTCCCTGCGGGTGGGGTGGCTGCAGCACGCGCTGCGTGGGGACACACGCTGCTGTCCTCGCACGAGGGCACACAGCCACAAACATTTCACCTCCTGCTTGAGCTCTCAGGCAGCACACACTCCTATATGAGGACATAACCCAAAATTCAATTGCCTCATGTTAGTCCATTTGCAGCCCTTCTACCAGAAAGTGGACCAGAGCTGTAGGGTGGGAACTGTGACTGTGTAGGATTTATTTCTAGCACGGCAATACTTTCTTTAAGCCTTGTATTAGTCAGAGAGGGTCTCAGAGCAGGCACTTCAAGGTTTGTGTGTGCTGCTCGTTTTTCACCAACAAATCTGAATGGGAAAAATGGGAAAATTTGGATAGATTTTTGTCTTCTGGTTTTGTTTTTAGATGAAGGGCAGATGAAGAGCCTCTGTTCGAGTGAACTCAGAGCATGGACACTGTCTTCACTGTCTTGAAAAAAATAAAAGACAGAGAGAAGTACAGAGAGAGTTTGAAGAGCCCTGTGCTCCCAAAGGGCTGCCTGCCCCTTCTTTTAGCAGCTTTCGAGGTGAGTCCTGTTTGATTTATTCTGGCATATCTTTATGCTGAAGAGCTGTGTTGCTGAGCCACATTTAGCGGAGTGTGAGCACACGGAAGCTGCCTTTGGTACTTTATATATCTGTGTCTCCTTTCATCCCAGATTCTGTTAGTAAGATAAAAGGTCCTTGTAGGAGTTGATGCAGGATAAGGGTGTTTAGTGGGAATGGTACAGAGATCAGAAGCAGAGCTCTTTCAAAGCTAAATGGGCCACAGCAAAGACTACAAGCTAAACAAAACACAGGGCTCGATCGAAAAACATGTTGGTGTTCTCTCTCCTTTAAACTATGTCTCTCTTCCCTGTTGCAACTGTGGCACTGTTCAGTTTTTTCCAGTGACAATGAGAATAACAAAATCTATTTAAAGTGTTTAAGGGAGTGAATCTCACATCTGAAATAAATATGTTTTCATGAAGAGTAGCATAGGTTTGTTCTGAGAAGTGAATTGGGTGAACAGAAAACAGATTGAGAATGCAGGTACACTCTCTGCCACTCATGAAATTTCATCCAGAGAGCTGCAGCCTAAAAATATTCACATAACTTTACATTTCTGTTCCAGATTGCCATGAAGAATAAAGAGATTATTAGGAGAATGTTAAAATATTTGATTCCAAAAAGAACATTGGGCATTTCAGAGATATAAATTTACTGTATGTAGTATCTTTCAGACAATTATCGAATCGTTAATTCCAAAGAGTTGTTTGACCTGAACTTAGTTCTACTGCATGCATTAGGGTTCATTCATTATAAACTAATTGAGGAACAATTAACTGGTATGAAGGTGTTAATTTTTTTGCTGTTGTTTAGATTTAGCTATTTTGTTCTATAACATAATACATAAAAGGCAAAGATTATTGCTTTTTAATGTTTTGTACAAATAAATTACAAAATTAATTGCTGACTGCACTGTAAATAAGAAGATGTCAATTAAAAACCTTTATTTTTGGAGGGTTATAAATCAGTTATACAAGTTCTCCCCAAGCACAATAAATAAATTAATTAGCAGACATTGTCTTAGCAGACAAGCATGTTTATTTGCATCTTTAATGATCTCAGGAGTCTTAATCATTTAACATTTTCTATGTGCCTCAAGATCCTTGAAGGATGGACTTGGAAAAGTGCAAAGTTTTATTAATATTATCTTTAATTTATTAATTTTAACTACATATGCCACAAGGCTATTTCAGCCAGCTGTGTGTGCTAGATCCCACAGTCTGTCTATTAGCGAATGTCTCACGGAAATTATTAAACAATTACTTGAGAGCAGGTGATCACTTAAATTGAGAAGCAGAAGAGGTGAAAGCATCTCTTTAAGGAGAAAGATGAGCCACTGCTTCTTGGAGGACATAAAAACCGAAAGAAAGTGTTTCTGTTATACACACCATAAACTTGGAAAGGCTGGTTAAAAACATATTCACATAAAGATAAATATCTGTCTTTATAGATACCTAAGAGATAAATATAAATACACACAGATGGAAGAAACACACACATATAAATAGGGTCCCTCATTTAGTGGTCATTTTGAATCACTGGATTAAACCACTTAAGGGTATGCCAGTGCATATCATAACTGAGCTGCTAAATGGGGCTGTTACTCCCTTTTTCCTCTCCTCTGCCTCCATCTGTGTTCCTAGGCTTACCGTCAGCCTCGGGCTGAGCTCGACATGCTCGTTCTTGAAGTGGTATGAGCTGGTTCAGGGAACTAAAGACAGGGAGCAGTTCATTTTTGGAGGGGTAGATCCATTTTCTACAGGTTTATGTACCTAGGCCAGCCCACAGTGGGTGCAGGCAAGTACAGAAGCAGTCAGGTGAACAGAAGAGATGTGAAAGGAGATTATCTTAGTTCTAAAGGCAGATTTTATCGTGGACTGGGAGCAGCTCCTCTGTATTTGGTGGTGGGAGCCAGACCCTTCCAAAAAAGAAGGATGGTCTCAGACTGGGTGCAAGCCCCCTTCCTCACTGCCTACAAAGGAAGAATAAGGTGAAAACACTTCTTTAACATTTAGTGCCTAAAGTTAGATCATTCTAATTCAGGAGAAACAAAATCTTGATTACATTAAGAGAACGTATTTTCATGAGGTTTTTAGGATTTAAGTTAAAGATGAATATGGCCATTTCTCTTGGGCTTTAAAGCAAAAAATAACATTTAAAATGTTCATCAAGTTTTCTTTGAAAGCTATTTAAACATCTGAATAAAAGGAAGATGTATTGTTATTTAGAGCTCCTTGGAAAATCTCCAAGCTTTAATTGCACTTCACTTTCATTTCAGCAAGAATGAATCTGAATGAAAGTGTCTCTGTCCTGTGGTGCTCTTTCATTCCCCATCTTAGTTCCTGCAAAAACAGTGCTCTGCTGAAGCCAAGCTCAGCCAGGGCTGTGGATTTAGACATCTCTTTTGGGTCTCGGCTGATTTTCTCTTGTTTTGAGACTAAATTAAAAGCACGTTTGAAAGTAGCAGTGTCAATTTTCCTAATTATCTGAAACATGGTGACTATAAATACCACACTACCTATTAAACAAATATATTCAAGAACGTTCAGTAGATGATATGCAGACAAATTGACTTTTTACAGCCAATCCAGTGGTTTTCCCTGAGATTTTCAGGCCAGATGATGTGTGCACACTGGGTGCAATGTGGGGTTTCTGGGTACGTTGGACTCAACGTTTGTGTACCCGCACAGAAAGCTGACCTTGTTTCCTGAGAAGTTGCTGAACGTGTTCTCTGCAGTGTCCGTGCGTTGGTTTGTTCTCTGATACCCCACATGCCACGACAGTCAAAGAAAAAAATGAGCTGAAAGACGAGACAGCTCTGGAGAAACCCAGGCCTGGTTAAGTTTTATGTGGGTAATGAGAGGAGAGCTCTCTCTCTATCCTGTGCCTAAGCAGACTTGCTGAGATCTATGGCAGTGACCTTTAAACTCAGCCATCAGCCTTCCCATGGAAACTAACTTCTTAATTCTGTACACTTATGTGCTGAGCTGAACATGTATTTTATATAGTATCAGGAGTTCCTCATCAGCTGAGGGAGGATATTATGAGCCAGGTTGTTTAGTTCCTGTAGGCCACTCAAACTCTGGCTTAAATTTAAACAGACGTTAGGAACTGTGGGAACAGACTCTCGAGTCAGAGTCCATGTACTTTGTCATACTGGATCCTAAATGTATGTAAAAATTGCAAAGCAGGAGAAAATTGGGCATATCTGTAGCTGTCATTTTAACTCATATAAAGAAAATAAAGAAGGGCTTATAAAGAATGAGATTCTATTTTCTGAAATTAGTCTCTAATCCCAGTTATACTGCATTTGAATTTCACACACTTAAAGCACTTTAAAAGTTTTAAAATCAAATAAAGAAACTTATAAAAAATTCATAATAGAAACTTATGGATTTTTCAAAAGCATAATCTTTCCTATATCAGTGATAAAATCATAAATATATTCTATATGCCTGAATTTAAAAGGAAGTAGTATAATAGGTTATTGTTAAAGTTATAGGTAGTACACATTTGTGCTGACAGTGGCCAGTCAACCAAATAGAAATGGGTCAATTCTTGTATTTATTTTCTTCTGCTCTGTCAATGTCCAGTGACAAATCGTGCATATTTTTGCATGTTGGTGTGAGGGTGTACACCTACATGTTTCACATGAGTGGAAAAGGAATCCAGGGAATATTTCCCATTCCTTTTCAGGGAGTGTTGATGCATGGAGAGTTGGCAAGAAAGCTGGGCATTTCCTTGGGACTTACCTTTGGAGAGGAAGGAGCAATCTCGGTACACTGACCTCTAATGATCTGATTCTGTCCAGTGCTGGCTGGCTGGGCTGTCGGTGGCTGTGTTTTTGAACATCTGGACTCAATCTGCTCAGAGAAGTTTTTGGTGTGTTTTCATTGTGAGGAAGACGGAGTCTGCACCATTGACAAGCTGTGGGGCTTGAGATTATCATTTGGCAATTATTAGTTTTTATTTTTAGTAGTATTGCTCAAGGTATTCTCACACATGTGAGGAAGTGTTGATGCTATTGGACCTTAAATACTGTGTGCAGTTCTCTGCTAACCTTCCCAGGAAAATGGTACCTGGAATAAAGAATGGCTGCAGGGATTTGGAAGCATGACTTACGGAAGAAAGCTGAAAGCTTCTTTGCACTGGCAAAACAAAAGCTGAAAGGGCTTAGACTGCTCTCCCTGACAGCCGTGAGGGTTGAACCTGAGGCTTCTCATGAAATTCAATATACACATCTTTGCATTGAGTTGCTGTGAGCCTACAGACCAGATTTGGTTTATGGAACTCTTAATTTTGCAGTTTGCTCATTACAGATCAAAAAAAAAGTCTCTAAGATGCATTTACACTGCCAAATATTTCACAGAGATATTAGTGTGTTCTTGAATTAGGAAATGTCTTCCGTATGCCTCACAAAGTTTAAATCTAAATATATAAACTGTCAATGTATATAGATGAAACAGATACATTTTGATTTTCATTATGCAGCTTTTTTTCTAGGATTTTTTCCTAATTCTGCTTGCTTCAAAACTAGTATTCTCATTTTTGATTTAGCATTCCTAAACTTTATCACTGTTAAAACTTGTTTATAAATGAGATGGATGTGCTAAAGTTTTTCATAAAAGATATTTTTTTAACCCATGCAACACCTAATGTTTTTATCATCTGTAAATGAAGTAAATTCATCTTTTTTCAAAATCTAAATGCAAGGCTACAAAGCTGTATATGACAATTCTTTTATAAGCTATGAATGCATTGTTCAGTTCATCTACATGCAGAGCTGGTAGTGGTAGTGGTATTCAAGAAGCATATGCATGGGCTAATTGGATTTTCCATTTTACATTACTTCTTTGTTGAATATGTGCAGGCTTAAAAGATTCAGGGTAATAAAACCAGCATAATGCTACATGTATATGATTACCTCTGTCTTGTCAATGACTTAATCCCAGAGTTAATGTCATTTATTTTTCAGATGTGAGAATGAGTCATCATCTACCAAAATATTAAAGTGATTCTCACGCTACAATATTGATTGGCAGAACTGAAAGTGTCCTTAAAGTTGTTTTTTGGAGTTTGAAAATTAATGCAACAAGATCTATTTGTGGGTAGTATATGGCTTTTCTCCTGTGACATACTGTTGGCACAACAGGATGGGTGATGGTAGCTAGGGAATCTCTTTAAGGTTGTTTTGTTTTTCTAAACCCCTTAGTAGGTGAACATTAACAGTAGTTTGAACTTGGGATTCTCTTGTGAGACCACTGATTTGCCTTATTTCTCTCTTTTAATGACAAGTTGTTAAGATGCATGACATATGGAGAAGAAAACTCACTAAATACAAAAAAGAAAAACTGACTATGAGAATTAAGGAAGACTGGGACATTTAGGCACTTATTTTTACTGAAATTCAGTAACCAGGCGTTGGACATCAGAATATAGTGGAAACCTTTGAAACTGCTTCCCTCCTTTTCACTACTCCCCTTTCACTACTTCACTTCACTATTTTGAAGGTAGTGGAAGGATGCGTGCTGGATACCAGAATAACAAAGAATCTTATCCAGTAGTGAAAAATAGATGGAAAAGTGTCAGTATGGGAATAGAGCCATTTACTCTGGGTAGAAATTACAATAGGACAAAGAAGCTGGGTCTGCCTCTAGCATCGTCTGGAGTCTGGGAACAGGCTTGCAGGATTTTCTGCATTTTCTCTGTACCTTGTCTCCCTATTTTCTTTTCCTTTTTGAAGGAGAGTTGTTTACTAGTGGTATAATGATAGCTTTGTTGTATTGTGGTAAGGCTGTCAAGTAACACACCCGCAAAAGTCCAGAAAAATCCCCAAAAGGCCACCCCGAGCATTCGTGCAAGTAATCAACAGTGATAAATTTAGCACGGAACATTTGGTGGTATAAGCTGCAGATTGAGAACAATGGATTTCTCCAGCTATGATAGTAGGGACTAGCTGCCCCCCATCCACTAATTATCTATGGAAATGAGGGTTGGGACTTGCTAGTAGGATTAATTTCTTGGCAACTGCTGAAAATTATAGTGATTTTGAGAAAGTAGCAATCAAAGAAGATGTCTGTACATGTTTGTTTGCCAAAAATAGCACAGCTAATACTTGGCCGTGTTTTAAAGTCTTGAGCAAAATGTATCCTCCCATTTCAGCATTGCTTGAACTCTGAACAAACTGAACAAGCAACATGAACACTACGGCATCCTGAGGTAGTGAAAGCATGCAGGAGACATTTGAAGATGTCAAAGCATCTGTTTTTTTTCCCCACTAATTTTGTGCTCCTGTGTTAGACAGAGGCCACGACACGGAGGTGGGCTTCTGTCTCCGCAGCTGTGAGTCTCCCACTGTTCCCTGGAGATGTGCGAGTAAGGGGAACAGAGCCAAGGGCAGGTGAACAGTAAAAATATGGCAGAGATTTGCTTCCCAGGACAGGTTTTCTATGACAGATGATAAAGTGGGCCCATATTGTGTTCTTACATGTGCTAGAATTTTGTTGAGATTATGGATAGTGATGGTATTAATGGTCTCATTGATTCTAAATTTTACTCAACAGTTCAAGCAAAGGCTAGTCATCCCATTCACTGTCTAGAACATGCGATTCTCCAGAAGATATCCAGCTTTACTAATTCAGGAAAAGGGAAATATTGGAAACAGAGTGAGAGTTGTTCAGGTCTTTATGAGCCTGCTCCTCTGTGGAGGCTGCAGACTACAGGTCACTCCTCTCAGCTGGCGATTTCCAGGTTTTTCTCCTGCATGTGTATCATTGCACAATTAGTCTAACTGCTTTAAGGAAAGATTTGTGCAAAGCATATTCAGTCCTTTGTTTTATAGATAGTTGTCATTACCAACTGAAATAGCCTCAGGTACTTAGTAAAAATGTATTTTAAAAAACAATGAAACTTGAAAAAGACACAACTGCAAATATTCATAGCTCCCTTAGCGATGGTCTTGAAAAATTTCAACAATATATCTTTATATTACAGTGTACATCCTTTGACTCAGACATCTCCATCACATGCAGACCACGGTATATTAGACAGCACACTGAATTCTGCATTAATGACTTCAAAATAGTCCTCACAACTCATGATATTGCTTCAGCTGTGGGAACAGTTTTCTATGAGGCTTACTGCCAAATCTTTCACTTTTGTTATTCTGGTATGAAACTGTGGCAATTTAGCACAAGCCTGTACTAAAAGCTCACATTTTATATACTCACAAAGTGCAAAAATCAATGCATGAGCAGGCAGAGAAATACTAAAATGCCTGTGATCTGAAAGCGGGGCTGCCTGCAATCCTGTTTCATCAGTCTGGCTAAGTACCCAAAGTCAGGAAGCTTATCTGATCCATCCAGACTTCTTGATGATGAAAATCTCACGAAAACAAAGGATTTCTGAGACTTTGTCATTTCAGTCATTCAGAAAATACGAGACACGCTCGTGCGTCTTTCATTTTTCGTCTTTTGCTGTCTGCAGACAAATCAGAAAATGAGAACACTGAACAACTCCTAAAAAAAAAAGTAACCTTAAAAATCCTTAACATTTTTGGCTCTTGTCTAATGACAAAAATGAGGTAAATCTGTTCTTGCTTTTGACACAGCTGATTGATCCCTGCTGGGAGTGCATGTTCACACTTGCTTGCTTGATTAAGTATGACATGAAAAGGATTCAGGGACCAAATTCCAGCCAGGTGTAAATAGGTGTAACTATACTCAGACTGAGGGAATTTTTTACCCCACAGATTTTTAGAGCTTTTCGCAGTTAAAATTTAAGTGACCTTTCTGCTTCCACTTTACAAATATTTTGTAATGAAAACAGAATTGGTATGAAACTTCATTATTATAGCAAAGCATTTCATACTGTGACACCCCAGCTCCTCCCAGAATAAAGGCAAAACATTGCCCAAATCAAATGGCAAAAATGCCTGTTCTTGAAGGGGCTTCAGCTCTGAAATTCTCAGCTGTAGGGTTTCCTGATGTGCCTGCCTCCCAACAGGTCCTTCGCTGGGCAATACAAGTGTTTTGGCAGTCTGTCATCTTACCAAGAGATATTCAGTATTTATATGTACTGCGGTGTTTAAAGAAACATTTTCAAAATAAGTGCACCAGTGAATCAACGAATATAACAATGGCCACACTCAAAATGTACCCCACTTGCAGAGCAGTTACTGGTTCTGACCCTGGCGAAGGGACATCTTTGCTCTCTCACAAAACAGGCCCCAAACAGCAGCAGCAGAGAGAAGCATGAGCCAATGGTGTGCTCCTCTGTTCTCCTCCTATCTCCCATCGTGAAGACAAGTCCTGCTAACTAACTTCTTGTTCCTTTTCATGAGCATCTCACACTATGGAAGATTACTAAAAGTGATCCACAATTCAGTTAACAGATTGTTAGCTAGAACAGTCTCCTCAGTCTGAAACTCAGCTTCACACAGAGAAAAAAGGTTCCAAATTTAATTTTCTTTTGTATTGACATTCATGTGTATCTGCATGGTTTTAATGGTAATAACTTAAAAATTTTAACAGTTTAATGATATTAAAATGAAAGAATAGCTTGGAAAACAATGCTAAGACAGTCAGTCTTGGTACTATCTTTCCTTTCAGAGAAAGGTTCAAGCCAGATCCCAAAGATAAAGTGCCAGAACATTTACAAAAAATGACTCATCACACTGTGTCCTAAAATAAAGCAGCATGCACTTAATGCCTCCTGACAGAAGTGTGTCCTGCAAATTTCCCAGGCTAGATTTATACACGTTCCTTTAAGCCAAAGAAGCACTTGAGCTTCTATTTGCTGATCAAAACCAGGGCAGAGCTCTGTTTTCAGTTCAGCCACCTCTAATCAGTGGAAGTTTAAAGGGCTTTTGAAAGACTGAACAAAGCACATGTGGCTAAGACGAAGCACTTGTCAACTTCAGGGAGTAATCCAGCATTGCTAGCCAGAGTCAATCTGTTCCTTGCACGACACAGCCGCAAGCAAAGGCCACTCAGTTTGCTGAGAATGTGGAGTCAGCTGTGGCCGAGCCAGGGAAGTGTGATCCTCTGTGTCTGAGGTACCTGCTAGGAAGAAGCTGTGCCACGGCCACGGTTAATGCTCCAGATGGCAGAGTTTCCCATGGCGTGGTGTCCTGCAAGCCCTTCACGTTCATCCTGCCACGTGCTGCTGGGTTATACATCTCCTGCAGTAATGTTTGCTTCATTATGCAAACATTCTAAATGCTGCTGCAACTATTAACAAAGAAAGCACAGATGATTATTTCCTATGCTTAATTACATACAAATCTACTGTCACCAAGAACAGATTGCAGACACAGAAACTCCAGTGGTCAGACTTACCAGAGCCTGTGGTGCTGTCCAGCTTTAAATCTGTATCTGTCCTGCTCAGGCATATGCATTTTGATTTACTGTAATATTCTTACCACTGGACCCCAGCCATTCTCAGTGCAGTGAATGTAACTAGATGTTCAGGGCTTTGTTCTGTCCTTGTGGCTCACAACGTCTTCAGACCCCGCTCTGGAGGTAAAAGTAAGAATTCTTCTGTGGGCTTTTCTATGAGGCAGATCAACTGGCAAATAAAATTTCAGACCAAATGATGAAAGTTTGGCAGAGTAAAATGGTATTTGAAAATTCGCCGTTAAAATGTGAAACACCAGCACATAGAAGGCACTACCATTCCCACCTGGGTTAAAATTCTGCCTTTGAAATCTATTTAAAGTGACCTCAGCTCTAGCCCGTTGCAGTTTTGCCCATTCCAGGATAGGTGAGCAGGGGTAACAGAACAGCAGCAGTGTTAGAGTGCAAAGGACCAATGTCTAAGCATAATTCTGAATCAAACTGACAACTACATGCACATGGAGACAGCTACCAGCTAATTCCTAGAGCACTTGACGAGATAAAAATTCGTGTTTCCAAATGAGTGGTGGCTGGGAAAGTGGCTGTAGAACAGAGCAGTTGTTACACCTTTAAGAAGATACAGGCAGATGTATCCTGTGCTGAGTGCTCGTCAGTGCCATCAAAATACAAAATATTTACTGTGACTGTGGTGTGATTGAAGATGTTCTAAACATTGTCAGTGGTATGTACATGTGCGTAAAATGCCAACCGTGAAGAAAAAATGCATGTTTCATGCAATGGCACATAGATAAACGGGGAGCTTTAGTGCCTGTCTGTGCCTTTAGCGATGAGGAAGTTAATCCCTCCAGTCCAGGGAGGCTGCAGTTTAAAAGCCAGCCTTCCAAAGTCTTGCTGTTAATAGTGCAGCTTAGACAGAGCACTTTGTTCTCCTGCCTTTTTGTCTGTGGTAATTCACCTCCACAGCAATATTATAGATCAGCCACCCCGAATCAATAATATTTGCATGCATTTATGTGTAGCTCATGCTAAGGAGAGTAAGCCAGAGCTAATTAAGCTAAAACATTGTTTGTACGCTTGGCAGCTCCCTGTTAACTTTGAACAGCCCAGTACATAAAAGCACAAGGATCAAAAGATCTAGAACTGAAATAGTGAGGACAGCTGATTTTCAAACGGAAAGACTGTAGAAGTCAAGTGCCTCATGAAAGCATCTGGGTTTCTACAAAGCTAAATGACAGACCTTGCTAATACCCAAAGGCAGGCAATAAATTACCCACAATCAGATGATAGTTCTCAGATTTCTTTAACAATATCTCAACACCTCCCATGTATTTAAAAGTCAAAATGATTCTTTTTCAGAGCTGTAGGAAGAACAGCTTGATGGATAGCTATTATTCCTTTGATCACAAGCGAGAGCAAAGATCAGCCTCTATGATAATCAGGATTTCCTAGTCTGGAACGAGATAATTTTTCAGATCAGCTTGATTTATTTTATTTAAGATCCTCACATCAGGATACCAGATACCTACACCAAGCTACAGTTAGATCTTGTTTCCCTGTATAATAAGTGGCAGAATCAACAGGGCTTTGAACAAGGGCATCTCATTAATGAAGTAAAATGCATATACAATTATATAGGTTCTAGATTTGGGGGAAAGGGATGTACATTCATTGTGCCTGCATTTATACATGGTACACTTACCTGTAAAGAGCCTCTCTTTATCACTTGCAGATATTTAGAACCTATTTGTATGTAAAATATTTAACCCTTCTGAACCTAATTTAAATTTGCTGTCACTGTAGAGAACTCACAGCTTTATCTCTGTATTTCAGACCTGTCTCATTCTGCTCAAAATAAAATCGGTCTGTCTTCCAAGCCTTGTTGTTGTCTGACCATCAGCTTGAACTGAACAGGGCTAAAACAGAGCTTTTAATCTTTCTCTCCAAGCTACCTCCCTGTCATGTCCTTCACCACTGCAATTCACTTGCTACTTAGGCCAGTAACTGGAGCATCATACTTGTCCTGTAATGTTTCCTGGGTCCTCACAGTCACATTATACCTGAATCCTGCAAGGTTGGTTTGGGTCTTTTTTTTTAACATTAGATATAGTCTCTCCAGTGCTGCCCACACAGCTGAAATGCTCATCCAGAAATCGTTCATGTCCCATCTTGATTGCTGCAACGTCCTTTCCACTGGCATTGCAAATGCATTTTGCTCTGTCCACATCCACCTAGAACACTGCTGCCAAGACCCTTTTACTAGCTTGTTGTTTTAACCATATCCTTGCAGGTCAAATGCAGACAGTGGAGTTTCATTTGGGCAACACAGAATTCCCCTATATCTCATTTACACCAAGTAAAGGAAGGTACCTATTTTATTTGGCTCTACTTGTTTGTTTCTCCTAAACCACCTGGGACAGTTTGGATTCTCTTCCTGCTCCTCTTTCTGCTTTCTGCAGGCTGGCTTGTGGTGGTTGAGCCCTTGTACTCCTAAAGGAGCAACCAGTGTGCTTTTCTATGTTCTTCTTATATACGAGCAACACTGTCAGAGGGATTTCACAGAGCTGCTTCCTCGTTCTGCTTGGATACCTAAATGGCCATCATCCGAACAAAAATAGATGTTGTTCATGTATGGTGCTGCCACGGATCAAACTGACAAATGTTACTTCCGAGCTTCTCTGCTCTGCCTGAGAGCACCTTGGCTCTTCCCTCAAACACAGATTGTGTGCTCCCTGGGGCAAGGGCTGTGTCTGAGACGTGATTAATGGCATAGAGCACCCACTTGTGTCTACTGACTACAGCCAAAAAAACACAATGTGCTTGTATAGATGTTCCTATTTGGTGTTCTGTGACCTTCACTAGTGTTTTTAGAATAACACTTCAGCAGTTACACACAGGAAAAATTGATCATTTTCAACATATATGCTTAGAGGAATGTGCTTACGACTCACAGGTACAGTAGCCATGAATAATAAGGTGTGTGCATGGAGAGGTGGAGAAAATATTTGGAAAGAGAAGAAAACCTATTTCTATTATTAAGTATAAGAGTTCTCTAAACACCTTTATGATTTCAGTATCAAATACTGTGATAGAAATTATTATGAATCTCAAGAAAACATTTTTTCATTATGAAGAAGAGAGACAGAAAACTTAGATCTCTTGCCAGCATTCACTACAATCTTCAACTAATCGGATCTGGGGAAAAATCCAAAATTAATACTGTCAAACTGAGCAACAGATGTTGAAAGAGAATCAGGCACTGCAAGAAAATTGATGTGCCAATGAAAATCAGACAGACAGGATATTCTCACTAAATAAAACCCAGCAGGTTACAGGGGCTCTATTTTAAATCATCTAGCCAGCTCATTTTTGTGTAACCATACTAATAGTGTTTTTGTCTTTTTTTCACTTGTTATACACATATTCGTGTAGTAAAAAGAAATGTGTATGATGTTTTAATTTCTGCAAAACACCTTTTCTCTGTTCACTCAAGACAGATTGGCTTCATCTTTCTTGCAAGACTTTCCACGTTGTGTTCCAACTTGTCAGCCCTCGCTTCTCTTCAGCAGCCATTGTTTGCCTTTGTATCTGGGCGCAGACAAAGGGGCTTCAGCTGATTGTTTGCAAGAATACGAGATAAATTTACATTCATCAGAGTAATGGGTTTCCATTTCCAGAGGCTAAGCCAAGGAACAGCTGAGTTTAGAAGCAGGCTTGTTTGCAGGGTGGCTACAGCAGCATCCTTCTGTAAGTGGTTATGCACAGCACAGGCACTTTTAGGGTACAGACTTTGTTATCCCTACGTAGCTCAGACAAGAGCCCAAATACTGGAAGGTTGTCTCCAGATTTGGAGATTCTTTTGCCAGCTACAGCTGCCAGGCCTCTCATTTAAGTTGGTAGAACAGATGTGATTAGGTCAAACATTTTTGAGCCAAAAGCTTGACAAACACAATAATTGGAAAAGCAAAAAAAGACTAATCTTCTGTGTCTTCTAACTCATCTCATGTTTTCTCTCAGATAGCAGCTGCTGCTTTAAGTTGCGCACAGCATTATTATTTTTGTTTTCCTGGTTTGACTCATTTCTTTTGGAAAGAGATCTCTTAGCTTTTTTTTGGCAACCAGAATTCTGGCCTGACTGTGGATTTTTCTCCCACTCTCACTCACTCCCACACGCTTTCCTTCCTTTGCTGCTTTTCCAGCTCTTTAGCTGTTCCTCCCTCTGCTGTACTTGCAACAAGCTCGGGGGGGTTCATGAATTAGCACTGGGAGGTACCTACAGACTGACTGTGTCCTGCTACCTACGTGCTGCCTCTGTTAACACTGCAACAAATAAAACCGTATTAAGAGATTATTTTGTTTTCAGGGATGTGAAAACTAACTAAAAAAAGATAAAATTCACCGTATGGGGGGGATGTGTGTGTGCATGTGTGTGTTAGAACTGGAAAACTGGAACTGTGGTGAACTGGAACAGTCCCTGGCTTTGGACTGGAGAAATGCCTTTGCGGTGTGTAAGCCGAGCCCCTTACCAGATGGCAACTCTTCAGCTGGCAGGGATTAGGGTAGGTAAGCAGCATTGTGCAGACTGTTGAGTTTCTGAGCTTTCCTGCCGCAGTTTAACTGATCTCTTGCTTTCTTGGGATCTGTGTGAGTACCTGCTGTGGTGGCGCAGACTGTGGCGTGCCTTGCCAGAGATGGAGACAGGGATCCACACAGAACTGGGTACTGTTTTCCCTCGGAGGCTGAACAGTGGAAGATTTCCATGGGTGAGACAGGAGTAGGGACTGTGCCCCTGCACCAGTAATTGCTAATCAGGGCAAGGGCACAGGGAGCTTGTCCTGGATGCGCTGTCTGAAGTCCTTTACATGTGTATTGTGCCAGTGGCATCCTAATGTCTCTATGAGCTAATAATTATCTGCAAGCTTCCCTTCAATGCCACAAATCAGTCCCCTGGAGATTCAGCTACATGCTGTTCTCTTCTTCCCAGGTCCATCACTTTATTCCATGGAATTTAGAACAACACTTAGACTAAACTTAAAAATGAAAAGAAAGTAAAAATCACTAAAGAGAAGTTAATCCCTGGGTTTAGAGTCCAAGGACCTCATAGGAGTAAGGAACAGGTAAGAACCAAGTCCACTGGGGTCCCAGGAAATGTTCACCAGAGGTCTTCTCAGTTCCTGTCCATCCCTCTGACTCTAGGTTGCAGCAAAAGCAAACATAGCAGGTTTTATTAAAAAGCTGATACAACTCAGTGGGTCTCACAAAAATAAAGCAAACAGAACCAATACCCTAGGAATTGTATTTTGATTTTTATAAAGGGGAGTCCCTTTAAGTTCTACTAATGCTTCAGTGTTGTGAAATTTTAGGCTCAGATCTGAGTTTTCCATTTTGATGAGCCTGGAAGAGCAAGCAAAAGAGACGGATGTGAAAACAAAGAACTCTGGAGCAGCTGTAGGTACCAGAGAGTAACAGAGCAAAGTGGCTCATCCTGAACACTCTTTCCTAGACAATTGGACTCTGAAGTTGCTGTCAGGCTTGGAGAGTGACAGGTTAAGTGGATGTTATCAATACTTTTTCTCTTTTCCATTACAGGGTGTTTTCTTGAATTGATTACAACCTGGTGGAGCTGCTGGGTAAGTTAATGAATTTCGTGGGGCAGGGGAAGGCACAGTTTTTGTGTATCCAACTTCAGATATGAAAACAGATCTGATTTTCCTAGTCTGAGATTCAGGCCACTGAATGCAGAGCAGAGCTGACTGGAAAAGCATATATTTTTCTTCAAATGTTGCTTTGTGTTAAGGATGTACTTAACTCTCTTCCCAAACTGGTACTTCTCAGGTTTTATTAGCACTCTTAGCACCCTAAATAAGATTGGAGTAAAGAAAGGAAGGAAAATTTCTTTGACGAATATGTCAGCTAAACGTCTTTCTTTTTCCCTGAAGAGGGTTGTAATGTGGTTTTTTATCCGATCTGCAGAGGAACTGAAGTGATACATGAGCACTTAGCAATAAACATTTTTAATGGAGACCCCTATCCCCAGCTTAATTTCTGCCCTCAGTCATATTCCATTAATCAATACTAGTGATGTTCCTAGTGGTTCCACTGCACCCTGTGAACAATTTTGCTGCTTGGAATTAAAGAAATGTGCCTTGGGTGTATTTTGATACTCAGATTTAATAACAGGGGATCCAATATTGATTTTAATGGGAAATGGTTTGTGTATGTGTGCGCACATCTGTGTTTTTCTGTGCACCAGTTTCCCATGCATGGAACAGCCATGCTCCAGTCCAGCACTTCTGAGTGTCATTGGACTGAAAGATTCTCAGAAATGGTACAAACCATGGCAATAGTGATTAGAGGAAAGTGATTAACTGCCTAATATGATCTTGCTTCCCGGCAAAAGATGAGCAAGTTCCCCATATGTCACATTCAGTGTTACTCACACACTAGCAATTTCTACCAAGCATTCTTGGCAGTGTATTGGCAGAATATTCACAAAATTTAGTCTGCAACACTGTCTGTCAAATGATAGTGGTACTCTTTGTTTGGTTGGGTTCAGGTCTTAAATCTGGGCTCCTGAGACCGATATTTGTAGTTACTTGCAATTCCTTTTTTTGAATCAAATGCACCCATGGGCAAATGGGGACGTAGAACCTTAAACGTGCAAATAAATCTGTGGGCTTAGAATGGGCTTTCTGCTGGTAATATTTACAACTATTCAAAATTGTAAGGTTGAATTTGATTTTCAGTGAATTGTACTGTTTCACCAGCAGCCAGAAAGAGACAGATCTGCTATTCTAGCCCATTTCAAGCCATTTTCAGAGGGTTTACACGAGCCATTAGGACTGCTGGACTGTTCAGTCCTGGAAAACAGCCTTTGCATGATGTCTTGCTTGCACCTAAACAGAACAAAGGGCTGTACATGGGTCCTAAGTTTTACCTGAGCTTCATCAAAACTGAAGTGAAAAGTAATTTCAAAAAATTTCTTGAAGCTATTTCAGCAGTGTACTTAAGCATGTATTTTAAGAGTTTTTCTCAGACTGTGCTAAATGCTACCGCAAGCCACAGCACGGAAATGTTTATGGGTATGTGTGCTCAGTCACTGCCGAGGTTCCAGAGAAAATATGCATTTGACATTCACAGAAAATTCAGCCTGGATATTTCACAGGCTGATGAGTTGCAGTATTTAAGGAAAGGTTAGGGTTTCTTGGGTTTAGAGGAAGCCAAATTAAGGAGGAAAATTAAAATGGTTGGTCAACTTTACTTTTTAATGGTTCGTAAGTTTCCATACAATAAACACACCTTTTTTTTTTTGTTTGTTTTAAATGAGAGCAGATTATTCCTTGGTTTATGGGATCTGAAGGTTCCCACGTGTTCTTAAAGTAACCTTCCATTAAACAATGTGCTTATATTGGGACGCTTTCACGCAGTGCTCCAACGTCCTGCTCATCAGTTCGTACCAGGTCAACACACCCTTTGAGTGGGTCAGGAAAATACCACTGCCTTTCTTTTCCCACATGATGGCATGAAAGCAGACAAGGAACACTGTACTGAAGCTGATGTTCTTTCCCAGGAGTGTGGCCTTAGACCCTCTGCTTTCTGTGTAGGTTAATAGAAACCTCTTCCTGCAGGTAACAGCCTTTTATGTGAGGACATTTTTTGTTATTAGTAACAAAACCAGACATTCAACAGCTATATCTATATAAATTACTTCATACTGCTCCTATAAAAAGTACTTAAATTAAAATATAGCATGAATAACTGTTTGCTTTAATAGCAATACCTTACATTTATTAAACACGTTTCCAGTTACCAAACCTTCCTGTGACTTTTCTGAGCTGTAAGCTTTCAGCAAAAATGACTATAGCCATTATTTATGTACCCCCATCATACAGATAAAGTGTTTGCATTCAATTTAAAAACTATTTTAAAAATGATTGCACAATGAGGGTGCATAAATCGTTGGAATTTGAGGTATCACAGTACACATACACAAGATTTGTGAAGGGGCTATACTCAATATTAATAAAATTAAAGAAAGTCTTATTAAATCACAGAATCTCTACTACAACGAATATAGAGTGCTTAGGAAATATTTACAGATGCACTTCTGTATATAGACTGAGGGGATGAAATTAATCCATAGATTTTTGGACAATACATAGCACAGACTGATTTCCATGGAATCAAATTTTGCCATTTTGCATGACACCTTTGGAGCAAGTCATGTGCCCCCTGGGGCTCCCAGGTAACACTTGTTCTGTATTTGTTGCTGTTGTATTGTGGCAGCAGCAGGAGCTGCCACTGAGAGGCATTTGAGCACGCTTGTCCATGGTGGAGAAAGCAGGGGGCTGCCACCCAGCCAGGACACAGCCAGCCTGTACCCGTGGCACCCGAGGCACTCTGCTGGCTGCCCACACAGACACAGCAAATATTTTACTGTAAGCTGTAAAAGTAGAGCAACTGAACTCTTCTCCACAACTCCTGTGAGTTGCACAAAGTCTAATGTGTCATTCTGGCAAGTGAATTTAGACATAGAGAAACATCTTCCAGAATACAGACAGTTAAACACTACAGCTGGTTACCTGGGGATGCTGCAGGGAACGAACCAGCACAGGCTTTCAAGATCGTGATGGACAAATGGCTCTCAGGCATGGCAGGAGAAGGCGTGGTCTTTAGATTTGGCCTAGGGACAAGATTAGATGGCTCTCAGAGACTTTTGTTGGTTCTCTTCTGTGAGTTCTGGCCCAAGAAAGACAAGCACTCAGCTTGCATTGAGAGTCCACTTCCCTTTCTTCTTCATTCCCAGCTCTGCTAAATCAACATCTATCTAGTTGGACAGATGTGTATTTACATGCACACAAAAGGGGCACAAAAGCATTTGGGCCCTCCTGTTGTAAACACATCTCACAAAAGTTAAGAGGAGAGCAGTGTACTAATGAGACTGATCATCAGGAGACAAGGCAAATTAGTGCTGCTGAGCTTGAAACTCGAGTCAGCAGAGCACATCCAGAGAACAGTCGCTGATCTGCTGCCAGTAGTAAAACAGGCCCCAGTCGGGGTCACCTTTTCTCTCCAGACCCAGAGGCACGCCGGAGAGGTGACCCTCTCTGGGAGCGCACGGAGTCACGGAGCATCTGCTCTGCCTCACGCCATCTGGGCTCCTTCCTGCACCCGGCACAGCATCCCTGCCACCCCTCCCTGCCCTGCCCCGCTGCAGCGAGCCCATGGGCATCGGGGCACGCGAGGCACGCTCTGAGAAGTGCTTCTCTTCCGCTTTGAGCTGTGGCTGGGCAGAGGCCAGAGAAGCGATAACCCGCTCCATCCCGCTGGGTCGGGAGGCGGCCGCGCGGCTCCCACACGGCCCCGTCGGGCTCCGCTGGCCTTGTGAGGCAGAGCCGCCGCCGGAGAGGGCTCCAGACCCTCAGGGGGTCTTGGAAAGAGCCGGGGAAAAAAGCCGCAAGATGAATTCTCAGGAGGTGGAATGGCCGTGGCAGGTGACACAGGCTCTGTGACAGACTCGGACAGCCCGCAGCGCTCCCCTTTACCCGCCCATGATGCAGAGTTTGGTCAGTGCCTCCCGGCTCTGGGTTTGAGGGCAGGCTTTGCGCGGTGTGAGGGACAGGCTTTGCCCCGTGTGAAGGACAGGCTTTGCCCGCTGTGAAGGATAGGCTTTGCCCGGTGTGAGGACAGGCTTTGCCCCGTGTCAGGGATAGGCTTTGCCCCGTGTGAGGGACAGGCTTTGCCCGGTGTGAGGGACAGGCTTTGCCCCGTGTGAGGGACAGGCTTTGCCCAGTGTGAGGGACAGGCTTTGCCCCGTGTGAGGACAGGCTTTGCCCCGTGTGAGGACAGGCTTTGCCCGGTTTGAGGACAGGCTTTGCCCGCTGTGAAGGACAGGCTTTGCCCCATGGGAAGGACGGGCTTTGCGCGGTGTGAAGGACAGGCTTTGCCCGCTGTGAAGGACAGGCTTTGCCCGCCACACTGCACTGGAGGCGGGAAGGGCGCTGCCCACAGCCCCAGGTGGCTCCTGGCAGCAGCCTTTTCTCCCGCTCTTTTGGAAGGCTCTCAGAGGCCCTTGGCTCCACCAGGCTAACGTGGTGACCCCACAGAGTCCGGAAGGTGGTGACCCTCCTGATCAGGTGGGAAGGGATGAATTAAACCTGCCTGCCATAGCAGTGGGTCACTGAGAAGGAAGATTTGGGCCAAGGACACAGTGTTAAAGGCCTTGATTTTGAGGGTGGAGTTTTGGTGAAACAAGAACCCCCCAAACCTTCCGCAAAACAATTCTTTGCTGCTGCTGGTCATCATTCTGCTTGCCATCATTGACAAAGTACTTCGGAACAGGATGTGTTTACAGCCTTTCTACCTGCACGCTGAGCATCCTCAGCATTTCATAAGCTCCAAATACCTCTAAATATTTAGGTGCTTACACAAAGTATTTGACTTCTAGAAATGAGCTTCTGCTACTATTGGCACTGTCTACTGAAGCAGAACAGGAAAACACAGAGTCTGCAAAGGTAAAATTCAAGTTAATAATCCACTGGTTATGTTTCTCAGAATGAAGAGGAAGTGTGAATTACAATTATTTCATTTTTTTGCATCTGTACCCTTGGCAACTGCTGACCCATCTCTCCCAGTGAATCCAGGCTGGGATCTTTCAGGATTTCATGCAAATTAAATGACCGTAATTCTCAGAGTGGTGCTATTATCTAGAATCTATTCTTTGTGTTACGTACCTTTTGATTTTCCTAGCAAGTCCTTCTGGTATTTAGTATGAACTAATTTTTCTTGCTGTAATCTGCAATGGTGACTACCTTGTACCTACTCTATATCTGGGTTTTGTCTCCCCTCTCTTATTTCTTGATGCCAGGGGGACTAACATGTGCCGTGTTTGTTAATAATTTTTTTATAAATCTTTTTCTTTTTAATCCTACACCATGCAATTCCTACAACTGTCATGCCTCCCCTCTAGGTTTCTTGGTAACAAAATCCAAGTAATCATTTTTCTTGATGAATAGTAAATTCACAGATAGTTGAATATTGAGGAGATCAAACTCTCACCAGTTTTGGATTGAATTCAGAGAATAGTTTAAGCCAGAAACTGAGTAGCATATGGAAAAGCTGAAATGTTTTAGAAGAAGTATTTGGGCATTTAAAAGTTGGGTTTTAGTTGAAAAATGAGTGCAACTCAAAGTTTAAACAAAGCCTTTAATCACTGCAAAATATTAGGGTTAATGGAACACTTCATAAGGGCTGCAAACAATTCTTCCACCCACCCCCATCCCCAAAATAAGAGAGCAGCTGGACTGGACACCATTCTGTGGAGGAAGGTGCCATACATCCCAGCAAACCAGAAAAGTCTGCAGTGGTTGTCACTCCTGTTTGCCAGGGGGGTGGCTGGGGAGAGGCTCACCCCTCAGTGTCTGACAGATTGTGTAAGTCTATTAACACTGTGTTGCAAAAGATACCGCACGTCTTGTCAGTGGTTTTGAATGTTTGAAGATGTTCACACTGGAGCAAAATCAGGATAAAATGAAACTAAGACTGTTAAATTGGTTGGTGTTTTAGTCTTTCTTTCCAGGTAAAGATCCTTAGTGGTGTAATGTGGCTGCAACTCATTAGAGCCCAGCTACACAACTATTATGTTAAAGTATATTGAAGTCAGTGGAGTGATGCTGCTATGCTCTGGCAGAGAATCTGCTCTGCTTTTTGCCATCATTTGCTCTGCTGAGCTGAGTAAATGTGGCAATTTCTTGGATTGTCAGTAAGAAGGTCACTTTTACTCCTCAGCTCCTCCTCATCCACTCTCATTCAATCATTCAGTTCCAACTTTCAAACTTTTTCTCTTTAGATTTGACTCTATGACCAGTGAAGGGAAAAAAAAAAGGTCACCAGTACATGTAAAACATACATGTGCCCATGGCAAACAAAGGAGCTTCTGGCTTTGCTGCCAGTAGCAAACAAGGAACGCTGCTGCCTTTGACTTCCTAGTTCAGACACCTGTGCTCATGTGCAGTCCAACACAGAGCTGCCTTCAGATCACGACCCAGCTTGCAGACAAGACCAAACCTCGTGTCTCTGCATGGAGAGCCACACTGTCTCTCCAAGGCTCCTTGTATGAGATGCAGTTGCCTAAGCATAGGTTTGTAGTGGTGTTTTCTGAGCCCACATGGAGGTGCTTGACCGCCGGCTTCATCCCAGGAATGTGTGGATTTCCGCTGGGTCTTGTGCCATATCTGCTAGCTACATCCAGATGTTTTGAATATTCTAGGACATTTAAATAACACTATTGGTTTGAGGAGTTTCTTGTCCTTGAATATTAAGGCTTGTGGTTCTGCAGGTTTTGGTGCAATATCCCCTCAGCTGTCTCTAATAGTCCTGTGATTTTCACAGGTGCTTACAATCATCTGTGCCCCTGACTTCAAAGCCCATGTGCTCTGCAGCCATCCCACTGCATTGTCGCTTTGCATTCTGTACAGGGGCAGAGTCTGCACAGAGCTGCAGGACGCTTGGCGATATCTCCATCTGCCCAGCACAGGGGAGGAGCAGGTAGGTTAATCCTTTTCCTCCACTCCTTATTGAGCAATTAGGCCACTAAATAAGATCTTGTTTACTGATACCCAAAGAGGCTGTGATTTACTGGGTCTTGTAATAAATTTACATTCATCAGGAGGTAGCCAGAGGCAAGTCTGGAGTTTTAGCAGTGGCTAATTTGTACCTTCACTCTTGGGATGGGAACAGAATTTTAAAAGTTCCCAATAATAAAGCAATTAGTTTAAATCTCTAGTCCCCCCAAAAATGAATGCTTGCTTTAAAAAACTGTATGAAAGGAAAATTCCTCACTATAGGGCCTATCCTTGATGTAATGGGAATCATTAACAACACGGCTACAATTTACCCAGACTGCGCCAGTGTGGGCTGTGCCTTTGAATGGGACAGAGACGGCAGCTGGAGTGCCCCAAGGGTCGGAACAATGCTGGTTTTGGTGCTGTGGCTCCTTTTCGGTAAGAACTTTGCCTGTTGCTGTGAAATGTTCTATGTTCAGGGCCAACCTGATTCCTTCTCACATGGTATTCCTACAAAGATCTGGTATACCAGGTAGAAACTAATGAATGAGTTATAACTATCTTTGTACTTTTTACAGATCATAAATAGCAATATTTTGTCATTGTGGTTTTAAAGTTTCATCTTGGAAAGCAGTGTTGTCCAGAATTATCTCACGTATCTTCTAACAAATGCTGGCTATGTCTGCTGTGTTTTAATCCTGTGTGCTTTCAGTAGAGAACCTCAGATTGATCTGTTGACTAGAAAGTGGATTTAGTGTCCGATTTGAAGCAGCTGCTTATTCAACTCTGGGACAAGAACAGTAATGACTAAAGGTTGTTATCAGTTGATTGTTACCGAGTGGTTTAAGTGAAATGAGGTTTTGGAGGATCAATTTTCCTGTGGACTGCTTTCCGTGTAGCACTTGGCACCCTTGCTGGCCCCGCGAGTGAAGTGTTCAATGTACCATGGAAAATCACCCTCCTGGGTCAGGTGTGAGGAATATTGGCAAATGGGGGTGGAGAGGGGAGCTGCATTGTTGTTGCTTATATTTTATGTCGTTTTTATGCCTAAAATCCTTTTCGAGCAAAAACCTAAAAGCATCATTCACAAAGACTGCATTAACATAAGGTATTTACAAACCGAAGGAACTCTCCTTCCAGAGTTGTTTTAGAAGTGTTATCAATGGTGATATGTAAATAAGGAAGCAACCAGAAGAACAAGAAGCCCAGCTGATTTCAGTTTAATTGGAAGTATTACTAAAAAATGGGGATGGAGCATAGTTATTGAGAGGAAAAGGACAAAATGGGTAAAAAAATAATGGTAGTTGTAAGCAGCTGCAGCAATACAGGCTAAAGAAAATTGCTTTTATTTTTTCTTTTTTGTTTGGCTGGTTTATTGGTTTTATAATGAATTACAGAGAAATACAAGAGAGAAAACAACAGCAAAGACCTGCAGTGAAATACTGTGGAGATTTATAATGCTGTGAAAGTGCGCAAGTGCTCAAATACATTGTCCCATTTTGATTGGAGGTTCATGGCTATAACCTGGCTTATCTCCTTGCATCTCACACCAATGAATTTAAGCCTGCAGAGTATAAAAATGACTGTGCATTTTGCTCAAGCACATTTGCAATCCATCTTGTAAAATAAAAAAAAAAAAAAGGAAGAAAAACCTCTCTCAGCTAAGGGAATACTCAACAGTCTCGTTAATTTTCAGAAGTCTCCAGTGGGACATCATTTTCTTTTATCTTCTCACAAATGGCCTATAGAATCATATGCATCTTCTGCTGGTTTGGTATTGAGTGTGCTATAGTTATATATTATTTAACATTTTGGCCAAGTTTTGGTTTCATGAACAATTTATCTTCTGCTGTGCATTTCTGCCCTTGTGATTCATGAAGGTTACCAGCCTATGATTGCAAAGTGCCCTGGGTTCTCTCTCCTACCTAATCCTCTTTAAGTGCATTTTGGTCTAATTTTTTCTATTCCTTCCTGTGAGCTAATAATTTTCCTCACAGGTGCTGAATAATGTCTTCATGCTGCATATTGCTCTGCTAGTGTCCATAGGGAAGCTACAAAGCTCACTGATGCTGTCATGCCCTGTATTTATTGTCAGGAATTCTGGTAATGCAAAGTGCCTGGGGTCAACGGGGCTATGGCTTTTAGTTTATATTTACAGAGAATCTTCAGCTTGTCTGATTTATTGACTTTTGTGATCAGTTTGACAAATGAAGACATACTGAAACCATACAAGAAATAATAATTTTTTCAGGCTCATCGTGAACCTTTGCTAGTGTAGGGTGTTGTATAATAGCCTGTTATTCAGCTATTCCCCAGTTTCCACAGGAGAAAATAATTAGTGTTTTAAGACTAACCTCCTTAGGCTCTTTTTTAATGGACTATGAAAAGTATATTTGCCTTACTTTCACAGTTCAGATATTTCAAAGGATTAGTCAGAGCCAAATAGCATCTACAGTGAGTACTTTATAACCTGTGAAGAACGATGCTGATGTGAGGCTCTTTGTTTTTTCAAGTGCAGATGTGGTTTTTAGCACTTTCTTGGTTGTGGTGTAGGTGGGTTTTTCTCCCCCTTTGATACAGTTCCCCGTTACCTCTGTCCCAGTCTGTTTGCAGCTGCGTACGGGTTTCCACGAGATTCTTGTGTAAGTTTCTCCCAGAATGAAATAACAAGCTGAGGCTAAACTGTAAAATTAGTGTGTAAGCCAATTCAGCTGGGGTTTATCGGTTAAATTCTAGAAGAGAAATGTCCAGCTTGTATTTCTCCGGAGTGAGCTTCTGCATCTCAGTTAAAATGAGTGAAAGCGCCCTGATCTGTGCAGGCTGAGACCTGGGCCCATGCTTTGGCTTGGGAGCCTCCGTGAGTCGAGCTGCCTTCTCTGTCGCCTGGCCGAGTCCTGGGCTGGTGGGGGTCCTTGCTTCAGTGGCCAGTCCTACAACACTGACCATGGGAAGTGTAACAGTTTGCGTTTGCGTGGTTTTGCTTCGCATTCCTTGTTTTTCCATCAGCACGTGCCCGTGAGACACCCGCACGCGCTCGCGTGCACATGCGGTGCGTGCCTGTTTCATGGAGCTGCAGGAAAGCGACTCAGTTGTGGTTTAAAAGTAGGTGGAAATCCACGCATCCACACAAACATCTGTCAGGCGGGTGGGAGTTGCAGTCTTTTCGTAGGTAAATTATTACTCTCTCACTTTTTTTGAACAGCTTAATAAAAAAAAAAAATCCCATTCCACCGTGTGAGATGATGTTGGGAGCAGCACAGAGTTCTAATGGCTGATTTCAATAATAAAGACGACAGGGGACTAAAAGGTGCAGTGCAGGAAGCTGGGAAACACATTCCTTTCCCCAGAGGGTGTACTTAGCTTTGTGCCTTTGATCACTTGAGAAGTATCATTAGAGCACAAAATGGCAGGCACTAGGGAACATTATGGCAATTATAATGTGAGAGTTTGAAAAAAAAAAATCAAAAGAAGTTTGAACTTATTTAGGGGTTTACTCTCGTGAAGGTCTGATCACAGCTGAAGGATAAAATGC
Source organism: Rhagologus leucostigma (assembly GCA_013397725.1). Lineage (NCBI taxonomy): Eukaryota > Metazoa > Chordata > Aves > Passeriformes > Rhagologus > Rhagologus leucostigma. The sequence continues at coordinate 863,431 of VZTD01001046.1, read as the reverse complement.
TCTTATAGATAAAATATAGAAGCTCCAGTGGGACTATTCTTTGGATATTGACTCCCAAGTTAGCTCTGGTACAGAACAGGTTATATTTACAGGTTCAAGGAATCTAATCTGTGTACACACTTCATCATGACTTGCTATTTGTACTGCAGTAGCACCTGCAAGCCCTTGTTACTCAACTAGATCCCGTTGTGCTAAGAACTGTAGAAATATGGAAGAAAAAACCACAGGCCATGGGACAAGAAAAGGCCCAGAAAGCCTTTAGACCATGCGGCTGCAACACAGTAGCTAGCACTTGGAAAATCAAAGTATTTGTCTTAATATCTTGGAAATCACTGTACAAATATTGCTGTAGCTTATTATGGCATACTGTTATGGAGTGGGTTTGTGTTCTCATTTCTTAGTGCTAGGGAACAGAGGAATTTAAATGACAGCGTTTATTCTAAAGGGGTTTTTTTGGTAGTGCCTTGGCAATACAAAAACAGATTTTGCTTCATTGTGACCTCAAAGGAACCACGTTTTCTAACAGAGGAACTGCTCTTGGTTGGGGCAGCAGGCCAGAGGAGTTAACATTTCTGTACATTTCTGCAGTGTCCCAGGACTTGGGCGTGGAGCTGGCAGAAAAGGCAATACCCACATTCTCCTTGTGGTGAAACACGCCTGTTCTAGCAGCCAGGGGTCTGTGTGCTTGTAGGTGTGAAAGGAACAGGAGCTAGGGATTTTCACACAACTTGAAGCTTTGACTTCAGTGTTCTGAAAACACACTGCATGGTGCTAAGTAAAAAGTCTAGGTACCTAATAGAGCAAAAGGCAAGACTAATATAAAACAAGACAACTGCAGACTCAGAGGGGCCTTGTGCTTTACCTGTAAGATGTCTAGAGAAACCTGGCACGAGCACCAAACTAATGCAGCACTCTTGTGTCACCTGTGTTCTCCTTGTCTGTACTGCACCAAATCCAATAATAAGCACAGCTTTTAAATATGCCTTTTACTGCCCTGGCACAAGCTGTATCGATTGTGCTCACATGCAACATTCTTAACAGAAAATAAAGCAAAGATAAAATGAGAGAAATAACCCAATTTGCTTTTGCAGACGGTGGGTGGGGGGTGTTAAAGTTCCAGTTGGACACATATGGAACAAATCTTGTTGTAACATAGCAAAAGAGAACATTTCAAAGAAACCATCTTATCATCGCCATCAACCTAAACAGGCAGCCCACACAGCTTTGGCATTTCAATTTTCTGCTCATTTTCTTTTGTTCGTATCAGATGTGTTGCCTATTTTCCATAATTCATAGATGTCTCACTGTGATAGGAGCTTGGAGAGCAGCAGGTACAGCCCATTTTCAGAAATGGCAGTTATATTGAAAAAGGAAAAAGTAATAAAAAATATCCAGTTGCCCCAGCTTCTGCAAATTATTCAATCAAACCTGAGTTAGAATTGTTTCTCCTTTTACGGGTCCTCTACCCTTCCCCTTTCTTTCTGCAGCCACGCAAACGTTACGGAGTTGGCGGCACATATAGCTACATAATGCTTATCTTCTGGCCTACTCACTTGACTAAGGAGACTTCCTGCTGGAGAAACAGTTAGCGTTCCATAGGGCACAGCTGGAATGCGTTTGAATAGTGGTGCTCCATTTGCCAGGACTAGTTTCACTTCTTCTTCTTCTTGTCACTTCTAAATGGCAAATATATGCAGTTGGTTGGTATACAAGAAATGTTAGAGAAGAGACCATTACTTTTAGAGATATCACACACATCAGCACCTGATAAAGGGGCGGGACACTACTGTGTTTTTCCAAAACAAGTCTCTCCAAACCTTTACTGCAATGACAAGTCACTTGATTATCTTGGCATTGCTTCTGCCTTCTATGAATGGGATATGATTTCTTTCTGTGCTTTTGGTGGTGGGAAGCTATGTGTGCCCTAGTGTCTCTTATTAATGTACTCGTTCCCATTACCCACGGCTTTTGGATTTCTGCCTTTTACGCATGAGTGGTCTGAGATCCGCAGCCTCGCTTCACACTGAGCTCCTGTTTTGGTGTCTAACTTACCATATGTTCCAATGGGGAATTAATTGCTTCTGTATCTTTATGGGCCTGCTACTGAATAATTTGCCAAAGACACACTGGAAAATATAGCGAGCTATTTCTCCAAGCTCTTATCTCCTAACTGAAGGACTGGATCACAAATCACCACTCACAGTATTATAATAAGTCTTAATTCATTAATGTTTTTGAAAGATCTTGTAAACCTCTCAGGAGCAAAGCTTTGAGAGTACAAAATGCTATTTTATTAATGAACTTCTAAAACCTTTTGTACTTTGAATTTATTAAAAAAAAGAAAAGACAAATGAGACAGGGAAGGTAATAGAAGACAAAGTTGGACATTTGCAATCTCAAGATTTCAATGTATTAGGGAAAGAAAAGAGATGCTGGGAACACAGGGTCGTTCATGTGACAGGGAACGGTGAAACCACAGCAAAAATGTGCAAAAATGAACAAAAATGGTAAGGATGCTGCAGTGCTGCCCTTACACAAATCCAGGTTATTTCTACCTGAAGTATTTGCGTGTTAATTCTTTTTTCCTCACCAGATTTTAGGGCCATGAGAGCGAAGGCCAAAGCAGTCAGGTAGTTTCCTTCAATCCAGAAAACATAACCTTTGCCATTAGCACCTTCTGCATTGGAATAATTGAAAGGGAAATGGATTGGAGCTCAGGACTGCTGGTTTTAGAGGACCAGAAGAGGGCAAAATAAAGATCATGGGAAAAGCCTGCAAAACCAGAGGTTATAGGAAAACAGGAACCAATAGTAAACACATCAAATATCTTTGGAAGCTGGAAAGGGCATAGTCCTAAGTCTTGGGAAATGTTCTTCATCAGCATTTATTTCTTGTATATAGTTTGCTATAACCTGCACTTTGAAAACAGTTTCTGTCTCTTAAAAACTCCCAGACTTCAGGATGCTTTCTGTAACACAAAAGGAAACTCCAGCGGGCCAGGGTATAGTGAGCTGATGCCCTTCCTGAGCCATGGCAGCCTACAAGATTAAGAATTTTTCAGGAAAAACCATAGGTGCAATTGGTGGTACCTAAATTTTTTTAGAGACATTATTCCTTTAAAACTAATGGGCTGCTCTTCAGCGTATGGAACTGTGTGCAGCAGGCTGCTGCAGATTCTCATTTGGAGTGCATCAGTACAGCCTGATTTCATGCTGGAATGCTCATTTGCAATAACTGCAGATAGGAACTTCACTGTGCTGAGATAAAATTGTGGGATTAAATTCAACCCCAGAGTAATATTTTTCAACACTTTACATTTTGGGAGCCATCAAAAGAGAGTGAACAATCATGGAGTGAAAAGCCAATTAAAAAAGCGGTTTTCAGGTATGAATTTCCCCACCTCACACACAGGCATTGGCTCACTCCTATCCATTACTCTGAGGAAATACTGACTTCAAGGTCGCTTCAGCACATACAGACTCCAGAGAAAAATGCTGGATGACAGTTTCAGGCAGACTGGTACATTCTCCAATCTGCCAATTGTGCCTTGTCCTTTTCCGAGGCTGGTATCATTGAGAAGAGTTTAGTTTCATTTATTACAGGCTTTGAAATAGATCACTTTGCATTTCACTTTCAGAGTACTAGTACCTGCCTCGAGTGATCTTCATGTCCATACTTGCCTCTTGGCTTCGTTTATGTCAGCAAAGTTGAACTTCATGTTGTCAGCATCATCAGAAAATGAAAAGTAATGGCAAAACTCATTTGCTGTACTTTGTAATTTAAACTTTGATGTCTGTAACTCCCTGCATCGCTCATCATAGAACAAAAATATGCTCCTGGTGTCATATGCAAGTTATGGCTGCTTTGACTAATAGCCATAATGGCAGAATGAATTTTCACTGTGAAATGAGGTGCCTGTGGTGGGAGCTCTGCCAACACACCAAATCGAGCGGGAGGTCTGAGTGCAGTGTAAACGGGTGTTCCATATGCTCGAGAGACTTTTGGAATCAGCCCAGCCTGCATATGCTTCTGTTGGCAAGCTCTTGAATAGAAAGGAAGATATTGTCCTCACCCTACCTAACATACCTCCCACTCATTTGAAATGCTCATTTGCAAATGGAGAGCATGCGGATCTGAGAATGATAATGGCACAATCCCAGTCTTGCTACAGCTGGATAGGAGGGAAAAAAAGTAAAAATAATTGAGCAGATTTTTAAGCAGAAAATGTATTGATGTAAAACATGGTAAAAAAGCATCTGAAATGTTCTCCTACCCGTGATCTGTGGAGAAGTAGAATAATTTTTACCCTTGCGTTAAGGTGCACAGACTTCACTAGCCAGTCCAGGGAGCTGCAGGTGGCTGGAAGGTGCTTTGATAAACAAAACACTTGAAACAATAACATCTTCCCCCGCTTTTCTGTGATTGCAATGAAGAAGCTATAGTGGAAAATGGTCCAGGTTAAGGTGAGGAAGATGAGTAGAAATACAGAGAGAGTATTTTAAGCATATTGCAGAGAGGAAATGGAAGAGGGAGAATCCCAGGATAGAGGGATTTGCAGAGACTGAGAAGCAGAGTGGTGGGCAGAGAAAGGAGTGATGGAGCAAGCTTATGTAGTAAACAGGTTTTCCACCAGGATGCCATAGTTTGCCATCTGTGTCAGGAACCAGGTGTAACCGTTCCATCTTCCTCTCTTTTGAAGTTTAGTCTCATGGCTCCCAACATCATTCTTTTTTTTCTTCCTTTTTTCCTTTGGTATCGCTGTTCTCATCTTTTTGAATTCTGTGAATGCCAGGCATGCATAGATGTGTTCTCTGACCTTGCTCTCAAAGTCCCCACTTTCCCCTTCACATGGAGAAAGTCATTATGTGAAAGAGCTGTGGGGACAATGGTGGGTAGAACTTCAGTGAATAAAGCTATCTTGACCAAGAGCTCGATCATTTCTGCTCCTCCTCTGCTGCCCTACTGCCTTGCTCATGGTGTGCAGCAGAATGGCAGGAAGCTTTTCCAGCACCTGATGTGCAGCACAAGCCTTTCTGCTCCTACAGGTGTGTCACTGCTGACCTCAAGACACTGAATGCAGTTGTTTTTCCCAGCTTCAGCAGTGGTTTTCCCTGCTGCTGAAAACTTCCATTATAGGTTCTTGCTCCCTGCTTATTCTTGTGCGTTGAACCCATGACAGAGCCCCTTTCCCCTGCCTTCTTTATAGGAGTGTAATTGCCATTTACTAGGAGTTTGACAGAGTCCTGAGTTCTCTCTGGTAATCCTTCTCAAACCTTACCCACCTCTTCTTTCCTACGTGTCTTTGCAACTGCTTGGTAGTTAAATAGCAAGAGTGGGAAGAATGTTACCACAAAGCCTGTGCTGCAATTTCGCATTCTTCAGTCTTTTGATAGTAATTTTGGGTGAATTTAAATGAACCCCTCCATTTCTGTGAAAAGAACATCAAAATATGTAATTTACTAAAAATATAATAATCTGTTGTCTTAATGGATATTTTGAGAAAATCTTTTAGTATAAAATTTGATTAACATATGAGGAGAACTCCTACAGAGGGCAGTTCCAATTATGAAAGGGCTTCAAACACTGTTGTTACTGCAGGTTTGGTGAAACTTGTATCTTTGATGTATCTTCAAAACTCCATAGTATTTATAGCAAAAGTGGCAATGTAAGGCACGAAAAGATCAAGGGAGAGGTCTGTAAATCAGATGAGTTTGCTTTAGATTTTGTTGGTGTGGGGAATAAAGTGATCTTCCAGTCACCCTGTGAACCCTCACAGATATAAATAGTTGTGCTGGAAGAGTGATTCAGAGTAATACCATTAAATGTGTATGTATGTGTTTATGCCACTGGGCCCTGTGCCAGAAGTGCTCCGGGAGGGGTGTGCGTTGTGTAAACCACCTTCAATAACACTTAAATTTTCCTTTAACAACTGTAATGAAAAGACCAAAGATGCATTTATTTGAAACAACTCAAAAATAGTTGTTTAGCTGTTTTCATGGAAAAAACTTGATGTTCACTTTTCTATGAAGACTTCTTTTTTTTTTTTCCCTACAATCCATTGGATTGTAATAGAAACAATAAAAGTTGGTGCAACTAAAATGGCTCTGAGAAAGCAAAGAGCTACTTCTGTGAGTTTACTGCAATCAGCAGTGGTTCTGGCTTTGAACCATCTCCAGCGCAATTGCTTTTGCTTTGTTTGGGTTTTTTATTTTTCTTTTATTCATGCCCCTGTAGCATTTAGGAGGTGGGAAAATCTTGTGTTCCTGAGACTGGCCTCTTGTTCATAGATGGGAGTGTATATATATATACATATGCATATGTATGCACGCACACACAGGCACATATACGTAAAGTCCTCCTACTCACCACTGCCTGTTCCCTCTGTACTTTGCCCTTGTTTATCCTTTTCTTCAGAAACACAAAAATGAAACCATTTGGAGCTTTGTAACTCTTCCACTCAAAAGCAGAAGGCTCTGGCCTGCTGTTCCTCCTCCTCCCCACTGCCTGAGACTTCCCATTCTGGGAGTGAGACGTCCAAACATATGTCACACCACGCGGCATAAATACCGTACGCAAACAGATTCTTCTGTGTGGGTGGCAAGTACAAAACCCAGCTTCTGGCAGCAAAACCCCACTGCCTTAGTCCTCTGGAAAATGCTAAGGAAGAAATATTGCACCAGGTGAGGGTAGCACCCAATAAAATGCAGCTCTGTCAGTTTTGCCTCCTGAGCAGGACTGAGGGATTCCTGTTGACTTTGGGGGTTTTCAAACCTCCTGAGCCATTAGCAAATCTCACAGGGTCTGCAAAACCAGTTCCAATCCATGCTGTATTTTTCTTCCTCTTTCCCTGAACTTACAAACCGTGGTGGTTTCCAAGGACAATTCAGTATAAAAGGAAAAGAAAACTAGCTAATGAGGGAGTTTTGTTGAATTGAGATAGAAGGCAAAACCAAGAAAAAAAAAAAAAGGCTGGCATGAGTTTATGGCCTATGTATACATGGGATTTATACTGACAAGCAGACTTATCCCTGCTGGCATGAATCCCGGAAACTACAGTGGCTGGCAGGTCTGCCCAGAAATGGATTGCACCAACAGTGTGAAATGCCTGTTCCCCCATCTCCTGGGGAGAGCTCCAAACATGATAACTGCTGAGTAATGGGATTTGGCTGAAGAAATTAAAAATGACGTCCTCTCAAGGGAGAGGATGGGAGATATTTGCAGCAGAAGATTCAAGCTGTCAAACCTTTTACTTAATTTGAAAGTTCTCTTCACTCTTCCTTACCATCTTTCTATGCTCTCTATCAGCAATTTTCATCCTATGTGCTCATTGCTAATCTGTTTTCACACTTTACATCTGTTTTTTTCCAGGTGCCTTCCAGGCACCCTAAGTCTCCTAACCCTGACAACAGCCCTGCTAGGAATTAGCTTTGTAGCCTATTACATCAGCAGGTTTAAAATGCATTAATGTTGTTAGGAATGGAAGACTTTTGATCATGAGAAATTTCACGGTATTTTTTTCTTCTTTTTTTTTTTCCTGCCTGTCCGAAAGTATCATCTGGGTCTATAGCTTCAAATTGCATGTGGATTTCTCAGGGTGTCATATTAAAAAAAACCCAAGAAAACCTCACTACTGTACTAAGCACTCTACAGGCTGCTAACTTTTTTTTTTTAATCCTCTTTTCAGTTAAATTAGGAGAAAATTCTCTTTAGAGGTAAAAACCTGAAAAATCATCATTTTAGTAATAATGATGAAGCTAAATTAAATCGTGCCTTCAGTAAATGTAGCGTCAGCACTCATACTAAGAGGCAGCATCAGGCAGCCCCCTGCAGGACCCCAGTGCTGGATTTGGCCAGGTGAAGTGCCAGGATCCTGTGCTGCTTCCCTGTGAGTTTGGAATCACCGGATGTACGGGCTCGGTGCCATCACCCGGCGCCGTAGCTTGGCTCTCCGTTTGAGTGCGCCCCGAAACCAGCAACACCTGTCGGAAAGGTCTGGTACTCTGGCAAGGAGGCAGCGCTGGCCTCCTTCCCCTTAGCACCTGGGTAGGAGTTTGCTCCGGCTCTAATTTTGTCACCATCTTTCTGTAAAAGTGAGGTAACTACGCCAGCTCCTTATCAGAGGTGAATTTTGCAGCTGGTCCTCATCTACATGAACTGAGGATTGAGCTGCTTGGGTGTGTGTCTGTGGGCTTTGAAAATTCTAGCAAAGGAGAAAGTTCAACTGTAGGCTCTAACATTTTTCTTTCTGCTTCCCACATGCCCTTCCCACCGCCACAGGTGTAACATTTCAAGTAATTTTTCAATACATGACGTATTTCTTCTGTTTAGACTGTAGAAAAACAGTTTGAGGTCTCTTGTCTTTGCTAGATTTTCAGTACTCAGTGATATTTCCAAAGTTCAGCAGATAACAAGAAGGTAGAATTAATTCTTCAAGGATTTGGACAGCTTGGAAATCTCTTACTGCCCTCTGTCAAGCTCGGCATTCTGTGTGCTGTCTTTCCTGCTGCCTTCTGTTTCAGACCTATCACAGCTGCCTCTGCAACCATGTGAAGCAACTAAGAGTTAAAAGTTGACCAGGTGACAGTCATCTTCATTTACAAGCTCCAAATCAGAGCACAGATGACGTTTCTTTATAGGATATTAAAAAAAGATCTCAGAACTGGAGTAGGACGTGAAGAGTAAGTCAGTCTCGTCTCAAAAGCATATAGGGACCTTGTTAATCAAGGGGTGGTTCATGGATTGAAATGTGTTACACAGGGCAGAAAAACGCTGTTAACACTACCAAGGCTGAGCGCCAGGTTCTGTTCCTTTCACGTGGTCGATACTCACAGGCCTTTCAGCAGCATTATGATTGAATCTTAAACACGTGCTCTAGTCTTGTGTACTTGGAAAATGGCAGGGTTTTGTTTATTCTCACCTGTCTGCTCTCTTGGTACTTGTTGAACTTGCCTGTTGCTGCAAGGTAATAAATTATTTATTTGTGAGCTTTGTATATGCTGTAGAGAAAGGAATCTACATGCACAAACTGTCTGAGAACGAATATTTTCCAAAGAGGTAAAACATTTGTATCAGTCAGTTGAGGCCATTCTTGATCTCATTTTAGTTGATAAAGGAGCCTTTAAACCATGGTGAGAAATGCCTGTTTCCTAGAAGTATTCATTTTACTCACAAGCTTTTACAGTAAGGAGTGAGTAAAAGGAATTAGAGAGCTCTGTTATTCCCTATTATTTCTATCCTGGTTTTTTAACCCGTGTATCATTGTAAGTTTTGATTGTTTTTATTTTTCCGAACTAATCTGCATTTTATATTTATTTTCACATTTTTACTTATTTCCTTAAATGATGTGCATTTGATAACTGCTTTAGTCACTTGTGTGTTCTTTTGCCTGAATTGAATGACTTTGGCCCTTCAAGTTTCTAACATGATTGAAAATTCAATTTGCTTCCAAGGACCTCTGTTCCTAAAGTGCCTGTTATGGTGGATTTTTAAGCAAGCAAAGTTATTCAACTCAAGTAAAGAAAAGAACAATCAGTCATTTTATCTGTTTAATAATTCCTTATATGAGAGATTATTCCTGGCTGTATGGAAATAAATTGCAAGATCCATGAAACTATATTCCTCTGAAATTAGGGTAACTTCTCTGAAAGCAATTATTAGATGATAATTTTCTTGGAATTAACTCTTTCCTCTTTAGTAATGCTGTCAGGAGATATCTGGAAGAACTTGGTGTGTTAGCTGGATGTTCCAATGCTGCAGTTTCACTCAGAGCTGTGAAAATACTGGACGGAAGAGCTTTCTTCTTCCATTAGATTTTCATCAAGTTTTCAGATGCTCTTACGCTCTTCTTGCTTGTGTCTTCTAAAAAAATCATATTTATCTTTATTTTCCTCTGCCTGGTTCCAAAGTTGTTACATCACAGACCATGATGGAGAGAGGTCCAAGTCATGTTTGCTGATTGTCATGAATGAGTGATTTAGGTCACTCAATCTCTGTCAAAGGTATTAGCAAAAGTGCTTTTAATGGGAATTGGTAAAAGTGTGACTGAGTTGGATGACACAAGGTTCACTCAGTTCTTTGCTTCCCTATTGCTTCAAAGGATTCTGTGGTCAGATTTCCACACGTTACCTTTTGTGGGGAGTCAGACATACTTTTCCAACAGATCTTACTTATTTTCAGATACGTTTGCTTTTCAGTAATACTTTTTTCTCTTTTTCTTTCTTTCTTGTTTCCCTATACTCGTCTCTACATCCATGTTGTTTTAATTGCTGTTCTCTTTTGCTTTCAAAAAAATATTGTTGGTTTTTTTCCCCTGGAATTATTACTTAGCCTTTTGTATACCTGAAAGAAAACGAATTGTGAATCTGTTCTTACTCAGATGCCAACGCAATTTATGTGGATGTGTACAATGTTTGAAAGCTTCTGAAGTTTAGCAGCCAATAAGTTTAGTTTGAATACACTCTACACATAGGAAAAAAGGCAGATTTGGTGCCTCCTCGTGCTTCCTTGAATTCAGGGGTAGATTTACGATTGATCCAGAGGAGCACAAGCAAGAATTTTAATGCAATAAGATGGAATAAAAAAGAGAGGACAGGACTGATATGAATTCATTCTACAGCCTAATTTTCCAACGAGGAAATATCTCAGAAAAGCTGTCATAATTCTGAAATAATTATGATTTTTGCTGTTGTTTGGGGAATTTTTATGGTATGGTTTTTTGTTGTGTTGTTGTTGTTTTGGGTTTTGTGGAGTTTAATTTTTGGTTTTGTTTTGCCCTATTTTTTTTTTAATAAAGATCCTTGTGATTAAACCTGGTCTATCAATGCATTATTGCATCTCCTGGCACCACTGAGCAAACAGGCTGACACAGCACAGCTCCCTGCTGACCTCCCAGCAACGGCTGATTGACTTTGCAAGGATTTTTCATTTCAGAAACATTTGCAATTTCCTGAAATGACTCCAAAGAATCACATCATTTTATTTCATATTCATGTTAGCTTGCATCAGTTATTTTGGGGGTAGGAGAGGAGGGGATGAAATTGTTTTATATAAATAATTTGAATGTATTTCGTAGCAAGTAGTGTTCTGACCCTGGCACTGCTGCCTACCCTTCTATACAGAAACAGGATTTCATTGTGCTTGGATATCTTGGGTTTCCCAGAATCCCACCTGTTTTATTTGTTTTGCTGTGAAGAAGTATCATTATAGCTCACTTTATGCCTTTTGTTAAGAATTAGCACTCCTGAGAATCAAAAATGATGAAGATGTGAATGTTCAGACAATTAAATAATTGCAGGTATTACAATGAGTTGTCCACCCACAGGCTCAGCAGGTGCTGGAGCAATTGGCTGGGAAATGGAGTATTTCTGGTACACGATCTGCAGATACTTTGGTTGCTTATTTTCATTAGAATCTTGTTCACAAAAGAAATGTAGTAAAAGGGTTTTGCTGAGCCCAGCTGGTTGTAATCTATGAAAGACCTTAGAGTTTCCCAAATCATGACTAATTTGATGTACATTCTTCCTCTTTTTCAGGGAAAAACATTGTACAGAACCATGAAAAGCACTTTATAATCTGCATTGGGCTGTGGCACAGAAGTGTCCAGCTCGTGTCACAGCTGTCTCTTCCGAAGTGACAGCTTCCAGAGGGAAATCTGAACCACATGTAAATGCATGTGTGGTTATTTTTCCTTTACTGGGTAAACTGCTCTCTTCAACTTCTGCTCTCTCTGTTGAGTCCAGTTATTTTCCGAGTTGTGGTTCTGTCCCATACTGTGGCTGTAATCTCAAAAACCGGTCAGTTTCATCAAGGTACATTGAAAGAAAACCCAGCATCTGTGTTTTAGGTGGTACGACACTGAAATAGAAGTTGGTTGCTCCTTGTGCCTTAGACAGAGATCTCTGTTCTCCCTTTCCTCGGTAGTGCCACAAACATAATCCTGAGAATATTTAATGAGTTTACATACATCAGATGGAAAATAGCATGAGAAAGCATGATTGGGAAAGGACTTTTCCTGTTCTCCCTTATGACTAAAAATTGAGATATCCTTGGGCATGTTTTCTCCAGTTGATCACTACAGGCAGTGAATCTTTTTTTTTTTCTGACCTGATTATCTTTCTTTGGGTGACAAGTGACCTGTCAATTTGAAGGTGCATTTTCAAGCTAGATGGACCTGTCATCAGCCTAGAATTTCTTGTGTTGGATATGGCCTTTCAACCTGAATTTCTGAGCTGAAATAGTAGGTGTGTTGTAGTTATTAAATATGGTTGGAACTGCTCAGTTTCTGTAGCTGTAAGTGCTGCTGATAGCTTGGATTTAAGTGTTTCTTGTTGCAGAAATTCTAGAAGGCTCAAAAGTAGTATTCCCTCCTTCATTTGTGGAACTCACAATTCCTTGATGGCATATCCCATGAAATGCCATGTGAAGCACTTGCCCTTTGCAAACCTGTCAGAAAGCTGGGCCCTGGCAGTCAGGGGATCAGAACGTGCATGTCGATGGGCTTGGCCAAGAGTAATAAAGGTCGCACAGCAGACCAGAAGCAGAAAAGAGAATCCTGTGTCGATCTGAGGCTGGAATGAGAATTACTGCCTAGAGTGAAAATTGCTGAGGACTTCAGCTGAACTGAGTGCAGGTAAAGAAACTTGTGTTCATTAGCATAGACCCCAGCACAGCGGAGTCTGGCTGTGTACTATCCTTGCACCTGGACTATGACATGTTCTATTGCAGGCACTATGAAAACCCAGCTGACAGTAGAACTTTGTCTTGCAGTGTTCAAACCAAGGACGTTATCTATGGCCATTATAACTGCTCTGTATATTATACATATTGCCAGAAGTTATATGAGGTGTTTTAATATTCTGCAGTCAGGAAGAGCACAGGAAAAAGAGGCATTTTTCATTTATGATATTAAATCTTTGTGTATTCAGAGTCTATTAAATTGCATGGAACAAGGGAAAAGGAATCCTCCTGCTCTTTATGACAAAGCTCAGATCATTTAGTAGCACCAGGATTTCAGAAAACAGGCTCCAACTATTCCACTGGTTGCTAGCGGTAGGGCTGAAGTCACTTTATCCAGGTTGGTTTGGTTTTGGTTGGTTTTTTTTTAACTCTTATCCTCTTTTAAAAGATATTCATCTTGTCCTTCTTGGGACAAATGCAAAATACATCAGTAAGCACAGCAAATAACTTTCACTAGCACGGAATGCTTATGCCTTCAGTCTGAACAGACATTCAGAAGAGCTTTGCTGGGTAACCTTACTTGAAAGCCAATGTATTCACATTACAGCACAACTAATCAGTGCAGTGAATTTTAAGATTTTTTTTTTTAATAATTTTATGTCCAAAACCAATGTTTCATAGGTCAAATAAGTGTGTTGTTTTTGTTTGGATTTTTTGTGGGTTTTTTATTGTGCTATATTTAGGGTTTCAAAAACAACAGAATGATCTAAACCAAGACAGTTGACTCAGTTTTACTGACATGCAGGAACTGGATAAAATGTTGAAAACTTAATGGTAATGGCAAAAGTACTGAATTAATAGCTACGACATGAGAGCTGCCTGCCAGGATATATAAGAAATTTGGGGTCAGAGGATGAGTAAGAAGAGAGTAAGGCAGAAAAACACTGAAATGTTAGCAATAAAACAGCTTTTATGGGCAGGAGTAGAAATGCAGAGTGTGTTGGAAGCAGCTAGTCCTGTGTGTTCCAACTGCTCGAGATCCAAATGTGTAATAATTTCTGTGGCTAATTCTATATACTCCGTCAGCCCTGCACACATATTCACAGCGAAGATCCAAGCGAGCAGAAGCACCATTTCCCCTGAGCAACAGGCCGGATAAGCTTGGCATCTTGTGCTTTTGGAGGGGTTTTGGTGTGCCTTCCCCTACGTGACTGGCAAAAGGACTGGTGTATACGGGAAGTAATTTTACATACGAGGAGAATACAGTCCACTGATTATTCAGATTTTATGACATTTGGCCAGGATAGAATGTGAAGAGCTGAGAAGGGTCCCTGAGACTAGTGAGAAGCAAAAGCTAGAGCATGGTCTATCCACTTTGATGGACACGGTCTGGAGTCCCTTCAGGTTGAAACCGTGTCCTGGCAAGGGCTGTAACCGCAGTGCCACTGACTGGGGAGGGAAATCCTTCCCTGACTCCTGCTCAGTCTGTTTCAACAGGCTGGTTTATGTGCTGGTGTGGCAGGAGGTTTCAGGGCTTGGAATGCCAGTTTGACACCAGTACCTCGCCAGGGCCTGTATCGCTTTGTGCCGAGAGGGAAGGATTTAGACCGGCTCCTCCCTTCAAAGCTCTTTGTCTGCTCTGAAGCTGTGCTCAGCACGGGTCAGGCCTCTGGAATTCCGCTCTGGATTCACTGCACGGAGGGGCTGCGCTCCTCACCTGGCTCAGAGCTTTCTGTCACAGCGTGGTGTGGGCCCGTAAAGCTCTGAGGTGTTGCCTTGGCTGACGTCTAACCCGGCTTTGGGATGCAGGTGTTCCTGCGCTTACAAAGCCCTCTCTCAGAACCACAAGTGATGGTCACAGCAAGAAGGTCTGATCTGAAAGAAATAAATTGGCCAGTAATTATTTATAGAGAAAGGCCAGCTGAATTTTAATTGGAATCAATGGCAATTACTGTGCTAGGAAGAAACAACTTAAGATTAAATCAATTAAAGGTAATGCCTTGAAGGAAGGACAGTGATATTTAATTTAAATTGTTTTAAAGGGTATTTCATACTCCTAAGTTGTTATTTCCATTAGGTTATTTTAAACACTTTACATTGAAAATTGAATTGAATTTTCTCTTCAAAGGCAGAGAGTAAAAGGAATATTAGTAGCTTGTTATTTCCCAATATAGAAATTACACAACCCACACTTTATTTTAGAGTTCTTTGCAAGTTTAAAAAAAAAGTTTGTGGGGATGTCTAGATGGCAAATAATGTGCATGGTTTAAAGGAATATTTTTTATGTTCTGACAATTTTTTTTTCTTTCCTTAAATTAGTATTCCAAGAAAAAAATTCATCAAAGACCTGTTTGTTTTTTGGTGATGGAGTGGTGTTGTCTTTTTCTTCCTCTCGTGAATGACCTCTTTAGATCCAGTATCTACCAAGGTCTATATGGTCCCTTTATTTGTAGTTTTTTATATTTAGAGCTGGAGTTTCTAAAGTTACATATTTTTGTTGTTGTTTAGCTTCTAAACATGGAAACCTGGAAGACTTGCATACAGAAATAGTTCTTTGCTTCTTTATTTTAATTTTTTTTTAAAGGGGGAAGAGGTGGAGGGAGCAATGTCCTGAAAGAGAACCATGTTTGATAATTGGTCTTGGTTTTGACTAGCTGCAGAATGGTTTTCAGCATGTGGAAAAAAAGGAGGGAATATTTTCAAAATGTGTTAACTACTGCCATCCCATGGTCCCTTTGCAGTGATTTTAACAGTGCTTGCATGAGCAATATAGCACATTTCATATATAGTGTGTGATCCGTAATGCGCTCTTTCCTGAGCTTCCTGTTTGCACTGATGGAAGGGCTGGCCTTGTAATAATTTCAAGGGAAATGTTTCCTGAATGGTGTGGTGTGCATGTTGCTTAATACCTTGTGTTCCTTCTCGTTTAATGACAAACCTCTGCCCTCATTCCGTGTGGGACCGACAAACCAGCACCTATTTCCTCCTGCATGGTCTAAAACTCTTGTCACACATGTGCACACAGGAGTGCTTTCTCCAGCCCTGTGCTGAGGCTGAACACGTTGTTTGGAACAATCAATCGTGGCTGCCTTGGCAGAAACTCTACTGGTTGCAGTGGTTTGGCATTGCTTGAAATTCTGATGTGGGAAGGGAGAAAGGAAGCTCCATGCAGACCTTGGTTCAGGATTTGCAGCAGCTCAGCTTTCTCTGTGGGTTACTGTGAGTACAGCTGGTTGGAAGGTATCATGCTACCCAGGGCTTTGTCAGGTGTGACATTATATGGAGAAGGTTGGAAACCATCATCCCAAGGCATACCTAGTGCATCTTTTTCAAACTTGTTCTGCACAGCGCGTCAGTCTTCAGTCGAGTAGTCAAAGCAGTCATTACACAGCAAAACAATAGTTGCAGGTACCCTTTTTCTGAAGCTTTGCTCCTTCTCTGGATGATGCTCGTTTTGAACATGTCAGCCCATCTGCTTGGGGGATCCCAGCAGCTCAGGCTGCTTCATGGCTTGAATTACTTGTGGTTATTGTTTATACTTTGCTACTGTCCCGGTGTCAGTGCCACACCACAGAGGTTTAAAGTTGGCTTGGGAGCAGGTGCTGTGTTTCTGACATTTCCTGCCTTTGCTAGCAAGGTAAGGTAGGGAGGTGAGGAACCTCTCCTCTCCCTGCCTCTCCTTAAACCCGAGAGCCTTCAGCCAAGTGTCACTGCAGGGCCACAGGAACTCTGTGCTCCATTAACCAGCAGTTGCTTTGCCTAATGCAGACAAACTGGTGTTTGGGCTCTGATCAGCGTCAGGACACGGACTGTGCAGATGAGCGCTCTGTAATTAGTTGTTTACAGCAGTGCAGCAACACTGTATTGGTTTTGGCTGAATTCAGGGAAACAGTTTTCTTTTTTATTTGAGAAGGGAGAAAAAAAGGCTCTTCAGCTGTTTTTTACCTTCCTCCTTTTAGATAAGCTTGAAAAAGATATCACTTTTAATTTACTCTCCATACAAAGTTTCCATCATATTTGTTAACACATGAAGAAATTAGTTTTAACAGCTTAAAGGCTTCTTAATTTATTAAATAGAAATGTCATGAATACATTTGGGAAAGTGCCTCGTTACTGTGCTTTGAGGTGAAATCTGTATACTACCCAGATAAACCATTTAGACTTCAAGAAAGACTGAAGGCTATTTCTGGAGCTCCGAGCAGATTTTGTTCTGGTGTAACCTCTAAGAACTGAGTTCTTCTGTAGTAGTAAAAAATCTGGTCTTTTTGTAGCATCACGTACTTGGAGGTTTTCTGTTTCACTTAAAATAGTTTTTCAGGGATGGTGGGTGCCTGAATTTCATTGTTATTGCTGATTTAGACATTGCTTAAATGCGAGCATAATGTGGTATGGAGTGTACGTGAAAATTGCGGTGACCTTTCCTTTAATAGGTTCAGCAAGGTGTTTATCAAACTTTCTCAGTAAACAGCAATTAGGTAACAAACCATTTCATAGAATAATATGTCATAAAACTCTTACTGCTATAAGTTTTGAAGATTTCCCCACACATTTGGTGCAACATTTGTAATAGGTCTGAATGGGGTTTGCATTTACGGTTTGTAAGAAAAGTGATGTTTACTGCCTGCACAAACCTCCAGAGTAACATTCTGTATAGCTCTAATTCAAACTACACCAGCTGGGCAGATAAATCATGATGTAAAAATACATCATTTCTATTAGAATAGTTTGTAGAAATGAACGAAAGTAGGTATGCTTCCCTTCATGAATTTCCCCTAAAAATGCTAAATTTACTATAATTAGTTTTGTTCTCTACAGAAACCGTCATTTAGTAGTAACACTATTAAACAAGTGAAACACAAATTACAAGTGACATTTATATGATCATAATGACTCCTTTCTGGCTGCCAGGAATGTTTTTTTTCAGAGAGGAACCTGCATTTTTGCAGATGGCATGAAAAAAAAAATGAAGCTTGCAGAACACACCATTATTCCTGCGAGGCCGTCAGTTCGTTAGTTGAAGCAGCCAAGTCTTGACGAGCTGCAACAGATCAGCAAATGGGAAATGAGCAGGAGTATAAATTCCCAGCAAACTGAATCATTAACATTTGCTGCCTGCATCCTGGAAACACAGTAAATCAAAAGTGTCATGATATATCAAGACAAAATATCATTACTAATTGGGATTAATTTCCTGCTGTGGGATTGCTGACCTTTGCTGAAAGAAAAAAACACCTGCTCGTTAACTCCTGTTACTTAATTTCTTTTTACTTTTTCTTTGAGGATATAGGAAGATTTTAGGACACAGGCTCTTCTAAAAAGTACCATTCTTGTTGAGTTTTTCCTTCTTGATGGACAAATATGATATTTTCATTTAAGAAATAACCTTTTTGTTGATGTAAGGGTGCAGAGGAAGTACTGGATAACAAAGATGAGATTTTGTGTAATTTTAAGCAATGTTAGATGGATTTTATTTCTTTCGCTTGTGAAATGGAGGAAGATCCACTGTCAGCTTCATTGAGCACTTGTTAGTGTCTCCCAAAATGCTCATTGATATTTCCAAAAGTTTCTGAAGTGCTCTTATCTGAAAGTGTGCTGCAGCTGCAGGCCAGCTCCTGCCTCTCCTCTGACTGGAGCAGGAGAGCCATGGAGGTGCTGGAAGGGCAGCTGGAGCCCACTGCAATCCTCACCCAGCTGCCACAGGGAGTCCTGGGGACACAGCCCACGGCCTGTGCATGCCTGAGGGAAGCATGAGTGTAGAACTGGCTCCCGAAAATGTCAGTCCTCTACCCCCCATCCTGATGCGCTGGTATAAGGTATCATAATTTGGGGTTGTTTTTAACTCCTTTGTGCTTAAACAAGACACAGGACCTAAGAGATGAGCTGGACCTTGAAGGGAAATGCTGGGACTAGGCCAGGCTGATTGAGGCTGTGGAAGCACGCTACTGTTCTGAAAAGATGGATCACGTGGCGGAGGAGGGGAGGTGTGATAGCTCTGTGTGGGCAAGGGGTCAGGCTGCCCCGTGTGTCCCAGCTGCATAGGAATATAGTTTGGGTCAAAAATTGGCCCAACCCAATTGACCTTGCCCCTTTTGCATGCTCCATCCCTACTTGTGGTAAGGCACCAGGGGTAGGAGAGGGAGGAGAGTGTGCCAAGAAACACACCTGAGAATGGAGATCTCCTAACCCATCTACTACCCCCACCGCGCTCCAGATCCCTTTCCCTCTGTCACCTCTGTCCACCCACCTGAAGAAGAGAACTATGGGACTGCCACAGGCTTGGCTGTTCAGATTTCCCACATCCCATTCTCCATCCTTGTGCTCATCTGTGCTGCTCTGGTTTGTCCCTAAAGCCGTTCTTGTGCTGGTTCTTTCTGAGGAGATAGTGCATAGTCAGTTAAACTGACAAAATAATCCTCTTGCTCTTGACACCATTAGGCATTTTGGTGCTTGTTTCAGTGCGAAGTCACCATATGCTTGAATCCTTTCCTGCTGATGTGTTGCTCCCCAGGTCTTCCTTAATATGTCCCCAAGCTCTCACCAAATCGTAGTTAAGCATCTATTTAGCCTGTCAGGTTTATGCATGTTCTTCATTAATTTCTGATGCTTGCTCCTTTGCAGTGATTTCTTGACTCTCCAACACAGACTAAATCATGGTGTCTCTGTAAATACAGGACAATATGAAGTTATTATAGAGCTGCATGGCCGTAGTGGAAGTAGAAAATGGCACAGCTATAACGTATTCCTCATGTGATTTAGGTTTCTAATATTGTAACCCTCTTCTTTTACTGGCTCATAAACTATAGTAACACAAAAGGCTTTTGCCATTTTCTTCCATTTCTTCTGGTCTGGGGTCATTACCCTGTGTTTATGTCCAAAAAAGAGGCCGTGTTTTCCTGGTATAAGTAAACTTTCTCCCCTTCCCCCCACTCGCTTTTTATTTTCCTTTGTAATGGTGGGAGAAGCTGCACTGTATGCAGAGATCAAACAAGCACACAATAAAACCATATCCCCAGGTTCTTGCATTGCTCTGAGACAATGTTACTAGAACTGTTATATCGACTATAATAATCCAAACATCCACACTGACACTAGAAAGGGAAAAAGGACAGTGATCTATAAATAATTAAGAGAAAAAAAATCATTTGTTCTCTGTTTAAATGCCCAGAGATAAGCTCCCATTTCAGCTGTAGACATGTTACTGCCAAAATTGATAGGCCAAGGTCAGTCAGAGTTTTGCGCAGAGGTCTCCTTGAAATAATAATCTCCTGTTCAGAGAAAAGGACTAAGACCAGCTTTAGGATAAAGGTAAGGCCATAACGAGGGGCCTTGATTCAGCTAATGCCTGTGTGAGCTCTGATGTGAATTTCTGCGGATCTGTCACATGTCCTCACTTATGTGAGTCCACAGTGGTGTATGCAGGAAATAAAACAGTTCCCCCATGGCACAAGTCATACTGGGTTACTACACATGCAGTTTTCCCACAGTTTCTTGCAAGCCCTGTGGAGTGGGGGATGTTGGCTAAAACTGGAAAGATATGTCAGAAATATGAGAGGGTACTATGACAATTTGAGGTCGTTTATAGAATTGGCCTCTTATTTGGCTTTACCTTCAGAGGATGCAAAAGAGTTTGGACTGATATGGGGTCTTTTTCAAGGATTCTCAGTTGAGGAAGGCTGTACTTACACAAGTGGTACATTCAAATCAGGGAAAGAAGTTTATGAGGAAAATAGAAGTCCGCATATTAAGTAGCGTGCCAGGAAAACAACAGCCTTTGGTAACATTCACTGCATATTTGACTGTGGTGTGAAAGATGTGGTGTGTGACTGGATGACATTGCTGTTCACAGAGATTAGTGAGCTTAGCGAAATAGAAGACAAATATGAAGAAATCCTGTGCTTCTATCAATGACTAAATGAAGAAAAAACAAAAAAATATTTCTCTCATTATGAAGTGCTGCGTTACGTGACTCATTTGTTTGATGTGTGTATAGGATGGCTTCACATGCATGATAAACTGCCAGCTTGCCTATTGAGCTCAGGCTGACTTCATTAACATCACCAGTAAAAGCACACACAGTACTGCATGAATTTAAAATAACAAAGCTGCTTTAGGTTCTGTAACTCAGCTTAAAGTCCCCATTTCTTAGCCCCAGGTTCAGTCACCTGCAGTGTCACTGCATATCCAGAACTGCACAGTGGCTCGCTCGAGATGCGCGGGCAAACCCTCCCGTGAGCACTGCTTGGGTCTCGGCTCCAGACTCGTGTAAACAGACAGCTGTGGATCGAAAGACTTCCTCAAGTCAGCTCAGTTACACTTTAACGGAGCTGGTAGAACTCCGTTGTATGTAGCACGTGTTGCTACAGTGGATGACTTACGACTTCTAGTTCTTCCAATGGATCGCTTAAAATCTGTGTACACACCTGCATGTGAATACATTCCCATTATTGTGATGCAGCAGGCTATTTAAAATCCTTGTCTGTCATGGGCTTTTTCTTTTCACCCAAGCATAGCTGTTGACACAAATAATTGCTTTTTCAACTGATTTCTGCCGTATCAAACAATGGCAGGTGACAGCAGCTGAACACTGCTCTGGGCTGGGGAGGGTTCTGGTTTAGCAGAGCCTTATCTGTCTGCTCTCGTTTTGCTATATTTCAACTTTCGAAAGCTCCTGATGGAGAATAAATCTGTACATTTCAAATGGAGTCACCTGTCTGCTTGTCCTATTGCATCTAATGTGTTAAGATGACCCTTGTTTGCAGAGTAGTTCTGCTTGGACCCCTTCAGTCTGTGTAATACCTGGATATTCTGGTCTTGAGACCTGCATTTACATCTCCTTCCTTTTGACTTCACTGGCCTCTTGCAACTACTGTGTTATTCCTAGGCCAGGGTTGCTTTAAGTCAGTCAGGAATTAATAACTTAGGGACAGATCATCCTTCGTGTGTTGATCTAATGCATCTTTCTTTACTAACTTGACGTGGTGCAAAGTTTTTACATGGGCACCATTCTTGAAAGCTTCATCTCTTGGGACGAACTGTTTGGTTCATTGTTTTTCCTAAATGGATCAGGATGTAATAAATCTATAAATGGGTCAGGAAGTACAGACCATTTGGAGTGTTCCACGCAAAAAACCCTGGAGTTTTAATCAGGAATAGCAACCACTGAGAGACGCCATGTGAAAGTGCTGGAGAGTCACAGGGATGGACTTGAGCTTTTAACCACCTAGGAAATGTGTCTCTTTATATTTTCCATAAATGAAAAGAAACTCTACTTTTTCATTATGATCTCTGTTATTAAGGAAAATACCCCTATGAACAACAGGTGAATTCAACTGAATAAACTGAAAAGTAGCAATGAAAACGCAAGTATTGATGATTGTGTAACTGAGACAGAAAGATAGAAACTGCGTTGTTCTTGTGTTTTCCCTAATCCTTTGTTAATAAGCTTCTGTATTTTTACCTGAGGGTGGTGAGGCCCTGGCACAGGGTGCCCAGAGAAGCTGTGCCTGCCCCATCCCTGGAAGTGTTCAAGTGAACAACCTGGTCTGGTGGAAGGTGTCTGTGCACAGCAGGGGTTTGGGACTGGATGGTCTTTAAGGTCGCTTCCAGCCCAAGCGATTCCATGATTCTATAACAAGCCTTGGTAAATAGTTTTACCAGAAAAATGTAAAGATTTTTTAGTCATTGCTCTTTTAATAAAATGGCCAATCTAAGTACAAATGGAATTTTTTGGGGATGACTGAGTGTGTGCTGCTGTGCAGTGTGCAGGCAGCAGCCTCCGACAAATTGAATGAATTCACGTTTCGGACTCAGCATATAACTGTGAATGATTATGGGGTTCTCTGTGATAAAAATTAGCTGGTGCCACATGCGGCATGCATCTTGTCTCCTTGTAGAAGGGGAAAACTGTCTTTTTTTTCTCCGTGACATGCTGCAGAGAAAAACATGTACAATTTCAGGAGTTTTCCTGAGCACTGTGTAACCCAGCGTGCTTAAAGGTGATGAAATAATTAGCTAAATACAGAGAAAGGCTTCACCAGTAATTACATTCACTGAGCAGTCAGCATAAATTAATTTGGCTTTTCTTGCAATGTTTTCTAGAAAATCTCTTGGAAAAGAAAAAAAAAAATCCCGTGCCTAAAATTCTTTCCTTTTTTGTGTGTTTTTGTGTG
Organism: Rhagologus leucostigma; assembly: GCA_013397725.1. Classification (NCBI taxonomy): domain Eukaryota; kingdom Metazoa; phylum Chordata; class Aves; order Passeriformes; genus Rhagologus; species Rhagologus leucostigma. The sequence continues at coordinate 840,587 of VZTD01001046.1, read as the reverse complement.
TTTGTTTTGTTGTTGTGGTTTTTCTGTTTGGTTTGGGGGGGGGTTTTGTGCAGATGAAGGAATGTCTGCTTTCTTAAGAATTGACTGGGGTTTGCCCTGCCCTCTCTTACAGGGTTGCATATGGCTCCCTTTGTAAATTGTATTCAAAGGAAGAATTCTCCTGGCAAGCATTTTGCACCTCCAGCTGTCACCACAAATACTGTGCAGTCATTCATAAAACAGTTCATGAATGAATATAGGGGGATATCTTCTATCCTCACGTTCACAGCAGATGAGCACCAGGAAATGGAAGCAGGTTCACCTACTGAAACTTCCCAGAGGTTCCCCACGGTGGCACATTCTCTCTATTAGAGAAGAAGCTTTTTTTTCCTTCTTGATTCTCTTTAAGTACATGAAATTAAGTTAATCCTTAGAGAATATGAAGTCAGGGGAAAAATGTGTCTTTGAGTCTCAGAGTTGATTGTATTTGTAAATTAATAATTTTTTAATATATTCCAATAACTTTTAAGACTGCTTCCGAATACAAGATTGTCTTGTTGCACTCAAAAGCCTCATCTGAAAAGTACTGGCTGCAGATGTAAACTATAAACACGTGTACTGAGTATTTGTCAGATTGGGCTCCCAGATCCAGAATGTTGAGCTGGTGGATGGATTTTTGGACATTCTTAGCCAAAAAAAAGTGGCTTGATGTTTCTAAGAGCATCTTCTTTCATCTTCTCCATACATATAAATATATATACACACACCCACAGTACCTTTCTACTTGTGAGCACACGTATGTGTTCATATAGAGGTACAGATATGCATTTATCCACAGCATCAATCAGAACCTAAGTCAGTTGTTATATTATTTTATTTGCAGTGTATCCTCACAGTCTTAAGAGATGCTCCACTGAACTCACTGAAACTCACACGAAACCTTGATTTCTTCCTTTGAAAATGCAAAGTTGTCATTCATTTTTCAATTGCTTTAGGTCAAAGCTACAACAAAGGAAAAGGGCAGGTGTTAACAAGAAGGAATGAGCTATAGAACAAGTGATTTTTTTTTTTTGCAGTATCTTGTGACAATGCTTTCGACAGAGCTTTTGTTTCCAGCACAAAGCTTTGCCAGGAAGATGCAAGAGATCTAATGATACGTTTGTGGCAGCCCTTTTGTTTCTGCAGCTGGATCCCGCTTAGAGCATTAAACATTACGACCTGAAGTAAAAATATTCATTTTATCTCAAGTAATGAGAGGTAATTTTTATATCACTATCTACTTAAGGAATGAGCTAACTTGAAGATGTATTAGTAATCCCTGGCCTTTAAAGGAAACTTCTAAAAATTTTGTGACTAGATGGATATTGAAAAAATTTTCCCAAGTAGCCAATCAATTTCATCAAAGCAGTTTATGTACATGCAGACAGTGCTTTCTATTCAGTGAAATTAAATACATGCTGGAATGACCAGAAATAAATTCTTCTTTGTTGGTTTTAGGAAAACATGGTGGGGAAAAACAATGAGGAGGTAGTTTGAAGGGGATTTTGGGTTGATGTTTTGTTCTGGAGGTTTCTCGGGGGAATTTTGGGGATGTGTGTTTATTTAGGATAACCAAGATTGTTCCAAAATTGGAACTATGACATTACAATTCAGCCTAAATAGCAAAAGCATTCCAGGTCCACATCTTCCTGATTTTGAGTAGCAGTTGGAGAGGGGCTGAATTACTTTGCTGATGCTTAGTCTATAACATACTAGATTTTTCTGCAGTTTGAAAGCTTTGCCTGGAATTTACATTCACAAATGCTATTGCACGAGGAGCTGGACAGCAAGTTTCCATTACATTCTGTGGTAACCATATGGCAAAGCTTTGCACAATTGGGTGCAAGTTTATACATTCTTCAGTACTGATATCTGAAGACCTGACTTTTCTGATGAATTGTTTGATGCAATGAGATCTGGTAATTCTGGTCTGTAGAAAATGCTCTGTTTCCAAAGGGAAAAGCTCGGGTATGGCATGTTGTTAATGGAGATCCAGCACCTCTCAGTGCTGTGGCTTTCACTGGTAAAGCCATTGCTGGTTTAGGACCTGCTGCTGCTTTTGGTCTGGGGCTTCCATTTGCTTTTGAAGTTTCTCTGTCACACCACATACAGTGGTGAATGGCAGGCTGCAGTAACTTCTTATTCCCTAGAAACTGAAGAGTGACTCCTGGCTTGGTAAATCTGTGGAAGTTTTACCATTATTTTATCTGAATTTCATTCTCACTGGAACCACCAAAGAGTGTCCCTTTTGGTTTCACAACTGAAAACGAACCAAAAACTAAGAGAAGAAGATCAGGTAATCTGCCTGTGGCTGCTGGAGAACATGAAAATCTTTATGGTGAAAGTATATTTTGAAATAATAGATATTACCATGGCAGAAGACTCTCCTTCTCTCCGGAAAGTGAAGTGCAGTCCCATCCTTTTGTCTTTTGTCCTACATTGTCCTTAGATCAGGTAATGAGCTCTAATTATTGTTACGGCCTTCAAATGGGGCATAATTTCATACACTATAGAGAACAGTAAATGACAATTTTCTCCAGGTCTTGAGATATTCGTATTGCATTTTTACCAATTATGGCTTACTAGAAGGATATGTTGTTTTTGCAAATGTACTTAACACTGGAATATTTAACAAGAATTTACCTTTGTTACTATGAAGGATATGTTTGATCATTCTATCAAATATACAAACATGCATTGTAGAGAGGGCAGGGTCCATAAAATAATTGCCTGCTTTTACCACAATATTTAATGGACTTTTGGTAAAGCTTGGCTCATAGTAGTGACCCAGAAACGAATTAAGACAATTACCCAAGTTTTGGAATTAAATTTCTTAGCTCAACTGCTTGAGTATCTTCTCAGAAGTAGAATATTTTAAGTTACGGGTACTAAACGAAAAATTCTCTGGAGAACTGCTAGGTAAGGCAACAATATCAAGAATGGAGAAAATATGCCCCCACCCACCACTAGCCCCTGTCTGTGTAGAAAGTGGCTCCTGTGGGGAATGCAGGGTTCCCAGGACAAGGGAAGGGCATCCAGGATGGGAGAACTAGAGAATTATTACTGATTTCTGCAGAAACAAGACATAAAAAGAAAAAACTTAACGAAGTTATTTTACATTTCCTAGAGTGCTGTTAATGCAGAAGAGGTCTGTTCTGTAGGCTCTAGAGCAGATAAATCGTATATTATTGATAAAAGGGATGTATTTTTAATTTGTTGGAAGAGGTTTTTGTGCCCTGGTGTGCTTTTCATTGAGCGTGTTAATTTTTCATTATCACTATATGTTAGCTCTGTCGTACCAAGGGGGAGTATTTTCTACTTTGATTTCTGAGCAAATGAGAATGGAGAATGATGCTGCAAATAGTCAATGAGATGTGAAGGATCTGCGTTCCCCAAAGGCAACCTCATTAATGGTGAATCCAAAATGGATAGAAAAGTGGCTTGAAGCCCACCCCCTCAGGAGGTGACCAGTTCTGGTTGATGCTGCTGTGCTGGTGGTGTTGTGGTTCCAGACACTCCTATCTGATGTGAATAACTCTCCTTCCACTCCCACAGCCCCAGCAGTGTAGGCTGTTAGATATTTATAAGTGTTTTACATTTTCCTAGTTAAATACTCATAATCCAGTATCTTAAAGTAGTGTTCCTTCCTAAAATCCTGGAACTGTTTTATTTTAATATCTGCCTCCTCACAGAGAAGCCAGTATCCTGTTGTACTCAATTTATCATATTTGTAAGGTGGTTCCTTTATCTCCCCTGTTCTCTGAGATAAGAGAAGGTCAGCATTTTAAAATACTTACAATTCTGGTCATTGGCTTGACTCAAGGCATGAAAAATTTCTGATTTCCTGGGAGTCAGATTAAAATCTCAGACCTTCATGCAAACTCACAGATGAGCTTAATATTTTGGCATACATTTGAGTATGTTTTTAAGGTTTCTGGGGGAATGTATTTGGAAGATGACCGTTTCCTGAAGCCCACTGAGGAATGCAGCTGATGCTAAGCTACGTGTCTGTGGTATGGCCAGGAACACTATCTGTTTTCACTAATTTTTCACCATATCCTTTGTTGTCTTTTTGCATGTGTGAAAAATGTACCAGGGATGCAAATGGAACCCACTGTGAGCAGTTATGATCAGTGGCCTTGCAGTTAAACTGATAATTGCTGTGAAGAACTCTAAATGTTTTTAATGGAACTATGTTGCTATGAATTTAAAATTTGTATTTAGCTCCTGTAATTCCCTGAGCTCGGATTTTCTAATGAACTAACACTTAATGTAAAGATAAATTCTCATCACAAAACACAGCTTATAACTGTTTAAGTTCAGTTTATGGTGTGTTGATTGGCTAAAGCTGAGTTAATTGAAAGTAATTATAAATAGACAATTTGCAAACCGTGAAAAATAAAATCACAGTGAAAAATTAAGCCTCTATGGTACAATTCAGTGGGTCTTATGGTTGGAGAAAAGAAACTATAATGCAAACATAAATCCTCAACTGCAATGTTTTTCCCACTGTTATTATTTGAAAAATAGATGCAAACAGATACAACACTTTCTACTGAACAGCTACTCCTATTGCCACTAAATCTCTCTTTCTTCCTTTTTAGACTTGTCCTAAATGTGATCCCAAAATTCCTGGTGGAAAAACACAAACCTTTAAAAAAAAAATGTGTCTTTCAATGTGATTGCATTAATATCACCTCAGGCTCATGGCTTTGTTTATTTTAGGAAGCTTTTTGGGATTGCTGATTCAGAGTGTGTTTGCATTAGGAAAGGTGATGAGCATTTATCTCACAGTGCAAACGGGCTCAGGGTGGTTCTTGGAGAGGCATTTATCCATGGGATAAATATGGGATTGAGCTGTTCAGAGGGAAGCAGGCTGGATGAGAACCCTTGGCACTGTTTATGTGCACAGCCTGGGACACAGCAGGGTCTGGTGCTTATGGAGTGACACTGGAAACCAGGGAATGCGTGGTCTGACATGAACCCAGGATGAGAACTTTGGCAGATTGCATCATTTCTCCCCTTATCTTAACCTAAAAGTTTTAAATTGTAGATTTTTCATTAATAGGATTGCCTCTGTCTGCTGCTATGATAGTCAGATGCCCCTGACTTGGATTAGGCTGGAGTCTCTGGGAATTTTGTAAAGTAAATAATGCTACTGAAGAAGAATAAAGAGAGGACTCTTGTCATCTTCTAGAAGTTTATAAAACTCTAGACATAGCCACAGTGTGATAAAAAAATAAATAAAAATATAAATATGGTATGGGGCAAGTAATCCAATGGCATAAGGGCCTATGTAGAATCCAGTGGTTTGATTATGTATGCACTTACTCTACAAAGTGGTTTCAAATGAGCTTTCTACCCACTCACCTTCTATGCTGACCATCGAAACAAAACGTTAACGTGAACTTTAACTGCATAGGACTTACAAGAAATCTCGTGGGCACTTGTCTTATCTTACTCCTTGCATGAAAAGTCATCATTGTAACTAAAGAGAAACTGTTAACAGGGACCGACTGCCTGGATGTGTACAGCACTGCACAGTGTCATCCTTTTCCTGTGAGAAGGACACCTTCCAGTTCCATCTGTCGGCTTTGATACCACACAGGTCCTGGAGCATTGGCTTACTTCCACGCTGTTCCCAGGAACATTCCTGCTTCTAAAAGAAGCAATAGTGTTCTACAAGAATAATGTAAAAATCTAGGAGCAGCTCTTTAACTGCTAGCCTATCATTCTGACATTTAAGAAAACAACCTTACATTTGGAAGAGCTCCCTCAGTGGGCTCTGCATATCTGGAATTGATAGAGATAGAAAGAAAACTGATGGATTTTGCAGGCTATAAAACAGTGGTTTTTGCAGATGTATTTGGCTTATATCAGCAGTGAGTCCAGAGCCACAGATATTCTGTAGGTGAGATCAGACCTCTAATTGCAGCTGCAGAGTGCTAATGGAGAGCTTTGGGAAGATTTGCAACCCATCCTGAGTTCATCTGAAAGTCTTACTTATAGATTTCCACAACCGAGGCTCTGCATCGCCCTTCCCCTTGCGAGCTGTATCACTCTCTTGCTGCCTCACTACCTTCCCCCGCTGTCCTCATAAGCAAACAAAATTGAACTCCCAAGAAAAAGAATTTTGGACTTTATAGACTCTAATTCAAACCACACTGTATAAATCAGTAAGTTGTATGTATAGCTTTAGAACTTAATTTCCTTTCATTTTTCTTCCTCCTTGCAGCTACTTGAGGATATGCATAGCCCCTCTGCCAACCAGTCCTTTAAAGGCAAAAATCCAAACACTGCACTTCTGGATATTTCACAAGCTTTGTACTACTGCAGACTTTCTAAAAAGTTAATCTTAAAAGTAAATTGCACAGTATGAGGAAATCATGTAATTTCTGGAGTGTACCAAGACTGATTTTCAGAAATGCAGATAAAAATGGAGAACTGGATCTGCCTAGCTGTGCTTGACCCCACTAACCTGGGAGCTATTGGTGGCAAACCAAGTGTGTCCAAGAATACACAGCTCATTCCTAATTTAAAATCAGATGCTCATCAAACTTGGTGAGGATATTCGTATAAGTAAAAGTAAAAAGAGCTGGAGGAATCTCTCATAGGTGATCATTTCATTGATATATTTATCATCTTTTCCTCTCTATGTGATAACTGTTATGTTGTTTCATTTATGCTGGTAGAACTTAGTCTTCTGTCTCATCAAATCTAGGCTGCTTTGTGTTTGCTGGGAAATATTGCAGTGATTTTCTCTTTAACAAACTTCCCTTGAGCAGCTGAAGTTCTTGATAAATGGAGGGCTTCAAACTACTGGTGTTTGTTAATGCCTAGCATAGGAAGTCATTAGATGTAGAGCTGATCAAGTTTACTTTTGGACTGAAGATAAATTTCCTGCAAAATCTAAAACTTGCAAGTTGGGGCTTTTTCGGGGGAGGGCGAGGGCTACTATTGGTAGAATAATTAGAAGTATTAGAAATTACAATAATTAGAAAAAGTATCATTTCAGTAATAATTTTTCCTGAAAATGATATTTCAGTAAGAGCACATTTCTGTTTCCTGCCATACTTTAGGACACACTGGCATTGCAATCCATCTGCACGTGACACCTGAAGGCAGATGTGGTTTGTGTAGCTTGTTCTGGGTTCCTTGCTAGTTCAGTTCTTCCGTGATCTGCCGAGGTCTGCGCTTCATCCAATTCCCAGCACATCCAGGCTGACCAAGAGACACGGCCATGCAGCCAGCTCAGGTGCCACCGAGCGCTTGTTTGAGGTTTGCCGTGCTGAACACTCGCATTACAAACACTCTCGAGCACAATGACCCAGGGCCCAAGCACGGAAGAAATAAATTGAAATTAAAAAAAAAAAAGATATCTGATGCTGGCTCAGCTCTTTAGTATTCTGGGGCTAAGGATTATCTGAATCACAGTCATTATTGCAGCATGCTAGAAAATGCAATTTAACCGTAGTCTAATTTGAAAGTAAATACCGTACAGTTCTAGCCTACGCAAGAGCAATCAGTATTTTGGTATAGGTTTTTGGGTTTTCTATTTGTTTCTCAGAACCTTCTACCTACACCCCCCCCCAAAAAAAAAAGAAAAAGAAAAGGAGATAATATGAGCATTCTACCCAATTCAAAAGAAAAACTGTACTAGAATATTGAAAGAGACAAAAATGCAAAATTTTATAGTTTCATTAAGCTCTGTGACAAGCATGTTGAAAACACATCGTTGGGCAAGATGTCTGGCTACATTTGGTATTAGTTTGCTTTGCCAAGACACACAAGAAAGAGCCAATGTTGTTATGAGGACTTTGACAATAGCTCACTTTCAGGAAAGTAAAGAGTGATGTACATTAAAGGATGGTAAAAGGCATTTTACACCATCTAGAGATTAAAAGTGTGAGTTTAAAGCATCAGTCTGCAAATAAAGCCATCTAATAGCAAGTAAAATGAGAAAGGTGATAAGGGTGTCATGATTCATGGCATGAGCCAACTGCATTATGAATGATCAATGAACATTATCATCAGAACAATGTCATCGTCTTACAATTATGGTGCATCGTAAATGCAAATATAATTGCTTTGTATGTGATGGAATACAAAAGCCGCATTTAAATAATAATGTTAAGGTTGTGATCCAAACTGGCAAAACCTTGAATCGTCAGCTAAGCTGACATGATCTCATCTTAACCTTTTCACTGCTGTCAGAGCAGAGATGGGGTTGGAGAAAGTGTGTTTATGAAACATCAGGATTTGCTGATGACATTAGAAATGCCTGTTTGTTCTTAGTAGATGGGAGGCTAAAGCAAATAGATATAATTTCTTCTTCGCTATTTTGAGGTCATCTTACTGATTTTGAAGTTGCTTCTATGTGGCTGAGAGAAGAGGTGAGCCAAGGTATAATAGAGTTGATTATGGGGGGGAAGAGGCTGCAAGAATTACAGTGCAGTAACAGAACCAACAGTGAAAGAAATGGTAGCAGATGCCAAAAATTGCTGTGCACATCCACTGAGTTTTTGTTTAACTCTTCATAGCAGTGCAGACGTCATACTGCCAGGAACTGATAAAGTGATATTTTAATCTGTCTCTCATTTACTCCAAGGGTGCCCTCCTGCACAGGAGAATGCACACTCCCTAGTCCAGGTGCTCTGCCGTGGTACTTCAGTGGGGAAGCAGAAGGGCTGCAGTTTTCATACCACTGCTTTAAAAAGCCACTGTACGTGTTTCTAATATTGGCCTGTGCAAATAACCACAGCTTGGAGAGGGACGTGCAATCAACCGGGCAGTCCAGGCGTATTCCATTCCTTTTGTTTAAGGAGCAGAAAGGAGCAAGGAACACAGCGCAGATGAAATCTTGGCATCAGCCAAGCTGATTTGCAGAGGGTCAGGAATTGGTCTCAACAACCCCTTCTTGAATGGTTCTCTCATGCTGGAGTCACAAGAGAACTCTGCAAACACTGATAGTGTGGTTCTTGGCATTCCTCATGTTACTGTGCATTCCCCTTTCCTTCTTTACCCTGATATTTTGATGTAAGCATGAAGTAATATTCCATTTGAAGGTAGAAGTACATATTTTTAGGAACTCTGAATGTTGTAATGTCTTGCAGGGCCTTTATTTCCTGATGCAGCATGTTATTAAAAAAGATCAGAATGCCTCAGCTGGCTGGGGACTGGCAACTGCTGCATCCATACCATGCAGCAGGGGAATAATGATGTCATACTTCAGAACATGTATTTTGACAGATTGTCCAGAATTGTGGCATTGCAAAGTTCTCATCTGCCATAAATGGCTCCAAATACGTAAATATCCTAAGTTAGTGTCTACTCACTGCTATAGGTTTCAATAGGAGTGTTGTATCAATTTACATGTAAATATTTACAAGCCTAGTGAAAGGCCAAAACACTAAATTTATCAGGAATTCTCATTAATCCTCTGCACACAGAGATATTTAAAAATGCACAAGGTCTAAGATCACCTGATGCCATACAAGGAGACATCAGTGTAATTTTCCTGTGCAGCCAGAAGCCACAAGAATGCTGCCTGTTAGAAATACGGTTAATAAAAATAGCAGAGCCGTGATGGCTGGGCTGCCTTTCGTGGCAGTATGTTAAATTGTCTAAAAGTCTCCATTAAACTCTGCATGAAAACACTTGACCCTTTATTATTATTAAAACTTTTTGGATTTTCAGTATGTCAGTGGCCAAGCTGAAAAGAGCAGTTAAGTTAGAATAAGGTCTTGCATGAAGATAATACCTCTATCTATAAAGTACAAGGAAATTAAGACTGCATATGGTAATGAAGTGCTTGACCCTTCCTACGGTTTCCCTAAGTTTATAATGCTAACATTAATAAGAGCATTGTCATTACCAAGAGTATTTTATTTCTAGGCGACTTTTGTTTGGTTTAGAATGTATTCATTAAATATTAGAAAGTTTTCATTGCTATAAATGTACTCTAATCATGTGATTTACACATCTCCTAATATGCAATTCCTGTAATAACACTTCCTTAAATTGGCAAGGTGTGATTCAAAGTTAGTCGTCCGTGACAGGGATCTTGTAACAAATAGAGAGAGAGGAAAATTCCATAAATGTCTTTGCTATATATTGCAAAAAGACTGTGGGCTGAAATTGGTAGGTATTTAAAAACCAGACGTGGGTTAGGATTGTTTTATGGGACAGTGGCTCCAGTTTCCATATCAGAGCATTCTAGGATGAGCAGATTCTTCTCGGATGAAACTGCTGAGGGACACAGACATGAGTGTCAAGGCTGGAGCTGTACTTAAAGACTCAATAACCTACAGATGATACAGTCATGGTGTCCATAAACAACAGTTACTGCTGATCAATGAAAAATAAGAAGTCTCAGCATATTGAGTCATCAGATCTTCAAGATACAAAGCATGGGACTAGAAAGATGTTCTGCATTTTTAGGTTCTGCCTCCTAGTCAGTTGTCATGAAATCCATATGTGTATTAAGCTCTACCTTAAAACTAATGAGGTTTTGCATAGTCCTGTTATTGGATTGCTTGGCTGTGGGGCTGTCACATCTCTGATACTGTCCTGTAATTTCTAAGTTAAATGTTTACAAGCAATTTAAATCTACCCACTGTTCTACCAGCATTGCTTCTCAGATCAAATAATTCCACTTCTTTAGCAGTTTTAATCCCCAGTGTATGTAGAGAATATTATTATTTCCTTATCTTTCTAATTTGCTAGGGTCTGGTTAAGCCTGTGTAGACTGATGTGAGGTAGCTCTAGAACCAGAAACAGAATAATTCCAGGAGTGTGAAGCCCCAGTTATTACAGCTCTGCTGTGCCCACGTTAGCACAGGGTTGTGCCCTGATAGGTAACGTGTATGACAGGATGACCACACGTATTGAGAGGGCATCTTTGGGAAAGTTCATGTGATGTAGGAGCTATTTATGTCGTGTGTGTGTTGTAATGCACCTCAGATGTGGGGAAGTCTCAGGCATTCAGGAACAGACACTGTTGTCAGGGACGCTCACAGTCGGCTGTCCTGATCCTGAGTAAAATGAAATAGTTTCTCTCCTGATGCTGGCTGATTCCTGCAGGAACCCAGGACACAGATTTTCACCCTGGCAATAGGCACTGAAGGACAGATGCATAGAGGACCTGGGACATTAGGAGTAGAGCAAAAATAGCCAAGGAAATTATGCACAAATGAACTCAATTTTCTTGAGGTTTCTGAAAGAGACTTTTGAGAGGGTGACTGTATAAAAAAATAATTTCAGCTAAGAGGAAGAGGAAATGTAGCAGAAAGAATGATTGTGGTAGAATTATGTTCAGTTTTTCATAAGTTATATGACTAAATGAAAACAAAAGTTCTTCATTCGTGCATCAAATACATCACCTGCATCTCTCACTCCTAATTGGTAGCAGATAGATGTGTGTGTACACAGATTGGTTTTGATTACTTCTGATGCTCAGGGGCTGAACTGTAGACCCCAGTCAAGCAATATCTGTTCATTTTTTTTCTGTCAACACCTGTTTCTTTCTACCATCTCTTGCCTTCAAAGATGAAAACTTACATGAAAAATAGAAGTTAGGGAAGATTGAATTCAATCAACACAGTAATTCCCAGTAGCAATAAAGCATTTTGTGATTGCTCTCTCTCTGATATATAACTCTCATTTAACAAAGATTTTTTTTGCATGGAAAATTTCTTATCTTTAATAAAGAAGAAAATGCAGACTCGGTTTTCAGCGGCCCCTAGGGACGAGGTCTGTGCAGCTCCCTGGACTCACAAGGAAAGGCTAAGCTCCTTAAACCACAAGCCTCACGCAGTCTGGGGTTACAGCTGTACTGTCTAAGTGCAACCTCTGGGAGGTGCCTTTCTCTTACTCCTGTGAGCTTGCAGCTTGTGTTCACAAGCCCCATATTTCTGTATGGTTTAGAAACACGTCTGAAACCCATTTGGAAGATCTGTAGGCATTTCACTGTACCAAATTCCTCTGGGCACTGGAGGCTTACCTGCAGTTTGCCTCAGCTTTAGTGCCGTGTTATTTGTATGATGTGGAATTGATCCTTGCTGCATTGATCTGGGAAGAGTTTCTGGGATAGCGCTCTTTTTTTTCCTTTAACAAACACCACAAAGGAAGTGTGAGTCAGTAGTTTTTGTCCTGGCACATCCATGGCCAGCGAGGAAACATGTTGGCTGAGTTTAGCGTGTGCATCTTGGGAACACAAAGCAATTTGCAAAGACTAGAAATGAGCTTGTATTTAGGATGTAGCTTCTGGGGATGCATCCAAGTGCAAGCTTAGATCAACTATTCAATACCCCTTTTCCCTGCTTCAAACAGAGCTGAGCACCAAGCGTCTGTCTGCCACCTTCTCACCCACCACACAGAAACAGATATTGCTGATAGGTTTGTGGTCGGGTTTTTTCTTGTTTTGCTCGTGTATTTTATGTGTATCATCTGATTTACAGTCTGTCCTGATGCTTGACAGAAGTATCACTGCAGAAAGCTTTTAAATTACATATAAACTGCAAAATTGGTCTGTATAGGAAAAAAGGTGTATGTAAGTGCATAAAGGCAGATATTCACCATCGACTTCACAAAGACTAAGGTTTCTTGGTGGGGGTGATTTCTTTCAGGGGGTGTGGGCTTTCAGGTTTTGGGGTTTTTTGGCTGGATCTGAGCGGATTTCAGCAAGGTGAGCCCAAAATGCCCCTGAAAACCCTTTGTCCCCAGAAAACCCTTCCCAAGCTGTTTACCTTGAAGGAACAACCTGTTGATGCTTTTTCAGGAAGATGCACGTTTCTCCTATCATAACCTATCCCCATTCTTTCTTGCTGCTCTTTCTACCTCATCAGGATGACTTGGCTAGAATCAAAATAAGTTAGCTATCTTAGGGGCTGGAGAATCCCAGACAGTAAAGTGCTATGATTTGGTTGTTTGTTTTTTTTCTAACGTGATTCTTGCTGTTTAAATGCTGGTTTACACCTTTCAAGATGCAGTGGGACATTCTTATTCAACAGTTGTTCCAGAACTGGAAATGTCCTCTGTCCCCAGGGCTGGAGGGATAAAGGTCTCGGTGTTCATGGTGCTGGTGTGCGGAGGTACCTGGGAGAAGTAGAAGGGCTGTTCCTCAGTGTCAAATACTAAGGAGTAAAAATGGCTTTAACCATTTCAAGCTCCCTGTAACAGAAGCACTGCTGCACTTCCACAAGAAGAACCTGTGATTCAGATCATAAATCTGTAGTATCATTTTATAAATCATTCACAAAATATGCACCATGATTCATTCCTTTCCTTATGGAGAGTATTATGAGAGAATATGAAATAAATGCATTTTTAATAGGGTCTGAAAGCAGAGCATTGTCTCTTCGGGAGAGGCCAGAGTACCAAAATAAAACTCTGCTTGCCGGTGTGTTAATTAAACTGGCCCACCTCCTTTGTCTCTACTTCCCTTCTACCTGTTCACAGATAATTGGCTTCTGGGAGTAAAAAATTAAATTAGAAGCTAGTGAATGTTGTGAAGGATAGAAAAAAAGAAAGTGTCCACACATATGGAAGTGGGAGGAGATAGAGAGGCCATCTTCATATGTATTTGCGTAGTTTTTTGTGATTTTTTTCTTCCTTTACTTTCCTGTTCTTTGTTACTATTCCATGTACTATGAGAAAGGCTATTCTCCTGGTGTTCTGAGTTCTGTTGTAGTCAAGAATTTTCACAAAGCCATATTTTCAGCCTAGAGAGATTTAGGCGACTTAAAGTAAATCTGACCCAAAAGTATTTAAAAGATGTTTATCTAACCTGAGCCTATCAGTCTCTCCAGCTTTCCCGTATTGCCTCCCACACTCTGTATTGTGAGCTTCTACACAGCCTATGTCCTGCTTCATTTGCCTTTGGGGTTCAGTATCCTAAAGGTCACAGCTCTGTGGATATGCTTGGGTCATCTAAATGTAATAAATTGTATCCACAGCTCTTTATGCCCAAAGTTTCCCTGGTCTCAGAAACTGAGGCCCCAAAACCTGAGTCAGAGTCTAAATTAGTCTGTTTATGATCATGCATCCCCTTGGGTAGGATGGTTCCTTAAACTGAGATGCTTTTCAGGTCGTGACTCTATACAGCCATTCCATGACAGTGAGGGACTCTGCTTCCTTGGCATTGCTGTGCATCAGACACAGCAGTTGTATCTAAAAAGCCCTTATTTTGTATGCTAGAGCTGCAGTCACTAAAGTAGTGAATTATCAGAGCCTCTACCTCTGAAAACCAGCTGGTTGTGGCAGGTATCTAGACAGGCAGAAGTTTTATCTGTGATTTCTATCTCTTTATTATTTCAACCAGCATCTACATTACTCTGTCAGATTGCTGTATGCCTTACTCTGACACTGGATGCTTTTATTATTATTTTCTTTCAAGGCGTTGAACTTCCATGAACAGAAATATTAAATTCTACCATCATGATATGTTATTTGTGACATCCATCCTGCACTAAACAGCATTTTATATCCTAACACAGTCCCAAATCTGTATATTTAGTGCCTGATCTAAAGCCAGTTCAAACCCATGAAAGTCTCCATGGAACTGGGATTCCCATAAGGCCTTTAGTGCTGCTAAAACAAACTGCCCCATTGAAGACGGCTGTGGGGAGGAATTGCAGTGGCTGAGGGCTGGGCAGAAACACCTGGGGTTCATCTGGAGCCCCAGGAACGTTCATTGCTTGTCGTGGAGAAGGCCTGTCCTCCCCCGATACAGGCAGACAAACGTCATTGTTTGATGCAGTCTCTGCAGTTGCTTAGCAGATTTCTGTAAATGCATGAAGGTCTTAATTGAATGAGCAAGAGTTTACTGAACTTGGCACAGTGACTGCTGGGCTCTTTGTGAGCTGCTAAATAGAATTGGGTTTATCCTTCTCCATTTTTGATGCCGATGTGTTTTGGGCATTTGCAAAAAGTTTTTCTGTTCCAAAAGCTGCTGAGGAGAGATCAGTGAGGGGGGATGGTGGCATCTGAGGGGATGCTGAATTGTCCTGAGACTGAGCAAGCACCTAGGCCACAGGTTTTCTTAATACCATCAGCACTGAAACAGTTAACAGCGTAGGGATGGGGACCTCAGGGTTTCAGTTAACAAATATTTTAGAAAAACAGACTATTTTCTGCTTCCCAGGGCTATCATTTCAAGCAGGCTATCAAGGAGAAAGCTGAGTGAGTATACATGTATTTCATGTTTTTGAGGTTGCTCTCAGAGCTGCAGGATCTGGAATATGCCTAAAATAAATAAGTAGTTTTATAGAATGATTTGTGGCAAGGAATGAACTTTGCCCACAAGTTCCAGTGAACAGAAGGATGCAAGACAACTCTCTTAGTCCTGGTTTCGTTCACAGTGTCGCTTCCATGGGCCCTGGGATTAAGCCACAGTGAGCACAAAACATGTTCTTCCATGGCACCAATTTTTCTTCATAGCTGGAAGGTACCGGCTTTTATTGCCCTGTGCTCTGTGGCTTACGAAATAACTCAAGGGAACAGCTATATAAACATTACAATCAGAGACTGGGAATGAAGGAATAACCTCTCAACTCTCTGTGAAGGATTTACAGGGTGAGGCAACCTTTAGGAACTGGGGCTAGAAGGGAGCTCGGTTTGTCCCGTCACCTCGCACTGCGACAAGGGCGAGTGCTGCTAGACCTTCCCTCGAGAAGGTTTTGGGAGCAAACATTCATTCCTGTCAGACTGCAAGAGTGAATCAAGCATTGGAATAACAAAAACCTGCCTTTAGGATGCCATCCCCTGCTCCTTAGTATAAAGCCAGTATTTTACAGGAGTATCTTCAATTTTTCTCATCGGCTTCACAAAATCCAAATCATCTGAGTTGTTCCTAGTTCTGAGTAGATTGACTGGTAAAGGCAAAGTCTAGGTAGTACATAATGCAAATAAAATAAATAAGTAAAAAATAATAAATGAATTAAAAAATGTAAGGAGAATCCATCAGAATTCTCTGACTGCTACAGCCGTTGCCCCCTGTCCTTCTAGTGCAAGAGTTCCTTTGCCCAACTGGAAAACCTGCCTTTGGTTTGACCCTAATGAATTCTAAACCAAGTTATAAGAAATAGGCAAAAGGCCTGTAAAACTAGTTTTTCTTCCAAAATAGAGGAAGAGCTATTCATTAAACTCTACTAGCAAACTGAGGAAGCAGCTACTTTGCACAATAGCAGGAATGAGTAAGTTGAGAAGACAGATGGTATAGGAGAAAATAGTTATTTTAATCTTGAAGTTTATTTACCCAAAGCATTTAAGATCACTAGTTTTAACAAACTGAAAAATCTCTAGGAAGTAGCAGTGATTCTATTTCACAGAAATTATGTCAAGGAGGAGCTAAGGAATTGGACTGTTCTGTCAGTAAATAAAATCAGCTGGCAATTGAATTTCAGAAGATCTGTTGTACAGATACTGATTTAATTCCTCAGTGTTATTCCTTACTGATACATATATATATATGTATAGATGTGGAGGGGCCTGGGGGGTCTGGTTTGTGTTACTATAGCTGATTATTTTTTGAGAAAGTATTTATTTTCCCTTTTTTGAGGGGTGGATTTTTTTGTGTAGGTGGGCATTTTTTTCCATAGATTTTTTTTTTTTTTAAAAAGAGGTTTTGTATGTTCTTATACCTGGTTTTCTTTATCACTGAGATGTAAATGAAAAAAAGAGATTTTTTTCCTTTTTAAGCACTTCTGTTTTGCATCTTTTCATAAAAGCCAAAGCAAAGATGATAAAATCAGAGTAGAGGCATGTTCTACCCAGCCTACCCTGATGCAATTAATAATTAAGAACAAATGGCTTGTAAAATACCTACCAGTATGATTAAAATGCTATGAAAAGGTTGCTGTAAGAATAATTGCTTTTTGTTTAATGTAACCAAAAAACAAATCCATGGTTCAGTATCTTTTGTGTTGTATGTTTTCTGTTTTTAAAATTAATGTGACATAAGGCATTCTTTATGCTAATGTTATAGCTCCTTGGACGAGTTTAACACCATTATCTTCTTTAATGAATAATTCATTCCCTGTTGAAAACTTAACTATATCATTTTTACAGTGTGTAAATGAAACTTTGAAGTGCAATTTAACTTTAAAGAACTTCAGATTGTAGAAAATTCTAGTAAACCACCAAAAAATGCTGTGCAAGGAATACTGTCTTGTACTGAAGTGTAAGCACGTTGTGATGAGCATGTTTGCAATTTTTAATTTCACTGCTTGTTTTAAAATGTCTTGGAAAGGGTTCCTGGTTGATTTTACTTCATTGGCATTTTATACACTTTTAGTTATGTCTTCTTTTTGAAAATAAAAATACTATCTGTAAGTGCAGCGAAGCTCAAATCCTCATTATTCCTGGTAATTCAGGAAGAACCTCTGGGGGAAGGAGGTAAAATGGGAGCAATACTCTTACTTCCCACACCAGAATCTTGCCTTCTTGTAATAAAACCTCTGACAGTCACAGTCCTCGGTGCGAGTGAGTGCAGAGATGGATCCTAGAACTTTCATATTTTTTTTGTGTCCAATATTCTTCCCTACCTAAGTAGGCAGGGGCTGAAATTTCACGTCGGGTTGTTTGCTTGTAGTGATCCCTACCTGTTAACTGGAACATTAGATATGAAATCACTGGTTTTTAATTAACGTGGGTATGGGAGAAGCAAAATGGAGCATGATAATGCTGAAGAATCATTGGCCAGTTAATCCCAACATTACGTTGACCCTGGGGCTTGGTCACAGTACCTGATAATCGATTTCAAGTTTCATGAGAAATATTCAGTTAATAAGTGAGTCCCATGCTGTCTTCTTAATGCTGGAGTGTGCGTGTTTACGTATGTGCATCGCTCTTGAATTTAATTACAGGTTTTGTAGATTTTATTCCATATAAGCACATTCATATAAATTTCTAAGTCCTGGTATCTGATGGAGACTTTTACTGGGTCATTGGGCTCTTTCTTTGGGGCTGTTAGATTACTGTATCCAAGGAAAGACAGTTAACTGGAACATGGATTTACATCCGTGTGACAGTGCCTTGTTTCCTGATGCTCACTGAGTGTCACCTGTAGTGAGACACGGCTGATTGCTGTGCTCTGGTGATAACGTGGCTGAACGGGCACTGCAGGGCTGGGGGATCAGATGGGAGCCCTCCTGGGTGAGAAGGTAAATGATGTAACAGGGCACTGTTTCAAGAGAGGCATTTTCCGTGCACTAATTTCATGCTAAGCCATGTCTATTTGAAAGTTTTCTGAGATCTCTAAATCAAATCTGGAAGCTGGGCATGCATCTT
Organism: Rhagologus leucostigma; assembly: GCA_013397725.1. NCBI lineage: Eukaryota > Metazoa > Chordata > Aves > Passeriformes > Rhagologus > Rhagologus leucostigma. The sequence continues at coordinate 822,281 of VZTD01001046.1, read as the reverse complement.
ACACACTCAACTGTGTGAGTTGTTTTTATTCTCAGTGGAATACTGCCTTCTGGGTACTGGGGAGCAGCATGTGCTCCTTCCTCCTAGGGGAGCACATTATCAGCTTTATTTTTATGTCCTTGCAGCAGATTTTCATTTTAGACATTTTAAGACTGAGAGCTGCAATATTTTATAAAACCCTACTTAGCAAGCCCATTTCTGAATCTTAGTTTGTTGGGTTTTTTCTTCCCCTCTCTACTCTCCCCTTCCTTTTTCCAAGGTGTCAGAGCTTGTGGGTCAAAGGACTCTGAGAAGGGTTTATTATTTATTACGTCAGGGAGCAGAAAGAAAACAGGTACCTCATTTATTTATTTATTTTTTGTTGTATTTCTTCTCCCTGTGTTAACATTTTCTGTATCTTTAAGTGGTGATGTCCTCAAACACGTACCTGTCCAGATTTGTGTTGTTTTACTGCCTTGCGTGCACTTCCCTCAGGCAGGAAGTTCCTCAGACACTTCTTGTGGCACTGTTGTTCCTGGCTAAAGATAAATCATTTCTCAGGGACATTATCCGCAGAGAAGAGCGAGGCTGGGGCGGGAGGAGGTATGAATCATAGCACTTTGTGTAATATGCTATCCCTCTGAACAGATCTGGCTGCGGACAGAAAACAGTATTTCTTCAAATGAAAAATAAATCCTGTAGTATTATAGGCGCCTAACAATGGCAATTCAGCAGGCTTGGCTTGACATCTGGATTTGTGATATTTTTGTTTTATTTCCATGAGCTATCATTACTGAAAGCTTTGCACTTGTCCATCTGCACATTAGGAAACATGTGAGCATTTTCATTTTCCTCTCAAGTCAATCGTTTAATATAAGAAACGCTTTATGTTTTTCTAACAACTTTGGGTTGTACAAAACATTGAAATAATCAGAGTTTATCCTCTTTTCAACCCAGAGTTCATGCTCCTGTCTCCTCCTTTATGTTGCTTTCTCTTTCTTTCAGTCAAATAAAATCCTTTGAAGTTGAGCACACAGGAAAATTCATTTTTACCTTGAATAGCACAAGCACTCATCATCATCAACTGTTACACAGGAGATTAGCTTTATCATTAAGAGGAATAATCCCCATAATACTCCTATTCATCGGGTAACTGTTAAAGAAGAAATGTGTGCAATTTAGTCCATGGTCCTGGCAATTGTTGTTAGAATGTTATATAGAACTTGGGTAGGCTGAGTGAAAAAATAATTAGCACACCTTTTCTCTTTGACGTTATGCAGCTTAAGATGCTCAAATGTAATATACAATGTCTCTTCAATAGCTGCATTTTGCATACCATTATTGGGCATTTGCTGGTCTCTGAGTTGTATTTGGCTTTCTGTATTCAGGAGATTTACTGATCTGTGACATGTCTCACTATTTTCCTCAAATATAAGCTAAGGCAATACAAATTTGTGATTATATAAGGTAATTCTTTTTCTTCTGTCACTGTTTTGATACCAAAAATATGCATTCACTTGAAAACAGAGGTGTCATTTCCTTTGTGCCAAAGAACTCTGCTTTAGTAAGATAGGCTATATAATCTCTTCCAACAAACTGTAGGGGAACGGTGGCATTCAGTGAGTTGAGGTAAATGCATGCTGATGAAGCACAAGCACAGGAGACAGGTTAATGTGAGCTGCAGCAGCCAAACAGCAAGACTGTGCATAGATTGTTAGAACGAGATCTGGCTTGAGGTACTGTGTAGTCTGGAGAGAAATGAGATTTTTGTGTGCAAGCCACTCATCTGTGCCTGATAACTCTTGAATTTACTGGTCAGTTTTGACCAAAGCTGGAGGAAGAGCCAAAGTCCCAGAGGCCATTAGGTTCTTCTACAGGCCCTGAAAATCAGCAGCAGAATAGAAGAGGGACATGAAAATGGAAGCTCCTTCCAAAGGCATCTGGCAGGTGTCCGGCACTGTGGGTGGTGCTGGGCAGCGTCAGCCGCCGCCGCCCGGCCACCTGCACTGCCAGGACAAGCCGTGGCAGCGAGAAACTGCAGGGGACGGGAATGTGAGAGCACGTGGGATACAAATCCCTTGGGAAACTGGGAACGCCAGCACCGACACTTATTTGTTTTATTGTACGGTCTGTGCTTTAAGCGTGGGCAAACATCTTGGCCAAGCTTGAACCCGGAGCTGAACAGCAGCAGAACGGTGTAGGGCTGTACCTTGCACAGGAGCAACCTGGTAGCACCACAAGGGGTTTCACCCAGGTTGAATCCTCCAAGGATTCCTGGAGCTCCAATCCTCCTGGAGTTCCAGCTAAATGTGAAAAAATTACATGTAAGGAAGAGTAGTGCAACAACAGCAATCCTTGTAACTGGAAAGCAAGCTGGCTGAATCACAACTCAGCCCTGTTGACTGAGGCATGAGGGTTCTTTATAAGGCATGAATTCTAGACCAATCTGAAAAACAGAGGGGGAAGATCATGTAATTTCACAAACACAGGTAAATTAAAATCTAAGAGACACGAGTATTTCAACTCCCTGTAGAGCAGGGATCATCCTGAACTAGAAGGGGCAGGGAGGAGCAGCCATTACTAAAATGGAAGCACAGTAACGAACTTGGTCTTGGGACTTAGAGAGTAGAAGTTTCATATCTGGTGAGCAGGAAAAAAAAGTGTTAGTTTTCTCGTTTTCCTTATATTTTTGCCTCACGGCTGCTGATGGTATATTGCTGTTTGACTGAATACCTTCTAGCTGAAAAGTAATCTTTCACTGTTGATTTATAAGAAGAATTTAATTGAAAAAAAGTTGGCAAGGTGACTCAGTGGATGGAGACGGATTCATCTGTTATGCTCTGATGCAAGTCCTGGCAGAACTAGTTACATTATCATTATCTCTCTGGTGTCAAACAGCCAGTGTTCAGATTTTCTGACCTTACTGATATTTTTTTTATTTGTAGAGAGTTATGTATGGCTTGTTGATTGAGTTCAACAGCAGGGAAGGCAGCAGTGATCAGTTTTGCCCTAACTGAGAATCATTGCAGTCAATGGGAATTTCTGTAAGAGGTTTCCAGGGACAATCTGCCAGCCAAAAGGCAAAGGCAGAACTAAATTATCATAGAAAATTGCAGCAAACCTAATTAAGCTAGGTTTGTGGAGAGAGATATTGGTTTTAACCACATGAATATCTATTATCTGCAGTCACTAAAGATGCTTACAGCACAGCCGACTCCAGCAAATCACGCAGGACGTAGCTAAAATCTGCGAGGACTCTCTCTCATGTGCCTCCGTCTGGTAAAAGATGTTTAATATTAATCCTGAAGACGGCGAGGTTTTGTGCCGTTTCAAAGACGCTCCCATATGCTCGCGGTGAGGGCCCACACGGCTGCGAGCGGCCGGTGCGGGGGGAGGGCACAGCAATCTGCTCCCGCCAGCGGGGGCTTTGCAGCACGGCAAAGAAAGATCGGGGAAGCATTTCCTGGGCAAATGCAGAATGCAGGATATTGTTCCTTCAGGAGCTGGTATGTGGCACGCTGAGAGTCCCATACACCGTTCATCACGGGCTCTCTGCTAGAAAGGGAGGACAATAAAATCCCATTGTAATATTTTCATGGAGGTGGATGCCATCAGGGACAATGTGACCTTATGCTAATCAGAGAAAACTCTATCAGTGTTGCACAGTCTCAACCAGACTCTTCACTCAGTGAAGAATTGATTCTCTCCTGCCCGTTTTCCTTTTCCCTGTGGCTAGGATTAGCATCACTATTGATTAATGATCATTATGAAAACACTGTCCAGAGACCCTTGAGAAGATCAGAGCCCCAGTGCTAAGGGCTTTTCTCTCCTGAGGATTTTACAGATGGTATAAAATTGTCTTCATTCTTATTACAAGCTGCTCTATATTCTGTTGTGCACAGTCATGAGTCCTCCAAAGACTGGTTGTCAGCCATTCTTGTGGTGTTTTTCCCAATGTATTTACCCTGATCTAGAGAACTGCAATCCTATAGCATCTGCCAAGACTCTAATGTACTGATAGAGGAATATAGATAAAGGTGATCTCTTGGGAGGCCCTGCTACAGCCTAAATAACACCAAAGATGGAACACCTGAAGGTAATCTATGATTCTATGAAACCTAAACGCCTGCTATTTATTCCTTTCTAACTTGCTTGGAACATTTGGAAAGGGGGAGAGAGGAGAGCTGGAAAAGATCAATGGACATCCTTCTGACTTCCTGATGTGTTGTTTTTCACATGCCTGTGTATTAATGGCTCTGAAAGCCACTGCCCTGTCTGGTAATCGGTAGAGGACAACAGACTGTGGGCCAGTTCTAGATCTGTTACGCTGAGAGCTGGAAAGGAGAGGGACTAAACTTAGTACTGAAGTGCCTATATGACTTTCACAGGTTTTACAGGAGGGTGTCTTAGGCTGTTCACATTAAGATTTTCTAGGGTGATTATTTTCTCCCTGTTTTTTTATGTTACACACAAATTTTGGAGATGAGACTGTCATTCCCAGAGCTATTACTCTTGGCCAAAAAAAAAGCTACAAAATTTTGTGGACCTAGACTCAATGAAAATGTTTACAAAATGGTAATTGCAGCCACGTGTTGAAGGAGTTGAAGTTCCCCATTGTGTGTCACACAATGAAGATCTTTCTGTCCCCTGTATCTGTGCAAAGCAGAGTCAATAAGTCAGCATAGCCCTGTCAAAGCTTCCAGTGTCTTGAAGAGTCGCAGTTTGGGTCAAAATGCTTCTCTAATAAAATACACACAATGTGCTGACCAAAGAAAATATCTACATTTTTTACCCCCTCCACGTTCATTTGTGTTTCATTGTAAGGATTCCTACCATAACTTCATTCTTCTTTGAATTCAGACATAAATTGCTATTAAAGACTCACTGAATTTTAACAAGCGTATATTTTTGCAGCATAGCCATGAATTTACAGTGCATTTTACAAAATTATGTAGTTCTGAAAATTTAGAGGTGTTTTTTTGTAAAATGTATGGTCACATGAAAATATCTTAGCCTCTTAATATAAAATCAACATATACATATGTGACTGTAGCCACCTAAATACTAGATCTTGTATCTGCAGAGAAATGTATTTGTACAAAAGCAGAAGAACTAGAGACCTTTTCATGGTCTAAAATGTGTTAATACAGAATCATAGTTAGAGTAATTCAAGTGACCTAGAGTGATCATTTAGTCCAACTGCCTGACCACTCCACGGCTGACCCAACGTTAAAGTGTGTTATTTAGTGCGTTGTCCAAATGCCTCTTGAACACTGACAGGCTTGCGGAGTGGATAACCTCCCTAGCAAGGCTGCTGCACTGTTTGAGCACCCTCTTGGTAAAGCACGGTTTCCTAAAGTCCAGTCTAAACCTCCCCTGCTGCAGCTTTGAACCATTCCTTTGTGGCCAGTCGCTGGATACCAGGGAGAAGAGCTCAGCACCTCTTTGTCCCTTTCTGCTCCTCAGGAAGCCGCAGAGAACGGCAAGGCCACCCTTCAGCTTCCTTTTCTCCAAACTACACAAAAAAAGAGACAAAGCTTGCAGGGGATTCCAGTAAAAAGCTGCTCTATGGCAGCATATGTTTAATAAATACAATTAGTTCTTTAAACATGGGAGGGGGAAAAAGACAGATCCCACAGTGAGACAAGAGATCCCATGACAAGAATAACCAAAGGTCTGTTACACTTGCTGCTGAGGGCAAATCTGCCCTGTAGTGCTCAAGCTGACTGATGAGATAAGGTGATTTTAGCTTCCTGAAGGGTTTTATCTCAGCTGAAATTCACCATCTCTGTTAGGACTTTGTCTTAAATACAAGGCCAGTATAAACACACTGTCACATTGAACACAATAGCTGTTAAAAAGGAATCAAACTTTTTTTTTTTAAAGGAACTCAAGTCATTATATCTGTATTTGCTGAGTAGGAGACTTGACAGTACAAGCAACTTAAGAGGAAATATGTAAAAGGCAGTAATTATAGGTCAATTTGCTGAAGGCTACCAGGAAAATACACAAAGTGGATGGCAGTCATAATGTTACTAAATATTAGGGGCCTTTTTCAAAATAAGTCTTCTCTACCTAAAAAAAAATACCCACAGCCAAACTTTTAAACTTTAAGGGTAGAATGCATCAGTAGAGAGAAAGTGATGACCTTTCAGAAGTATATAGAACTCCGAAGAGATCTGAAAGGATAGATGCTACAAGATGATTTGAATTTATGTCAAACACCAGAACAAGAGGCATGAACTAAAGCCAAGAAAGGGTCAAATCCTAAAGGAATGCGAGTACAGCGTGTCTGTGCACAGGGTAGCCATGCTGCATTAAAAATAAGGCAATCATATGAGTAGTCATTGCAAGAAATAGGCAAATGTCTAGGGAAACAACATAATTGTGGGATGTAGCAATTAGCTCCAGACAATGCAGTGATGCTAAGAGGATCTGATGGCTGCTTCTGATTTCATAATTGCCTTGCAGTTTGTATATTTAGATTAACTGTATTTCTGTTAAGCAAGAACTGCTCTTCCTGCTCGAGACACTGCCATATGTGCAGTACTGGAAGCAGCAGTAGTGTGTATTCGTGCTGCCTAATAAAACCCCAGCCTCCCTCTGTGTGCTGCTGTTGGGTAGAACCTGTGCGTGTGTAAACTCCCTTTGCAGAATGAGCTCAGCATTGCTGCTCCTCCAATGCATCCATTGCTGCACCAGACTTCTTTACTGCAGCTTATTTAACTGAGGTTAAAAACCCCCTGCAGATTCTCCACCTCACCCATGTTATGCTGGATGTAGGAAAGAAAACTGGGTAACTCCCTGGGTAAATCAGGAGCTTTTCATGCAGAACTCATTTCCAGTAGACTTCCAGTGACCTTAGAGTTCCCTTCAGTTACAATACGATGTCTGTCTCCGGTGTCTCTCCCGCTTCCTTCCTCAGTATCATAGGACACCCCAGAGTTCAGTGGAACTTTGTGCCGTTTGTATGAAGTTATAGATCCTTTTTCCATGTATTCTTGGCATGTGCAAGGGCAGGTTGACAGGCTACAGTCCAATTGAGAACTTTTTGGATTACTACCTTTCTAACAAATTAAAATCAAAGTAATGATGAAGATCTTTCAAGAAACATGATAATTTCCAAAGACTGACTGTGCTAATAAAAACACCCTGCAAAACAAATCACTTTTCAGGTTATAGACCGTCCAGTTTAATGATTAATTTGCACTAAACATCTCATTAATAGCGCAGATTGTTTTGCCAATGCTTTTGAACAAATATAATTAGAAAATTTATCAAAAATTCCTTAATGTATTTAGTGCTGCAAAAGACAAAATAGAGAAATTAATAGCAATATCTAATGATTTATTTGCATGTTATGGTATACTCTTCTGTGGCTGGGACCAGAGTTGTAGATCTATGTAGCTTGCCAGTTCCAGCAGTGGGTTCTCTCCTAGCAATGTTTTACTCTACCCACTGTCCTATGTGAAACAAGTCTTAAACTCAGTCTTAGAACTAAAAGAAGTTGGGTAAAACTCCCGTTATCTCAAGGAATGCAGAAGTAAGCTGAGTAAGTGAACTAGTTAGTGCCCAAAGCAGAGCGCTGCTCCTCTCGTGATGTAGTTGAGGAAGCCAGCTCTGACTGGGCCAGCTGTCTGAGCCATGCTTCTCACCTTCAAGTATGAATTGAGGAGCATCACACCCACTGGAGGGCCCCAGAGCTGGGCACCGGGATGCCATTGCTGTGCTCACCTGGCACCAGAGCTGCTCCTGCACCTGTCCATTTAGAGCCGTAGGTCCAACACCTGCGCTCTGTGTTGGTCCCCATCACAGATGTGCCCCCAGAAGTTGTTGTTATCAATCTTGCTGCTCCTGCAAAAGACCCTGTGACCTTCAGAAGTGTCTCGTTTCTGTTTGCCTTGGTTTCATATCAGCAAATAGGGCAAAGTATCTTTATTCGATGGCTTTCCTGGTTTATGTGGTTTAAGTTCTGTGCGATAGGGACGGTCTCTGGGTGCGTGATGTACCGAACTCCACAGGAAGCCATCGAATTTGAGGTCACTGGCTGCTATAGTAAGATGCATAATTTTACTCAATAATATACTTAATAGAAAAAAAGTAATATTAAGACTTTTGCAGATTTTAGCTTTTGGAAATTGTTCTAAAAATAACGCAACAGTGACTGCACCAGTTAATCAAGTTGACCTGATATTTTACAGAGCTGAAGACACACTTCATTATGCCAGAGGACTAATATAAACAGTCTATCTGTTAGTGCAGCCAGCTGAAAGTGCACACAGATTCCAATTCTGAAGTGACAGCAATGCGATTCAAGCACATCCAGAAGTGCAGTGTAAATAGAGGTGGATGCTTTGGGCTTACATTTTTTAACTATGGTTATTGACTCAGAGGTAGATAATGAGATGAGTGTGTATTCCTGCACCTTTCTTCTGGAGATCTGTAGGATCAGACGTTAATCTTCAGATGATAGAAGATAGTCAAAATGGTATTTCCTCTTTTTGATTAGCATTAAAAATTTAGGAGATACCTGAGTTGCTATTAAATCTCTGCATCTGTAACTGGACAGAGGAATAGGATTTCAGCTGGTTTATGAGGTTAACTACTGCAGAGAGCTTTACCAGTTACAAACATACTATTCTATACTCCTATTTGGCAACTAGTGCATCTATGCAATTTTCATATCTTATTCTCTTTGCTGAAGAGCATTTCACACTGTGCTTTATCTGCTAGCCAGAGACATCACAGGAGTCTCTTACATGTTCAGCACCACGGCTTAGATATAGGAAAGGAGGATTCTAAATTGATAGCCATCTCTGCAGCTGCTTGAAAATCAATGGCCTGTCTAAGCTGATGCACATCAGCCGAAATTCTAGCCTTGATGCGTTTTCTGACATAGCTTTGACATGTTGTCATTGGAAAAATTTTCCCAGTAATTATATTTTACAGCAGTTGTGCCACAAAGGTGTTGATGATCTTACAAAGTAGCTTTGGAAGTTCAGGCATCATCAGAGCAATACTTGAATGGTGTTGGCAAATTTATGGTGGTTTATGAACAAGCCAGCCTGTGGTGTTCCTCTTTGTCTAGAGTCTGTGAGACCTTACATTTTGTGCTGTAGAAAGGTGATTTACCGTTAAATCTGCTTCTCACAAGAGCAGATGATTCCGTGTTTATGGATAGGTATATAACAAACTAGCACCCCTGTGTCAGGGTAGGAGCCAGAGACCATCTTAATGGAATGCCACAGCAGGAAACTATAGCTGAGGTAGCATCCTCTATATTGTACATCAATAGTGAACTTGGGAGCAGAAGTCACAGGGCTGCCTGTGGGTGGAAGAATATCTCTTGATAGCAGCCACCAATAATACACCAATCCAGGCTGGAGCACAGTATGAGGTTGGTAAGGCATCCCTTTTCCCTCAGCAAAGCCAGGCAAAAGAACAGAGAGGCTTCTGTTCGCATGAAAATTCATTAAATGCTGGACATCATTTAACAAAGACTTGCCCAAAAAGTACATTTGTCACTCTGTGTGCTGAACAAATAATAGTTAATAACAATATGCTCTTCTCATTGCTATTTCTATGTAGCAATATCAGAATAAAAAAACAAACCCTTGTCTCTTGAAAATCATAAATACACAAAAGAAAACCATTTCCTCTAAACTGGAGAGAGATTTTTCAGCCTTATCTTTGCTGGACTTTCTCCAAATCCTCCAAACGATTGGTCCCTCTCTGCAAAAACAATAACCAAGAGGGTTTTGCATAAAAGCTGGAAAGACACTTCTACTTAATTAGACAAGAAGGAATAATTTTTCCCCAAAAAGGACCAGGAGTCTTGGTTTTCTTTAATTTCATTGTGCTGCCTTCCAATGCCTTGTTTCCGCTCATTATAAAGATAAGGCTGAAAGAGGAATTCAGTGCTGGCATTTTGTAGTGGGACTTTGGTTCTGCTTTTGCAGTCAAGCTGTCTTTGCAAGGGTGAAATTCAATTTGCCATGCACTCCTAACACTATAGGAAAAGTAGCATGAATTCTATATTTTTAAAATAGGGGACCTTGAACTTAATTGAAATGGAGTGCCACAGGGATTGGCTAGATTTTCCTCCAGCTTTTCATGCTGTGACTGCAGATTTTGCACGTGCTAAAATTGTGGCACATGAATTGTGAGGTGGGTGGTGCTTCCAGGAGGAGTAGATGGCACTGCAGACCCTGTTAATGGTGTCCAGTGAAATGCATGTTTTGCCACGTTTCTCTGGAGAACTGTGCTGATGCTCTCCTTCATTATAGCAGCTACAGTGATCCCAGCTGTGTCTGTGGTTGTTTCCAGATGTTGATCTCAGAATATAGGAAATAAAGCAAACATACTTAATGTTATACCTTTGCTTAAACGTGGCAGTGCAACAGAATTTTCTCATCAGTGGCTTTTTTGGAGCGGAAAAAAGAAAGATGGTGTACATCATTTAGACCTACAAGTTAGAATTTAGGCCTTACAGAGACTGTGCATAATTGTTCCTTCAGTTACATTTATCTATCTGGAAGTGTCTTTTTTCCAGTTGACCAATACACACCTTTCATATCCATCCTTCTTTTAATGAAATGTATTTATTAAATCTTTACTCCAGGTGATTCTTTAAACTTAGAGCATGAGGGGAAAGAGAGAATATTTCACGGTGGTATTTTATTGCACTTGTTCCTTAAAATGTTCAAGCGTGTTATATTGCTCAACCCCCAGGTGTAGAACATGAACTCCTGAGGTTGAATAGAATGATTCACTTGTTTCACTACGAATTCAAAGTGGATATGAAGCATAAATCCCCTTTTTCCCTCTGTAATATAGTAGCCATGAATCACAATGTCATGCTGAGTCGATCATAATCTTAACACTTCACGCCTCAGACAACAACTTGATTTGTCAAGAGAACAGGCCTGCAAGCTGCCAATAGCATTGATTCCCATTGGAAAAGAAAGGATAATTAAGTCCTCAGTGAGCTAATTTCTTTCCTTTTATAAAAATAACATATACTTCTATTTTTTAAGTAAAGAGAAATGAAGAAATATTACATATATATAGAATCAGTTAAGTGTTTGCTTTCCCTAAATAACTAGTATGAGTTTTTGCTCCATTTCCATCTGATGAAAAGTTCTTGGGATAATTTTATTTCACCATACAATAGCACATTGTGCTACATCTCAATTAGGGATACTGAAGCTAAAATTAATTACATGCAATCTGCATGCTAACTGGCCTGCAACAGGATGCCACCATGGCTGGGGTACAAGTGTGAAGCTGTCTGTCTCTGAGCTTGATGATGGGCATGAATAATCCTTGTGTTTTGTTGGAATTCTAGTCTTTTACAGTGAGGTAATGAACAAAATGTGCTTTGAGTCTTAAATACGGCTCATGAGTCCTAAACATGCACGAAGGTCACCACACATATTTTTAATATACTGTGATATGTTTCCCATATGGAGCCGTGGTACATGAATAGATTGGTCTGTTACAAGAAAAAATTCCTGTTGTTTTTTGAGGAGGAAGGATGCTTTGATGCTTTTATTTCCACTGCTTGTGAATTTAGCCAACAAGTGGAGGCCTCTTTTTGGTGCAGGGAAAAAACTTATACAAATAAATATCATACTGGCATGCAGATATTATTTGACTATGCCTATGAATATTTATATTAAAATTAGATTTGGTTCTAGCATTTGTATCCCTAAGCTGCTTGGGAATTTATGAAACACATAATAGTTCATGCACAGCCTGGATAAACCCATTGATCAGATTGTAATAGATCCTTCAAATATTTTTCCTTTTCATTGTAGAAGAAATTGTAGCCCCTATTCATCCATCAGGGCCAAATCACTCCATCCTTCTTATTTGCTGCGTTTCCTCTTTGGCAGCACAACAGAAAAAGAAAAGCACAGACTTCCCAGACATAAGGTTGGAAAGTTCAATCTAGTCATCAAGCCTAATTTCCTATAATCATAAGTAATATTGCAGAAGACTCCTGGGTTACCAGAGTCCCTGCTTGCTGTAGCCATAAAGCACTCCCCAGCATCCTGGAACACACTGCTCTTACAATAAATGCTCAGGGTAGTTGTCAAGCTGGAAAACATTCTCTGAACTTCAGTAGCACAGAGCAATCTGCATCTCCTGCTTCCATGGCTCGTGTGTGTTGTCTCTGCTAGACCATTTAATGATTTTTCAGGGATGGGCATTTCCTCTTCTGTGTCAGAGGCAAGGAACAGTTTGTATCTTTGTCACCTCTGGGCATCATACAGTCCCCAGAGAAGAGATGTAAAGTGTTCTCTGTGTTTCTCCCAGCTCCTCTCCTAGCAGCAGAAAGCACAGACCAAGAAAGCACCTCATTTACAACCTGACAGCAGAGCCCAGCTTACTTGGTTCAGCATAGTTATTAAAAAAATTCTGGCAATTTAGGGCTTACTCCTTTGCTTCCTACTGCACTGAAATTGGATATAAGTTACGATATCATGTAAATGAATAAGCTTTTGTCCTCCTAGTCATTTCTGCTTTCTTCCTACAACTCTATCCTGTAGCAGCCACTACCTGCTTTTCCTATGACACGTTCTGTAGTTGCTGGGATACGTGCCATTCATAAGTCTCCTGAAACAAACTCGACTTTTTGGCATTGATCAAGCTTAATGTGGTCCAATTGTACTTGCCTTTTTTTCAAGTATTTGCTTGGTTTGAATTGCTAAGATACCACATCTCTGTGCCCTTTTTTCTGCTCCTCTGGAACAGAATGCAAACAGTCTCTTTGAATATGGCTGGTTTTGCACTAATACATTATCTGTATTTGTGTTGGGTTTTTTTCCTTTAAACCTAAAAATTTTCCTCAGCAACCCAGGTGCTATTCAAATTAAGCTGTATGCAAGTCATGCTTGGATAGGGAATTTAAGTGGAAATTTATTTTGACATCTGTTTAAATTTTCTCAGATTTTGTTTGTAGCTAAAAGCATTTTAAAAATCTGTCAAAAAAAAAATCATCATCCTCTATGCATCTGTAGCTCTGTGGAAAAGCAACATGAGTTAAACAGAACTGATGAACTGAGACCACCATGTGTTTGAGTGGTGTTTGGAAGCTATAAAGTGTATTTGTAAATGCTATCTAGCTGTTATCAAGTCAGGATCACTTTATTCTTGCAGAGCAAATTGTTTCTAGCAACGTGTCCTTACTCTTCCTACCCACCTGTGTGATGAGTGTGCTCTTTTGGGGAGGGTACGCTCTTGAACACATCCTTATAAAGCACCTAAGGCCGTTTGGCACTGGTTTCTGAGTGGGCCTCAAAGCAGCAGTGCGTGCATTACGTGTGGATTGTCCCGCACAGGAGCTCAGTTCCCTGCTGGACGTGGCTAGGGGATTTTATACTGCTAAGAAATGATAATAGGGAATTGAATAGCTTCTCTTAGTCACCTACACAGAACATGCAGTGCCTCACAAACATCTGCCATTATTAGAGGGGTGTACAACATTAGCTACAGATGACATATGTCACAGAATGGGAGGAGAAACAGAAGTTAAAATCCAAACATCTTAATTATTCCCAGTTCTATTAAATCTCCTTGTTAACCTCTGATTTACTCCTGTCTTCTGATAGTCCTTGTAAGATCTTTGCAGTTCCTTCAGCAACCACAGACATTAGCTTTACTATAACATTTGCAATTTTCTCCCAATTGTTTCGTTACTGCTGTAACTGAATAAAAGCTTATGTAAAAATTCCATTTGCCTCAGTTATGCCGCCCTGAGTGAGCTGGGGGAGGAGTAGCCCAAAATACATTAGAAAAATTGCATCGGAGAACTACTTTCCCTTTTGGGTCATTTTACAAAGGATGTGAACATCATGGTGGAAAATCTGACCCTTAGCAACTTTTGGAAGATATTTTCAAGCAATGTGTACAAAGCCTTTTACACAAAAGACATCTTTTATTTATTAGTTGACAACTGCAAATGTTGTTTTTTGTTTTTCATTTAGTGCCTCTGAATTTTAACTAAGGCAGAGATCAAAACATGAGTACTCCATAACTCTAGCTAAAAAGCACTTAATAATAATCAAGTTCACATCTTGTATAAAGATACTCTTTTTTTCCCATAATTCATCATCTCTCTATGGAAAATAACAGGACCTTGAAGAGAGATGTGTTTGAATTGGGGACACAGGATTTTCATCTGATGTTTTGACTTGTTGTTTGTGTAATATCACAGACATCTTAGGTTTTGTCTTCTGGGAAAAAGCTGTGTGAGTTTGTTCAGTGCAAAAGTTCAATGAACATTAGTATGCAAGAACACATCTGAATCACACAGAAGTTACCCTTCAGTATCTTTGCTTGTTTAATGTGGTTTTGGATTATGCAAATATCCACATTTGCTCAAAGTATAATTTTAGCTAATACGATATTTCTTCTTTTTCTCCTCACCAAGACAAGCAGCATTTTGTTACTTAGGCAAAGGACATCGTGGAGTTCTACAACACAACATAACAGGATAGTTCACATCAATGACACCGCATTGACTCCCTTGACATATATTTGTAGTATTATTTTTACTTATTTTCACCTGGGAAAACTGCTTTTAACTGACAGAAGGAACTCCCAATAGACGGCGTGACAGTAAACCTGTAAAACCTAAATATACTAGAAACCCAAATACGATATTGTAAATGATGAGCTCCTTTGCAGCTTACATCAGTTAGAAGTGAGTGTAGTCACCAAAGAATGCAAAAAGGCATAGAGTACTGTGAATCCCTCCAGTTCAACTCTTCCTGAGCTTTCCCCTGATCAGGCAAAAAGCTTTGGATTTGTCTGAAAAGTCTGAAAGATCATGGAACTGCAGTACCCACAACTACCCTGCTAACTTGGCTAAGAGATTCTTTGCCTATGAATATTATGTCTTTGGGTGGGTTACAGAGAGGAAAGAATAACAGGCCAGAGGAGATACTACATTCCTGAAAATGTGGAGAGAGTATTTAAAGCTGAGCAGCCATGATGGGGTACACAGTTTCCAGGATTTTCACCATTTTGAGTGCATTTGACTCTTGGTTTATGGAACTTCAGGTACATACTGGAATATCAGCTAAAAGAACTTCACAGAAAGCTGAAAATCTGGGGAAATTGAGCTTTGGATTGAAGGAGTTGATCTCCATTTCAGGCTCATTCAATAGCTTTTTACAGAGGTTGTACAATCTGTGTATATGCACAGACTACCCAAGTTATCCTTTAGGAGGGTCCATTCCCAGTGTCTTCATCATGTTCAGTTTTATTTACCCAGATTGAGCTGCTTCTGCCTCTTTGCATGGCACTGTTCTTGTTCTGAGGGTCACTCTGACTTCAGAGGGAGCTTCAGCGCAGTGAAATCAGCGAATGCCGTTCTGAAATCCCTGCAGTGCTTCCCGATCTCCTCATGTGGAACAAATGAAGTCGCTTTGTCTTAACAGCCATATGTCAATATTAATAAATATGTAGCAGAGGAGGAAAAGATGCCACAGCAAGCCACCCCTAGACATGAAAATCAGAATTCCACCTTTGAGAGCAGGGACTGATCTTTAATGAGATGTCCTCACAGAGCTTATTCATGCCAGGATTATGGCCCTCACAGAGTGATGTATGGGTATTAAAATTCCACCAGCCATCTACACTCCTGAGCACTACTGAGACTCCATAGAATACAATTTCCTGGCATGTTTTCAAGGTATTAATACCATAGAGTCAGTATCTCTGAAAATAAGTATTGTGGTCCTCTTTTCCCATAAAAACAGTCAAGATGATTTAACTATGTTCAAAGTTCTGCTGAGGACAAGGAAGATATAGAAGTCATACATGGCCCATTTCCTAAATTTTGGAGTAGAAGATAAATTCAGGCAGATACAAATGGTCCCAGTTCCTCTTTTAAATGTCAGGTTATTCTGTAGATTCTGCTCAGTGAGTTTGGATTTGCATTGGTGTAATTGACAACAGAGTATAAAGGAGGTGAAAGGAGACGAAAAGGGGTGTGAAAGGGGATTTTTAAGCTTCTTTTAACAGGTTTCTAATGGAAGGGACTTTGACCGAATTCTTATAAACACATTTTGCCACAAGACTAAAGCTCTAGTATGGTAAAGACTTTGATTCTGGAAGTTAAAAATCACTTTAGTCTGTCGGTTCGTGTTTATGTGACTAGTCTTGCACAGCATGGGGACATTTTCAGCTGTTTGGATTGCTCAAACAATCACATCAGGCACTAGATGTAGATTCTTATATTTGTGAGAGAATCTTTACAGCAAGAAGAGTCAATTGTGGTTTTTTTTCTCTGTAATAAGATAGATAAGCATTGGTAGCAAGCAGGGGTTTAGTTCAGTATCAAAACATGAAGAGACTCTTCATTTTGAGCAAGGTGAATTACAGTATTAATTCAATTAAAAGAACTTTATGAAACAGCATTTGACAATTTTCCCTCTATTAAATATGCTTGAATGATAAGCCAGATTGTGCTCTCAATCCAGATTTCTACCTGAGTAACTCCATTGACATCCATGAAATTGCTCCTAATTTGAATCAGAGCCAACAAGATCAAAGATTAAAAGCTTTCTTACTAGCAGCTTTATCCTGTCTTTGGTGAGCTTATTATTTTATTATGGCTCTATTAGAGTAAGCTCGTTACCTATTTTAGTTTTAGTGTGTGCACTCCAGAGCCAGGGCTGCCTTGTGGTTCTCTCTCAGAGTTACACCAGCTCTGAGTCCACATCACCCACTCCTGAAAGCAAATCTGCCAGGTGAAATATTGCACTCAGAGTCAGAACAAACACTGCAGGTGATTGTTCTGCAAAGACATGTGGCAAGAAATTTCCTCATGGCCTGTTTGTAAGGTACCTGCTGTAGCAGCTCTCTGTGCCCAAATGGGGGTCCCAGAATTCTCACAGTCTCCGTAATGACTGCTGATGGCCTGAGGAGAAATGAATGAAAAAAGCACACATGTCCTAGGCTGCACTGGGGCTCTTGAAATCTCCAAACACGCTGAATTTTGGATGAGGGCAAAAGCCAGGTTTCCCATGAAACTAATTTTGAAAGAAATCTATTTCATGTCTATGTTATGCAAAACGTTTCTCCCTTTTTCTACAAAAAGAGTCACCAGCCTTTATTTTCCCCTCGGAATGTTTTATCAAGGTGTACCCGAATCTGGAGGAGAGCAAGTCTGGCAAGGGTAGGTTTGCCCAATAAAAACTTTTCTGGTGGTTCAAAAGCTCAGTCAGTGTGAACGATATAGGTACAGAACAATCTGAGTGAGGATGTTTAAATATTCCTGGTGATGGACAAGTGTCTGAAATGGAATGATACTGTTTATTTCATAATTAATGGCTGCAAGTTTGCATGAGTTTAGCTAAAAGGGCAGCTTATATTCTTATAGTTCTATACTGAAGACTCCTGAGTTCTTGTAATGCCATTATTTTTGTCGGAGTATTTTCTGCTTTGATGAAATGAACTTTTTAAAGTTCATTCATGAAAATAGATGGGGGCTTTTCACAGTTAAATATATTAGTCTATTTTCCTCAGACCAGGCACTTCCTTTAATCACATTTTAGAGGCAACTGTATTTAAACCAGATCATCCATAGTGATGTTATGCCAACAGATATGTAACGCAGCTCATCCAATTATCTTACTTTGATTATAGCAGTGAGGTATTAGAGACTACATATTGTCCTTCTGTTTTTCTAGGCAGCATAAAGAATGGAGCAAAAATGTACAAATTTTGTTGGGAGTGAAAAAAACCAGAAATTTTTAATTTGATATCTTTTGAGAACTACATATAGTCAGGTCTGGAAAGTGTTTGAGAAGGAAACAGCTTGAAGAGGAAAGAAAATGCAGCCAGGCTTCTCTGAGGGGAGCAGTTCTTCATCTCTCTGAGGAACCCAGATAGTTATAAGTGGTAGCCTGGGCAAAACCTTGGGCAGAATGAGACAAAGATCTGAGTTATACAAATGAGAGAAGAAGAATGAAATTGTGAAAATAATTAGTTTTTTTCCTAGATGACAAAATAGAAAAGTTACTGCTTTCATTGGAACACAGACCTCTGCTGTGGTGGGTGCAATGTGCTTGTATCAGCTTACCCGAATCTTTCAAAAATGCAGTGCAGTTTTATTCAGCATTTGTGTAGCAGCCAAAATTATTTTTTGTAATTTTTTCTTTCCTAGCACGCATAGCACTTCACTGAATAGAATGATCCTAAGAGCTATCACTGAAATAAATCAAGTCCTTTGATTTAATGCTAAAGTTCAAAATCATCTAGTTCCAGTCTCTACTTCCAGACACCATTGCCATCCATTCAAGTGAAGGAATATGATTTAGAGATGATGCTGCCACCTTCTCAGTACATCATCTCATTTGGAGCAGGTCCTTGAGGTTACAGTGCTGTTGAGGTGGCATTTTCACCGACAGCTAAACTAATAGAAAGATCCATCCTACCATGGTTTTTTTATTGAAGCTGCAGCTGGTGCCTGCACAGAGTGTCACATTCATGGTAGAGACTCATGGATCTGAAAGACTACTTGAAATTAAAATTCACGTGTATATCTCTCCAGGACCATGAGGAAAAACAGCAAAAAAAAAGTATGTAAAATGGGATGATTAAAAAAGAAATAAAATAAAAGCTGATCCATTCAGCAGCAAAAGTTTATGTTGACCTTAAGTCTGTGAAATGTGGCATCAATTTTACATTGGTATAAGAGAGGTCAGAGCCAGGCCTCAGTACAGAATAGCGACAGATTCATTTATGCCAGTTAAAGTTGGGTCTCTGCTAAAATTGTCACGGGATCAAACTGAATAAGGAAGAACCTGGGGAGGTATTTTGTGATAGGATGTCAAAGTCTAAATTCTTCATCACTGACTCTGATACCAGAATTGGAGAGGAACAAGAAACTCCTTTTTCTTGTCTACCATCCACCCCGAGGCAGGAGTGTTCTAGTCCATTGTCTGCAGTAAGGAGAAATCAGGCTCTGCACATAGTTAACTTGATGGTGTTTTGATTGTCTAAAGGAAATAGCTTGTTTTGGAAACAGCCTCCAAGAGGCTATTAGCATTTTTAATTACATAGATTCCATTTAATGCCACCCTATTTCCACTTCCCATTCTTCTCATCCTCTTTATTCCTTGTGTGGAAATAGCATCTTCTTCCGCTCAGATGCCTTGTTTGTGCATTGTTAACTCTACTACTACTGCCCAGAATTAGTCTGTCCTTGGGTTTTCTGCCAGTTTTGTTACAAAAATACAAGTCTGTGCAGTGCTTTCATCAAAATGATCTCAAAATGCAGCCATGGATGTATAGGTGCACTTATTTTCGCTTTCCTCCCCATTGTCATCTGCTGTCCAACCAATGTGTTCTCTCAGGAATGAAAATAAAACTCCTGGTTCGCTTGTTTTATTCTAAATGTTTGGGCGTGCAGTTTGTCACGGTTCTCCACTTTCTAACTCTGCGTAGGCTGCCATTAATGTCCCGTCATTGTGATACCTCATTAGAATTCAGTTTTTCAAGCATTGCAATGATGTTGGAAACCAGAGAACAAGGAAGAGTGATCCAGCCGATACGGTTGATAAACCTGTGTTACTGGTGTCACTGACAACTTACTGAATCAATCTAAAGAAAAGGGTAAAAGATTAGGGAAAAAATGGTATGGGCTTCATCTGCTCAGCTTTCTTCATGTCAGTGGGTATCTCCGAGATGTTTGCTCTTGTGTAGATAGGTTGTAAAGAGGGATATACCAAATGCTGCTGTAACTGCTAGGAAGGGAGTCAGAATCCCACAAGGCACACGTAGAAGTTCTGGGAATGGAGCAGGCAGCTGTGTGGTTGTGAACACATCACAGGAGAACAGAATTTCTCTTCCCCATTTGCTGTTCAGTCATGTTCCCTTCCAGCAGATCAGTGGTGCATTACTTGCAGTGCAGCCGAAAGAAGCACGTGATTCCTGGGTGCTGAGTAGAGCTTTATCTTCTCCACTGTTGTTATCCTGTCTCTGTCAGGATAAATCCTTAGTTGCGTTAGTCAGTCACTGGACATGAAAAGAGTTGGCTCTTGCCGCAGTGTTTAGGATCCCAGCATGATGACAGGCATTTTGGGGGAGGTGGATAGTAAAAAACCTGAAAACAGATATGAGTGGTTAGATATCAAGAGAAAGACAACGTGTAACCAGTGATGTTAAGACTGCACCGGCACACAGGTTTTTAGAAGCCTCCAGGCATTTGGAAACTGTTGACATCCTTGGGAACTAGCAGTCTCAAGAGCCAAACTCTTAATTCCACAACGAAGTTCTGTCAGCATTGGGGAGGGGGTATTTTTCTCAGGATTTTTTTTTTTTTCTTTTTGTGGGATGCTCCTATTCTCAAAGTTTTCTACAAAAGTGCCTGTGCTTTCAGTTCGCCGGACTGAAGCTGTGAGAAGGTAAATTCGACTGGGTAAATAGGCAGATGCAACTTAAGCTGCCTTTCCTGTGACAGCCCTGTCAGACTTCCCTTTCCAGCTATCGCACAGAAGTACACCCCAGTGCACCGTGAGCTTGTGTGTTAATAACAGTCAAAGGAGAAGCCTTTGGTAGTGCCATAACTGGAAACAGATGTTAACTGCAGACAGACACTGAAGGAAATGAACAAGAAGAACTGCTCTGCAAGCTGATAATTTGAAGGCTTAGTTTGCTATAGGCATTCATCTGTGCATTGGTGGTGATCATTGATTCTGGTCCGATGTTTTACTCAGTTGCTGATAATGCAAGGAGAATACATCAGCATCTGAAAGTGCTTCCAAGCAGTCCTCCAGATGTGGGAATAAATTACGATAAAAATGGCCTGTTTTGATGCTGCGCAAAGCACCTCAAGCCATCTTACATTTCATGATGATTATTCATCCCAAGTTTGGTAATGGAGGCAGTGAGTAAAGAAGAAAAAAGGAGACAATTCTGTAAAATACTGAGGATAATGGAATTAGATACCTGTAGTCACATCTAAACGAAAACATGTAAATGAGTGCCAGCCTTCAGGAGTCTATTGCCTACAGTGTGTGCCTTATATTTAAAAGGTTCATTTAGATGCAGTAATGGACTTGTTTTCTGGGTCTGTCTCAAGATGGCAGAGTAAGAGTAATTACTCACTTCAAGAAAAAAAAATGCTATGCAAAAGATTTCTAGAAGAATAATAGAAACAGCAGTTTGCCAGGATAAAAACAAACTTGTTCATCTGTATCTAATAAGATTGGTTTAAAATGATACTGTTTCAAATTATAAAGAACTCAAGTGAATATGTGCATACATCTGTTTTCTTTAAGTGGAAATTTGTGATTTAAAATATTCAAAATGCATTCCAAATCTGGATCCCAGGAGTCACTGGCACAACTCACAAAGCATTAGGAAATGGGCAAAACTTGGAAGGTTTTCAGTTTGGTTTCAGTTCAGATAAGCCTGCAAAAGTGTGGAGGGCTGCAGTTGCTGTTAAAAAGTTTGCATTTGGGAAAGCCCTGATTCAGCAAAACACCGTATTCAGCAAAGTATTTCAAGTTAAGCACAATTTTATTTGTTTTGCCAAGAAGAAATAGGCTTAATCAAGTGCTTAAAAGTTTTTCTTCACAAATGCCCAGGTTGCTATGTAACACAATCTGAATCTGCCATCTCAGTTTCCCCTCATCCATATCAGGAAAGAAATGTAGTTACATAAAATAGATGGATTTTGTTTGGGTTTTTGTGGGTTTTTTATGAAAAAAAAAATTGCATTCTGGGTTGAATTTTGAAAGCATCTTGTACAATGATGATGCTCTGTATTGCTGTAAGGGACCTCTCAAATATCTTTGGATTGAAGAATCTGGGCCAGTGTTTTCTTTCAGTATAGTTCTTATTTTTATTGAAGTTTTCATCAATCTCCTCTCAAATCTGCCTTCTTTCATGATGCCGTTTTAGTGTAATGAGTCAGGGTGCTACTGGGATATGCTCTGCTCTTTGTTGTTGTCCTCAGTCGTTTTAAAGAAGTCCTGTGGTAACAGTGGTTCTAATATATTTGACAAGGTGATAAAATTGTGCCCCCAGGTATCCTGCATTTATAAACTCAGGAATAAAGCTGCCAGTCACATCACTGGGATTTTTTGGTTTTTTTGGCTGTAACTAAGAGTTGAATTTTCCCCTTTTCCTATTTTTTTAATGTGGATATCTTTATTTAACCTTGAGACTTCAACTTGATCTTTGAGATCTTGCTCTCTTTTCTTTTTCCCTTCTGATCAATGTTTTTGAAACAAAGTCATCCAACATTTGTGTCGCAACCATTATGTCTTCTCGCTTGTCATCTCTGTTTAAAAATGTTGCTGCATCTGGATGAAATTTAGCTCAATAAGCAAATAATTTCTTAAGCCTTCAAAGTGACTTAGTTACTAACTTAGAGAGCACAAAGTATTTCCAGCATTTGTGCCACCATAGTTTTTAAAAAACTTGACAATCAGGAGATATCTCTCTCTTGAGAAGTCAATGCATTTTTGTTTTAAAGCAAATATGTATTCATTGTCCCTTCTTTAATAGTAAATATTTTCTAAAAATTGTTTATTGAGTATCATTTCCTATGGTTTTCTTTCTGGGACTAAAGAATGGCTATTACTGTAATGTATTTATTAAAATGTTTAAATATTTAACACATTCTTCATCAGCATAATAACTACCATTTTAATTCGTGTGCATCATTAGCAGAAAAATACTTCATTCTACTGGAAAATGCTATACACCCACAGGAACTATGTCTACTTAATTACTAAAAAATAAGCTCCACCTGGATGATCTGTCTTCCCAGTTCATTTTAAAATAAGTCTCCAGATAATTTTTCAAACAGTCTCCTTAAACACACTAAGGTTTCTATGGTTATTAGTAGTAATTGTGTTGCAAAACCAGGGGAATTTTATTTAGCGTGGTGGAGGAAGCAATGTCATTATTAGTTGATTAGTGTGAACAATCTTTGACAATATGTAGTACCAGCTATGGTTTCAACCACTGACACCTCATTATTCTGATTGCAGTTTGATTTGCAATGTTAAGAGGCAACAGGAAAAAAGCAATCATCCAAATCTACCTCTATCAGCCGAGAACAATGGAGGGAGTGTGTGTGCTTCACGGTATTCTAGAAATTTCCTTCCCACAAGAAAATAAAACCCATTAATTGACGAATGACTGACACTGTTTACTAATTAGCAGGCACGCTGCCATGTTTCTAACACACCCTATTGTGTGTGTGCTCTGCTGTGGCAGGATTTGGTAACGAGATTACAAGTGTGTTATTGTATGTGTTGTATTCTCCTGAAGGAGATGGTTTTGAGCGCAAAGGTGGCGGGCCTCAAGGGGTTACAAATCGCTCATTCTTTGATTTGGATATAGCGTTAAATTGAATATAAAATCCTTTGGGCCAAACTCCTCAGTCCACACTGAGTGTGGGTGGCATAACCCCGCTAGCAGCCCCTTTGGCCCGCGGGGCGTGGCAGTGGCAGTGGCAGTACCCATCCGCGGGCCCTGCGCACACGGGAGGCGTTCCGGCCCGCTGCTGCTCCCGCTGGTACAGTGCCAGGAGCGAGTCGCAGGTTATCGTCCCCGTTAGCAGGACGAGATAAAAGCGCTGCCTGTGTTGCTCTGCGGAGGGAAAGGGCCTGGCTTTTGGCCGCCGGTTCCTGCAGAGGGCTCGGCAGTGGCCACCGGCACACACGGGGCAGGCCATGCAAACGCTGTGCTTGGGGCTTCTTGGCTATTTGGGACAAGGCTTTAATCCTGTGACATTTACGTGTTTGATGTAGTCATGCTGTGTGGCACCGGGATATTTCACGGTGGCATTTGAAAAAACTAAACCAGTTTACGTGGGATGCTTGTACGTGTACTTACGTGTCACCCGCGGGGCAGGAAGGTCTATGTTTTTCTTGGGTCATTACAGGCAATGCTTCTCACATTAGCTTTCTCCTTAGAAGTCCCCTGGGCTGTAGGGGATGTAAACAGACCTGTTTAGAGTTCAACGCTCCAAAAGCTGTTCTGAGGTTTTATTTTAACCCAGGAGGACATTTTTGCAAATTGAAAATTCTCAAAAGTCATGCTAATTTGGATACTAATTTAGTGATTAATAAATGTCTCCATTGCTTGTCTTTCCCCCTTCAAAGAGCACTGATTTAAATGCTGTTTAATACTTGTTTAATGTGTTTGCCATCATTGAAACAAGTAATTAGGGCACGTGGTACAATCAGTAGCCAAGCAATAGACTCTTTATTAGTAATCTTGGGGGAAAAGGGGAATGAGGACATGGTGCTTGTACTACTGTCTGTACTAATTTGGACTTGGGAAAATCAGCATCTGTTCAACCTATACGTATTGGCAGGAGCTAAAACTGAACCCAGAAACACAGTGGGAGCTTAGCATTAGAGATTCTGCATCTTTGACTTTCAGTAAGGACAAGGAGACTGTTAAAAGACACGATGTTAAAATGACAAAGCGTGCCTTTCAGCTTTACTGGGGTAAATTCCCCTCTGTTGTGCAGCAGGATTGTCAAGGTACTCCATTAAATTAAACAGACTCCCTGTGCCCTGAGCTGCCAAAAAAAGAAAGAGCATCTTTTGGACATATCTCTAAATCAAATAGACCTAAGGCCTTGTTTTCACAAGTGTCTCCTGGATTCATAGGATACCTGTAGGCTGGGGCTGCACTCTCGATTAGATATCAAATGCAAATTTTCAAACACATCTAGTTCTCACACTGGAATTAGACTGTTGGTACTAATAGCTACAAATACAAGATAATCAGCTAAATTAGTTATTCTTTCTCTGAATTCTATTGATTAGAAGGTACTTGAGATAAAGAAAGATACTGAAGTATGTACGGTGTGATTCAGACAGTGCTATCCTGATTCGCTGAGTCTTAGCCAACATTGGAAAATGAATGCTTATTAATTTGACCACTGATAAAATAAGTTGCACAAGGAGTTACCTTTAGAATTTAAAGACAAAATGGGAAGAACCGTATTGTATGATTTGCTTCATGTGATGCAGAAGACCACCAAAGCTGTTGCAGGCAGCTGCGTGCCCACGGGTCCGTGTTGCGTGCTGAGCGGCCGGGGTTCCTCTGAGAGCAGCAGGCGCTCTGCCACATTTGATGTCAAGCCAACCTGGATCCTGGCTGAAAACTGCTGATGTCTTTGCATATCTGTTGTTCTTATAGGACCGTAATGGGCAAAGGAGAAGGACAGGAGCTTCAATATCTATTCCTGGTGGTCAATGACTTAGTGCAGAAGCATGGAGACTCTTCTCTCCCCCTAGCCCCTACTTCCACTCTGGACTATTTTCTCCAGCTTCAGGGTGGTTAGATGATCTTTCTGTCAGTGGGACACTGTGTGGCTACTTTATTAATAAAGTAGTTTGAGCTCCACTGACAAACTTTGCACAATAATCTCATAATTATTTGGACTTCCTTTTATGTTGTGAGAAATACTTAAGAGTAGCATTTCTGTCTGACTGTGACATTCTACCCATATCAAATGTTCTCTGCTTCTTTGATTCATGATTATGAATTCTGTTTTAGAAGAAGATATCCCACTCTGTGCGTTTCTACGGCGCTACTGCACTTCTCAAGTAGTGGAGTGCTTTGGTTTCCAGATTCCCACTGCATAGTGACACCTGAAGAGTACAGTAATCACTCATTCACTGTTGCCTGGTGAAACTCATTGCTTAAATACAGTGTATGGATTTAAAAGAATGTAGAAAACAAAACCTGAGTGTGGCCAGGTCCAAACACATAATGCAGTTTGCTGGTTGAAATTGATTCCGTGCACTCAGATGATGGCCCTTGAAAGGCAGCAGAAAGAGGCTCGCATCAATCTGAAGGCAGAAAGCAAGGAAATGTGGCAGTCTCTGCACTCATGCCCTGCTGAGGGGAGCACAGACACACGGTGAGGTCTGGGTGACTCTCTCGGGACACCCGGGAGCCCATGGAGTGCTGCAGAGCCCCAGGCACTCAGCTCTGGAGGGCTGAGAGTCTTGTAACAATCCTGGTTCTTTTTATTGCATTTGAAAAATAGAAGTAGAGATTGCTTTCCTTTTCTTTATTTCAAACGACATTGAATCCACTTGGGGTCACACATCCCTTTTTATATTTTTTTTTCTTTTGTCTATGCAGCTTTGCTAACATTTTTGGGTTTTTACAATATCGTGGGCTTTAGGGACTCTGGGATTTCGCCAATGCATACTGCTGGCTGCTGCAAGACAAGAGGGGTTTTCAGAAAGGGTTTGCTTTGGCAGCTCCGGCCTGTAGAGTGACTTGAAGTCGTTAAGCTCATTGCAGCTGGGGACTCTTAACACCTGGAGCAGTACAGTGACTACCTTTAAAGAGAAAGGAAAAAAACCAAACACCACCACACAGCCCTCCCACCCCCCCCCAAAAAAAAAAGAAAATAAAAAGAAAATAAACCACCAAACACCTAAAAACAAAGTGCTCAGTCAAATTTCAGGTGAACCTGAGTTAATTTATTGGTTTGGGTGGGCCTGGAAGCTTGGCAAGGCCTTTGGTTTGGGTTGAAACTAAGCCAAACTTCAGGTTTTACTGTGCAGTAACTCCGGCAGTCAGAAAAAATACGTGGGGAGACAAACCTCCCATTGTGAGGCCACACAGACCTGTCCCTAAGAAGCTGTGTTTGGCTAAAGGCAAGAGCATGACTTGCTGTAATTCCTCCTTTTGCCCAGCTCATTTGTGCAGCTGAAGCATTGGGGCCTGTAGGAGCCTTGCTCTCTGCCCCTCGGCACGGCCTGTGCTGGCAGCCAGCCTTCTTCCCGGGAAGTGGCCGCATTAGCCCTGGCCCAAGCTGTTCCCACCTTGGAAGTACTTCCAGTGCTTCTGCTGCTGTCCACACCAGTGGGGAAACTGGATGGGAATGTCACAGACCTCCATCCCATTCATCCTTGGGTAGCCCCAGTCAGGGTCCAGGGAGCAGCCACTGATTCAGCCCCTGGGAGGCTGAGCAGGACTCAGGATGGGCATAAAGCTGTGCTGACTTTGAGCATGAGTCCGATTTCATTGCCCGTGAGGTCAGTTTTTGTGGCTTTGGTATGTCTTTTTCAGACTTTTTATTCTGTATGTATTTTATTACTGTAACAGAAATCTGAGCATGTAGTTGTGTTTTTTGCTGGATCTGGGCATGCGTTCCCAGAGAACTGGTAATTGAGGCAACATGGATTTTGGAATGCAGAGCATCAGAACTACCAAACATGCCCTGGAACAGAGAATCACTACGGTATCGTTACATGTACTATTGAGCTTTATTTTTTGTTGTTGAGCTATATAGTACTTAATCAAATTCAGGGCAAAAGGTGAAACATTGATCACACATTACTGATCATGTCATCTGCTGATGTTTCCTGAGATTTCATTTCTGCATACTAATAAAGCCCACTTGGAATTAGCATGCTCGAGAGGATGCAAAATAGGTTCAGCACACTCATGTTTGGAAAGAATAACAAAATGTCTTATTGTCAGGAAAGCCCACGCTGTGGAGCAGGAGTCAGAGGCTCTCACGTTTGCTATTCTGTGTGTGTAATAAGTAGCTGGTTAGGTATGTTACAACTGAAATGTGAAATGCCAGTTTTTATTAGTGAAAGAGGTAGTGCAGGAGGAGTGATGAAGAGTGGCTGGGTGGGTGTCCAGAGTGGCTGCTGTGGGTGCTGCTCCTCAGAACAGGAATCCAGCTGAGGGATGTGCACTGGCTGCAGAATATGTAATTTGGAGGGGGAGGGGGAAATGCAGATTAAAACCTTGTGACAAAGAGAGGGAAGAACATTAAAAGAGTTCTTAAGTCAGAAATAAAGGATATAATTCACAGCCCATTGAAATCAGTGGGCATTATCTCATCTCAGTGGGCACTGGATTAGGCCTCAAAAGGATTGAAGCAACACAGTGTTAGTCAAGCAAATTTCCATTAGTAGCAGGGTACGAGAGCTGTGGTGTTCAAAATGAGAGTGTTTTAGAGTGAGCCAAAGCACAGCCACAGCCACGTGATCTTGGTCAGAGTCTCCTTCGGTTCATCTCAGCTGGCTCAGAGTTCAGAACAAACCATGCCAGTTCTGACAGGACCCAGCATGGACAGAGCACAGAGGTGGTCCTACCCAACTGCTTCTTGGAACTGAGAATGTCCAAAAGGACTCTTAGTCTTTAAAACTGCAAATTATTGGAAGACCAAAGTGATACATGGTAACAGGGAAATGCTTTTAGCAGAGAAAACTCAGATGTGCCTGGTGAGAGATTCAAAGAAGAGCTTGCAGGCAAAGCTTACCCTGAGCCTGCTCTGTCCTTGCTGAGGACAAGAGTGAGCCCTTTCCTCCTTCCTTGTTTTTTTGCCTCTGAACTTCCATTTGATTTCCGGATTGCAAAAATCCTAACATCTCTTTGGAGAGACCTTTGTAGACCTTTGGATCCCTCAGGAAGTTTCGGTCTATCAGTGACTTTTCCAGGCACTTCTGGGCCTGTGTCTAGCAGTTCTGCCAGCGTTTCCTAGGAGCAGTCTTAGTCTTTCTCGTGCTCAAGTTTCTTGTATATTGGTTCTTTTCCTTTCACGGCCTAGCCTGCCCTGTGCTCCAGAAGGATCTCCAAAGACATGTATTCCTAATCGCTCTTCAGTAAGGTTTACTGTCATCCCCTCCTCCAGGCAGCTTCTCCTGACCCAGACTACAGCAGGGAGCAGTGAGCAGTTTGGGCTTTTTTCTCCCAATCAATCTTTTTAGTAGAATTTGCTTTGCACAGTGACAAACGCCCTTGTGAACAAGCAGACCACAGGTAAGCCTCGGAGCGGGCTGCCCAGCAGACACACGTGTGAAGTCTGCGTTGGGTGACACACAGGATGTGTGACAGGCAGGGGAGGAGTGGAACACCGTGTTCCTGTGGCTCCTTGGCAGGACACACCTTATCAGCAGACATGTGTGCGTAGAGACCTTTGTCAGTAGAACCCAGGATGTGCTTTTCCTGTATTACAAATGACCTCGGTGTCACGGTTGGAAGCACAGAGCCCTTCCCAGTTTACTGATAATCCCCTGTGGTGGCTTTGTTTCTGTGTTGCAAGTGCCAGTTGATCCCCCACGCAGCTGTGTCATTACTGGGTGTCATCTGCATGCAAGTGTCTTGCCACAGGTGATAGATATTGTTGATCCTAATGTCTTTCAAATGTTGAAGCTGCAGAAATGGAATATCTATGAGAAATGAACTGTGGTGATATTTTGTTTGTTACAAGCAAGATTGTTTCCTTCTCTGCTCTGGGCAAGTTTATGACGGTGGCCGTGTGTCTTTAATGCATACTGTGTGTACAAGCGGTGTACAGCACTGGTGCTGGCCAGCAGAACACTGCTACGAGCAATGAAAAAATGCAATTCCTCTTAGCTCTGTTAAGTAGTGTCTATGCCAGATCTGCCTGCAAGAGTCGCCTGTAGCCAGCTGCCATCTCAGAGAAATGTGTGCACCACCGTGTACCACTGCCTTTGGAGCTCGCAGAGCAGTCTTACATTTACCTCTCGCAGTTCTCATTTCAAAAGCGGTGTTTTTGCAACTTGTCCAGAGATAACAAAACACAATTGCTTGCTGCTCTCAGGTCAGCATTCTTGGAAGAACTGCTGTGTTGAGTCAGCAGTCTGAGGACAGATAACACCCTTGGATCAGAGACCAGGCCAGGCCACGGAGTAAGAGAGTAATCCTAATTGCAAGATGTGCCACTTTCTGATGAGTTACAAAGTTGCCTGCTCTTGAATATCATCATATAGAGCACGTAGGACTCACAGCTAGGATATTAAGCATGGTATGCATGTATAGCTGGCGCTGAAAGTGCAATTTGCTTATGTGAACTTGTAGATTTGCTTCCAGATCAGATAAAAGCAAATGAGCAATGACCTTTTGAGGATGTAGGGAGGGAGAAATGAATCTCACTAGGCTGCATCACTTTCTGAGAGAAAGGAAATAATGATCTTGAGCTGAAATAAATTATTTCTACAACTATCCTGGAGTAAGTATGCAGAGGGAGTGCACAGAGTTGGAGCTCCAGCACTGCCAGTGCTCTGACAGCTAATATGACTAAATGAGATCAGCTCCCACCTAACAGAACATCAGAAAGGGTTCAGGGATTGCTTAAGATGAAATGAATGGCAAAGAAATGAAGTACAGGAGCTTTCTTCTGAGGTATGGTAGGCATAGAAATCCCATTATTTTCTAATAGCATTTTACAGCTCTCCCTCACCATTTTGAAACTCATTTGAACTGTTCATATAGTTCAAAAAATGCCCTTTTTGGTTGTCTTGGGTGGGACATCCATCTGATTTACTTTGCTGCATGCAAGTTAGTTGAAAGAATCAGGACAGATGGCTCCTGGTATTTTCAGCAGATATTTAGTTTCTTCTCTGTATCTGCTGCTATATTTCTTTTGAAGGAAATACTAAAAAAAAAAAAGTAAGGTTTCTGGTCTAAAAGTCTGAGAAGAGAATCCACAGGTTCCCCTGTCTTTAATCATTCGGCATGCTCATAAATCTTTCACTGAAAAATAGGGAGAAATTAATATTGTTTCACAAATGGGTTCAAGCATGTGTTAAGTATTCAAGAGCTTTGAATACTTAAGAGATGAGATCTAACACATCTAAATGCAATTTTATCCATGTCTTTCTGGTCTGAACTGAACAGCACATTGCCCTGCTCTTCATATGGCCTTGTAGTTGAATTAGCAACCACAGGACAAATCCATATGAAAGGTGAAATGATTAGATCCTATTCAAGGAGCACGATTTGCATTTCGGTAAGTTTCACAGGTTGTCTCATACATAGAAACTTTCAGTTGTGTTTCTTCATGTATTTTTAGTCCTTGAAAATCCTTTGGTTACAGCTCAGATTTCTCTTTAAGTAGCAAAACGAGCGCAGTCATTCTGGTTGCCTGCGTAGTCTCCTTTTTTGGAGGACGTGTCCTTGTCCTATAACTCTTCTCCGCTTGCCAGGCCTAGACAAGGTGGCTCTGCTGAAAAGCTGTCACTACAGATTGTCACTGACTTCAGCAGAGAGATGATTTTCCCCCCTTTGTCATTTCCATAATGGGATTACGAAGATGCACAGAGTTGCAGTGTTCCAGGAGACCAGATAGCTGGACTAGTGTCAGGGCCCTCCACAGGTATGCTGTGAGCTTTGTTTTAATAATTGCCATAGTATTTTTAATTAGGATAGAGCACCGTATCCCTGTGAAACCACAAAAAAACATCTTGAGGGTGTAATCGGTTTCAGCTGATGTCTGGTGGTTATTGTTACTCAAATCCTTCCAGACTGGGAAGGAAAATTTGCAGAGGATTGTGGTATCTCTAGTTTTATTTAGCCAGAACATCTCTGTGCAAGAAATTAATTATTGGAGTTACTTAACACCATTTCTTTTAGTTTTTCTTTCGTCAAGGAAAAGTGTAAGCGGTCCACAGACCAAACTATAGTGGCTGCTGATGTTGCTGAACTACTTTGACCTCACTTAATTGGGTGTGGGTGAGAACAGAAATGTGTGGACACAGCATATCCAGTGTTTGTTCTGCTGCTTCTTTTAGGGTTCTTTAACTGTTTTGCAGAGAAAAGGTTGATTATGACAAAAAGTCTTTAGCTGTCAAACAAAAAACTTGGCATATGAACTGATGAACTGCGTGCTTCTCTGAGACAGCCAGGTCCCCCCAGGAATGAAGGTGTAACTTCTTCCCCCGAGTCACATCAGCACATCAGCTGGGAACAGCCTGTCACTTCAGAGTTCTGCATGGGACAAACCCTTCTCCCTTTGCTCCCTCACTGCAGCACAGCTCAAGCCCCCCATGTTCCTGGGACATTGCCCTTTACTTTCAGTAATGCTGCTTGGAAGGGCGGAACCTCTTTTCAAGGCTGTCCTAAACGCTGAGTGCTGAGTACTCCCTGTTTTGGGGACACAGTGCCGAAATCTTGTGTTCTAAATTACATGAGTACTGTCACTGAGACGAGGGACATGGCTGATTTAGAGATGTGAGGTGATCTATTTGTTCAGCTGAGCTTTTGAGGGAAAGCAGCCACTGTGGTTCATGTCTGACACACTTGGACTGTCTAGGTCTAGGCTGTACTAGAGAAGTCAGCATCAGCTACAGGAGAAAACGTTGTGCTTAGGACAGAAAACCTACTCCTAAAGGACACCTACAGGGCAGAACAACAGGGCCCAGTGGCTGAGCTCACTACAACTCTTATCCACATTTAGAAGAACTTCCTGTCTATCTGAAAGCAATGGAAAGGCACCCCTCGTCCCACAACACACACGTGCTACATTTCACACCGGGGGATGAGTCATCTCATCAAAATGAAACACGCAAGCATTGCCAGTTCCATGCCAGCAGCCTTTCAGAAGTGCCTCTTTGCTATCTGTAGTCATTGCACTTGGTCTGAACGTGGCAGAGCTGCCAAAAGCCTCAGAGGAACTTTATCGGCATCCTACCGGTGTTGTCTCAGGATTTCAGTGTGATCAGATTTTATTAAAGCAGAGCCTCCTGCATTTGTTTCCCTAAATGTTTTACTACCCGAAGAAATAAACACAGATGGATGTTCTGGACTCTCTTGTAAAGAACAAAAAAACCCCCTGTACAATAAAAGTCCACATTTTAAATAGAGAAACTGTAAAATGGCTCTACTTCCCAAGTATTATTTAATGGAAATGAAGAGAGCGTAAGATGAGCTATATTGGAAAAGCAATAACAGCCAAGTTGCTGTACATGACATCTAATTCTGTATCAATTGATTTACCTGTTATTGATATACTATGGTATTTATATACCATGTCCCCAAAAATGAAACATTAGGTATGGCAGGCTGCTGCTCCTTGCTGAACACCAGTGTGGTTAGAGTCTCTGCTCTTGTTTGATTACCTTGCTAATAGCATAGTCTAAGCTGAATTTTTTACCCTTAACCTGGGAATACCTATAAAAATTAGGGTCATCTGCATAGCTGGCTAATGAACTTGGAAGCACATGGCAGTAGCTTTGTGGGGAAGCTGTGATAAATCTTGTATTGCTTGAGGGGACTGTGTTTCAATCTGTGTGTGCATTTCAAGTAGGGGCCTCAAAAGCACTTTCTCTCGGCCTTGCTCTCCCTGGAGTTGCTGGAAGCTGTTAGGTCATCACTGAAAACAACTGCTGCACATCTCTCACCCTTCCCCTGTAAATGGCAGATAGGGAACGGCATGGAGTTGTGGTCAATGGTGAAAATATGATTCAGGTCCTTTAGAACAACAAGTCATTGCTGTGCAACAGCTTTCCAGCAGGTTTTGGTCTCATTCTGGTATCTAATGGACAAAGAAATCCTGCTAAGTGCTGCCAGACTGGTTCTCCTCTCAGCAAAGAAGCAGAGGTTGAAAAAGAGTGAACGAGCACAAGCTTAAATCTCTCTCTGTGCTGGGTTATCGTGAAGGTGAAGCTAAGGCACATTACTGGGCAGCAGGAGGGCAGCCTGGCTTGCTGACCATTCTGCTTTGCAAATAAACAGTGACATCTGCTTACCACACTGTCCCACTGATGCCCCTCACACGTACCAGGGTCACTCGCTGTCTAAGTGTAAGAAATTTTGTTGGTTTCGTTGTTCTCTCACATATTGCCACCTGTGTTACAAGAGTTATCAAAGTCATTTCTCCTGCAGGTTGAAGTTGCACGCCCACAGCAGAGGCAGATGCAGTTCAGGTTTAAGTGCACGGCGTGTGCAGGCAGGGAACTTTGACCATATCACTGTTGTGCACATCCCATTCCCTTCACGTGACTGTCCATTTCAGAAACTTACTTTTTGCTAATCCAGACTTGAGGCTGCAGTAATGTGGGCTTCGTTACAAAAGCACAGGTAGATTTTAGCACTGCCTGCACTGTTCAGCAGCTGGCACTCACTGGGAAATTACAGGCTGCTGTGTTTAGGTGTGTAGATGCTGTGCAATGTTTCAGAGCTTACTGAGGATTATTTTTTTTTCAGTTCAGGAGAGCAAATAGCTTACATTGGCTCGTTCTATCAATTTCAAGCTGACACAGTCACTCCATAAGGAACATCCATATTTCCTATATAATTATGACCAAATGTTTCAGCCACCACAGCCAGAAAATGTAAAATAATTCACTTAAAAAACCAACAAAACTGGAAGGTGTTCAGCTCTGTGCTGGCAGAAGTTACTGAAGATTATGTATGGACATGCACAGTTAGCAGTGCTGCTGTTCTAACAAAGGGAAAAGAAAGGGCCTTTAAATAGCCTGCAATACTTGGATAAGCTAAAAAGCTGAAAAGCAGCAAACAAACAAACCAACCCAAACAAATTTTTTTTAGACAACAATGGATTGAAAATATCAGAGTGAAACATGTCACTGGTCCTGTGCAGAGGCCAAGATTTGATGCAAGGAACACAAAGCAGCTTTCAGAGTGGCACTCAAATTTCCTCATGTAGATTTTTTTCCTTATCTGATGTAAAAATTGCAGGCCTTGCCTGCTGTCCCTCTACGTCTGTACATCCTTCAGTTCCCTGCAGGCCCCAGGCACACCTCACCATGCCTTTACATGCACTTTTCCCCCTCAGTGCTGCACTGAATTTCTGTCTCTGCATCTTCATTAGGTATGTTTACAAATATCAATAATGTACAAATTTTTTTTTAAAAAAAAACAGGACCTACCCAAAGCTGATCTGAACAATATTAAATCATTCCAATTGTCTCTAACTAGGCTGTGGTTTCTAACAGAATAGTTATTTTAATACACTACTTAGTGTGGGTTCCGTTGTATTAGCATAAGTTTAATCTTTACCCTACAGGAATAAGAAACACTTCTATTATTTTATTTTTTTTGTAATATAGCAATAGAGGGAGATACATAGCTCTGACTGTATCTGGATGCATTGAGGCAGCCCAGGAGGTGTGTATGTGTAAGGTTGAGATCCACAAAGTCAACTAAGTATCAAAGATTTCAATAGAAGCACAGTGTATAAATGCTGTGGTAGCATCAAAATCACCTGTAAATGCTTCTGATCTTGTGCAGCACCTAAAAAGTTGTGAAAATCACCACGAGAGAGAAACGATTGAGGTTTTGATGGTTTCAGAAAATTGTTACAGACACTTTCTGTATCCTTTTGCTATCAACAGCACACATGCTTTGTGCTCTGCAGCATGTCATCAAATGCTTCAGTTAATTACTCACTAATTATAACACTGTTGAATGGCTACACTGTGGCAACCATATAATTATGGAGCATAAAGTACTCAGCAGTTGCAAGGCTGAGCATATTGACTGATTACAATAAATCCCCTGCTTATTGTTGATATTTTTCACCTGCTTAACAATTGTAATGTTTGCCTATCATACCCTCAAACTCAGAGCAGTATATGAAGTGTTAGTAGCAGAAGCTAATTGAAGTGGAAGGCAGGAAAGCTGTACTGAAACGGCAGTGTATGATGACAAATGCATGTTGAAACACAAAACCTGGAAATGGCCCTTCACAGCTGCCAGGGCACAGCATTTCTCTCACACCCATTGTGTAACTCCCTCACGGAAAGAGGGAAAAGGAGAAAAGAGGTCTCTGATGTTTTAAAAATACAGTGCGGTGAGTCAGAATCTCAGGGCAGCTCACAGAGATGGAGAGGGAGTTCAGCTTGCTTGTGCTTCCAGGCTTCCAACATCACCAGGGGGAGAAGCCACTCAAAGAGCTGCTGGAAATGTTGCCAGCTAATGAGCCCTGCAGGGACTCCCCTGGCACGCTGGGGCTGCCTGGATTGCCACGTGCCCCCGCAATACCAGCGGGCTCCCCAGCTCGGCCTGGTAGGGAGCAGATGATGCACAGCTGGCTCAGGTTATACTTCCCAAACACACTCTTACATCACAGGAAATGTCAAGTAACCATCTTAGGGCAGTTGCCTGGGCTGCTTTATGCTTGCTGGTAGAAAGTATAACTAAAGATCTTCATCTGCCCTTTTTATGTTTAAGGGAAGACACAGACACACACAAAAATCCAGCCCTGAGACAAAATAGTTTTCTTCTTGTGCTTTCCACAAATCATTTTTTCTGTCCCTGCAAAATACATTGATGTTCAGGATCTGGGGAAGTGTGTACTAAGCTGTCCCTGCCATTCATATCTTGCACTGTAGCCAAGAACAAGATACAAAGCTGTTCAGCAAAAGACGCTAATTCATTAAAACTCAATGAAAGACTTGCTTGCTCATGCTGCTACAAGTAGTTCTTGCTGTGTTCTCAGAACAGAATGGCAAAGCAGGAAATGTCTGATCAAAGAGTTTCCCACTTCATATTTGGGAAAGTGAGTCACTCCACACTGCTGTGGTTCTCGTTCCCTCCCAGTGCCGCCTGCCGTACAAATGTGTGCTCGGAGGAAGGCTCAGTGATTGTCATCTGCAGAGCACTGAAGTGCTGCAGAGCCAACTTTTCCCTTCCAGGTGATGGGGAAGTTCTTTCCACAAAGACAAACCTTTCTTTAAGTGTGCTGCTGGTTCCTTCCCTGTGAGTGGAGGCTGACTCTTGGAGCAACCTTGCCTTTCTCTAGATTTAAGGGCTCCAAAAGTTGACAAGAAGCCTAAAGGATCTCTGTGAGCTCTTAGCATAAATGGATTCACCGTACCCTTTGGAGCTTCTGTATTTACTGTTAGTGTTCATTATCAAAAAGAATAAAATGTTTTAGCAAAATGTGATAAATTAATGCTGTATGGAAAGCTGCAACAGTTGCCGAGTCTGGATTTAGACTGCTCTAGGAAGATGATCGCTGGTGTAATTACACACAGCTCCAGACAGTGGTGTATCTGACCCACGGTCATTTTTATGCCCATACGAAAATGTCAATAACACCCTGCGATAGAATGTCACCCTGTTCTCCTCCCCAGATCCTCTCAGCATTGTTACAGCTGATAATGCATCTGCAGGCTGCACATTTTTCTCAGAGTGTTTGTTTTGGAAATGTTCCATTCCTCAACCATCGTATAAACTTCAGCTTAAGTGATAGCCTGGACCTGGAAGAGTTTCAGGACGCAACAAGGGAGGGCATTTGCTGATTTTCAGTGCCTGTTGAGAATGATAGACTGGTAGGCTCTTCTGTAGATGATATATGTAAAGTGTGTGGCTGTTTGCCAGTATGTTCAGTATATATAAAAAAAGCAAGTTACTAAAAAGGGGACTCCAGAGAGACAGCAAGACTCTTTACACTTTTTCCTGCCATAGTCCTGGTCTCTCCCTTCTTATTGTTTCTGAATTCAGTTAAGTTTATTGTATTGTTGTAACTGGGCCTAATTGTGGCCAATCTGTCATTAATTCTCTGAGACATTTGTGCATCTTTGAGCTTTTTTAGTCATTCAAGGCAGTATTTCCTTTGAAATTTCAAAATAATTTGTCCTTAGGATAATTTTATTGCATTCATTTCTTTGACATCCACAGGGTCTCACCAGAGAAAGGACTGGCTCTGTTCTCTTCAGCATGTCTCTTAGGGAAATATGAGTCATGGCTTTTAAAACTCTTTTTGTTTCATGAAGATCTTACTTTTAGAATATTGTCAAGATGAGCCCAGGTTACCAGCTGGGAACAAGAAAGGATGAACCGGTCTCCCTTTACCATTCTTGTGCTTTCAGATTTTGAGCATTTTAGAAAGGCTAATTGAATCTTGCTTCTCTTCCTTCCAAACTCTTTTTGATCCTTGGAAGCTCTTGCAAACACAAGTTCTCAGACAATTTCTCTAGCTTTGGGAGCAGGGATTTGGAGGCAAAAAACATTCACGCTTTGATTTTGCAGAATGAGGTGCAGGGAGACGTGTTTCAGATCATGGGACACAGTGGCAACTGCAGCATTACAACCCTGCACAGAACCATGTGGAGTGCTGGAGATAGTGGCCCATCGAATATGAGGTCAAGTCACACTTTGAAAACACCACAAAATAGTATGGGATCAGTCCAGCACTGCTGCCACGAGTAGGAACTTTGTGGTTTATTCCTATAACGTGCAGAAGCAATATGAACACTAGACCAAAACAGTGCTTCTGGTTCCCCTTCCTGGAAATGTGAGCAGCAGTCAAGTGTTGTTATGAGCTGTGAAAAGTTCAGCAGTCTGAACTTTTACTAATTGTAGAATTCAGAGAAGACGACTGTTTTTTGTCAAGGAGCCAGAGGCGTATGTGTTGTAAATCTGCAGTTCCATTGATTTCAGGAGAACAAACAGCCTTGTGCTGCATCAAGAAATCTGATGGGAAATGATCAACAAGTGATATTAATCATTTTAACCCCTAAAATGCCATATCAGCATGCAAAACTCTCACTGAAATGTGTGCAAACCATAAGCACGTAGCTTTGAGGGAATGGCTGAGGCTAACTGAAAATTAATCCTTAAGTGTCAGAAAGGTGGTGGGTAGATCTGCTGTGGGTGCTGCAAGTTCACCGCGGCCCTGCTCTTCACTCAGGTCCCTTTTGCTCTGAAGGTGCAGTTCTGGGGAACAAGAGGGGCTAGACTAGAGGAATGTGGTTCTTTTCAGGTCGAGAGAGGACTGATTTTCTTCATAAAGACTTTTTCCTTTCCCTGTGCCAAGGATCATTTGCTAATTTAAAAGAACATTTCCCTCTTTGAAAGGGAACAAACAGCAGCTGTGTTTCGTCTCTGTCAAGAAGCGTGGTGGTGTGCAGGGGTAGCCAGGTGACAAGCGGGCAGCCTGTGCCTGAGCAGCCCTGTGGTTAAAGGCACATGCGGAGCTGAGCCCGTGCCGGGAGCTGCAGAGAGCAAATGTTTGTTGCACATACTCCCTTAGTCCCCTCATCGCCTTCGTGATGAGCAAGAGCGAAGGAGCTGCTTTGTGGCAGAGCTGCTAACACTAACTCACAGTGTCATTCATGAAGGAAATTTAATCTCGCGTTTGCAATTTAATTCAGACTAGCGCATTAATCACAGAGCAGATATTGCTCAGTACCGAGCGCGGCTGTGGCGCTGGGCCGGGCCCCTGGGCACAGCGAGCGCTGGCAGTGTGGCAGTGGCTGTGCCGGGCTCGGAGCCGAGCCAGCTGTTCCCTTGCTCGGACTGAACTCTATCAAACAGGCTGGCAATGCTGCCCCGAGTCTGTACCAAACGTGAATTAGCTCCCAGCCTTTCCCCAGGCGCTGCTGCCTCCGAGAGGGACCGGTACCGGGCAGGGGCCTCCCCGTCCGGGCCAAGGCCCAGAGGTGCGGGCAGAGGTGGTGCTGGCAGGGCAGGGCAGGGCAGGGGAAGTGCTCATGGAAGAAGCAAGGCCTGGGTCTCCTTTTGTGCAGGCCGCAGCAGCAGGGGTTGCTTTGTCCCTGACCTGACCTCACACGCGCTGGCACAGGGACACATTTCTCTCCAAACGTGGCTGGGGCTACGAGGGAGCTTGCCAGGGTGAACCAGATCTGGTGTGGAAGTTCAAAGCCAGCTTCACCTGCTGGGAGCTGTGTGCAGCAAGGACTCCAGCCCGGAGGGTTTTACCAGCTTTTGCCCACTTGGAAGTGGCTGACTGAGGGGGTATAATGTTACAGCAGCATGGGTTTTCTTTCATTTTAGCAATGGACAGAATTTCTGAGGCCTAAAAATAAAACTGTGGAGAAGATGAGTAATTTTTTTAAATGTTACCTTTTTTTTTTTCCAAGGAACACCTTTTCAACTTTCTTTTTTGGTGAAACACTTTTTTTGTGGTAACACAAACCTCTGTTAACAAAAGGATTAGTAAACTGGCTGGATTAGCTGAAATAAATATTATTTTTCTATCTCAAACAAAATGTTTGGGTTTTTTTTATTTACCTGGAGTCTTGAATTTTTTCATAGAAAAAATGGCATAAAATGAAATCTCAAATTGTTCTGAACTGATCACATTTCCTCATCTTTTCCCTTCTCTTATCTTTGTTTTTTGTTCACATGCTTTCCTCTTTAGTGACTCTTAAGTTCAGTCCATGTTTGTATTAGGTTTTTGCCTGGAGTTGGCACAGAGCAGGCAGAGCTGGCTCTCTGACCTGCATAGAGACTTTTGATGCCATGGGTATTCTTTAATGAGACTTATGTCTGCCCAGTGACCCATCTGTGCTCCGTCTGAGCTGCTACAACAGGGCCTCAGGGCAACGATGAAATAGGCACGGGATGCTAATCCACATCCTCTGCCACTTTGCACCATGTGCATTGCAGATAGAACCCAAAACCAGCTCTTTTCTACCCTGAAATTCAGAGAAAATAGCTAATGCTTCTGTTGTATGGTTCTGTTTTTGTGCTTTCCTTCCTAACAAAGCAGAATGGGAGATACGCTTCCCTTTAAACCTGTTCTCAGTTTGACACTCTTAAAATACTGTTTACTAACTTATGATAAAAGCTGTGCGTTTGGTTCTTTCAGGGAGCTCTAAATTACTAATAATCGAAAGATACACTAGAGAAATTGCTGTCATCCTCTGCAGTTTTCCTTTTGTTCTTTAAATTTGCAGAATTAATTTTCAAATTTCTGCCAATGAAAACAATATCAAACTGGTTGAGACATAACTGTGTGAAGAGCAGAGCCTCTTACAATAGGAAAGGGGGGAAAAAACATAATAGGTGACTGGGCTGCCTTCTTTCATTTTTTGACCTTTAATTGAAAGATTGAAGATAAGTAGTTCCTGGGAGAAAGCAAAAGGCTGATTCACTTACCCTGTAGCTTTGAGTGAAAAAGCTTCCTGGAAGCCTTACTATATATTATGAATCATCCTCTTGTCATTCCAAGAAGTTCGTAGACAAGTAAAATGTTAGAAGTGGATTGGAAGTGGAGTGATGGGCAGTGAGGCCTAAGTGAGAGGTTAAAGGTCTCAAGATAATACATTCAGGCATCCCTCAGGACATTTTTGTAAAACTGATGTTTCTGACCTCAGGAATCCTTGTCTCAATGTATTAGGATTCACTGCTCTCTTAGAATAATGTCATTTTGAAAAGTTCACTTGCTTTATATGAAGTTTTAAAAATGAAGACTGAGTTTTCTTTCAAGGAAATCAGATGGAGTCATCACTGCTTCATGCTTATGGGACTGTAGAGCGTGTGGGGTTCACTGGCTGCCATTTCAAACCCTGTAACATAAATGAGATCAGATATAAAACAGATTTGATCACAGTAAGCACAAAGGAATCAATCATTAAATCCTTGAGGGTGGCACAGCGTACCATAGGTGGATGAGAACAAGCTTTTGCATTTCAGGAGACAGAAGAGGGATAAGAAGAGTAGCAAATCCTCTGCTTGGGATGGGAATCAAGTGTTTCACAGTATGGCAAGAATTCAATTGACCTTGAAAGTACGTGAGCCCCTTATTCTTTTTCAGAACCACATCCTCTCAGGATGCTTATTAGGACACCTAATCCTCACTGTTGACATAAGAGTTTTTTACATATTCTTTCTAAAATGTAACTTTTAAGATCGATTTTAATCAATGTAATAACTCAGTGACCACTTCTTAAGCTAACTACCAAAAAATTGTGTGCAGGAGAACGAGTGTTCCGATAGTCAATCCTTTTCTGGCCTCATGTGAGTGCAAACTGAGGAATGCTGCATTTTCGATAGCTGTTCACTTTTAGCCGGAGGTGACAGGATGAGCACACCTTTTGCTCTGCTGTAATCTCTTCCATCACACACATTTGACCAGTGTGCAGTGCTCCCAGATCTCCAGATGGACACTCCCACTAGCCCTAGTACTCCGCAATGAGAGATGAGGAAGGACTGCATTGGCAAAAATACCCGGACGTGTTAATGCCTTTCTGAAAGGCTTGATGCTTAGGCTGGGCATAATGGTACCGCCTCACTGACACGTTCCTGATTTACGTGGGAGCTGAACAGGCTGTCAGATGTTTCTTAGTTTGAGTGAGTGGCCTGGTTTCAGCTGGCATGGAGTTCACTTTCTTCTCAGTCGCTGGTGCAGTGCTGTGTTTGGGATGCAGCACGAGGGTGATGTTGGTAACACGGTGAAGTTTTGCTGCTGCTGGGCAGCGTTTGCTCTGAGCCCAGGATGTTCTGGTGTCTCGTGCTCTGCCCGTGCGGGGCTGCGCAGTGACCGGGAGGGAGCACAGCCAGGACAGCTGACCCACACTGGCCAACGGGATGCTCCACGCTGGGAATATAAACTGGGGGAGCTGGCCAGGAGCAGCTGATGGCTGCTTGGGGATGGGATGGGCATTGGTCGAGGGGTGGAGAGCAACTATTGTCCATCACTTGTTTTTTTGGGGTTTATTTCCCTCTCTCTGTCTTGTTCATTATAGTTATTGTTATTGTTAGTATTATTTATTAGTATTATTAGGATTATTGTATTTTACTTCATTTTGGTTATTAAACTGTTCTTACCTCAACCCGTGAGTTCTTTTTTTTAGCTCCTCTGATTCTCTCCCCCACCCCACTGCAGGGGAGAGCCAGAGGGCAGCTGTGTGGTACTTAGTTGCCGTGTGGGGCTAAACCACAACCTTGAGCAGCAGCATTTAAAATTATTGCAGCTTGGATTTGAAATAAACACTTCACTGGAGTGAATACGGTACTGAAGAGTGAATGCTTCTGTGCCTTTTTCTGCTGATATTGTTTAGCTGGAGACAGCTTTCTGCAAGACTGGATTACCAGGGCAAGAGTGCATTGATTTACATTCTGAAGGTTATCTTTCTAGTGGGTAAAGGCACAACAGTGTGTGTGTCTGTTTTTATAACTGTAGATTTTGAGGAAAAATATATGCTAAAATAAAACAAGGGTTGAGGAGGAAAGGTACTGTGTGGATTTCTAAATAGTGAACTTTAATACTGGAGGAGCGAGGGTTTTATATTCTGGTTGACTTTTCATTGCTCCTGCTCACATGCCGGCATGCATCACAATAATGTATTTTCACCCTTGCATCTTGCTTTAGCTATTGACTCATTGACTTGTTTGTTGATAGAAGACAGGCAGCTGAATGAATCCCGGGAGGGGGTGACCAGATTTTTGATCGCTAATGGTGCAGTACCTCAGACCCCTCTATAAGGAATGCCATTTGATTTGATTTATATAGTGAAGAGTTAATATTATATTATCTAAAGTGCTTTTTAGGATTGATTTATATACTCCTACTTTCACATTAATTGGAAAGTATCTATTGTTATCTCTCTAAAGGTCAGCTTCTCCTCTGCTTACTCACACGAGTAATGTAATTGATGGCAGTACGTCTGCTCAGGAGAATAAGGAGACCCTGATTTGATGCCGTGTTGAATGGGAATAGCTCCAGTAAGTCTGAATGTAGACGTTGAACAATATAACTTCAGAGAGATACACCTTATCTCTTGCATATCTTTGTGTAGTTTTCTTTCTTATTTTGTCTGGCTAGAATACCATGACGAGTAAATTTGAGCTCTTTCACAAATAGTTTTCAAGTTTGCTTATAAGGAGATAATCCTGGACAGGTTCAAACTCTTCACCAACTGTTCTGTTCTGGTGATCATCTGCTTGGAGCAGGGCTGCACAAGCAGCTGCTTGGGGGTTATTCCAGCTCCTGATTCTTCCTTTACTGTGCCAGTTGTATCATCACAGTAACGTAACTCAGAAATGGTATTTCTACATCACTCAGCATTATTCATGTTGTGTTGTTCATCAGAGAAGGAGAATTAAGCTGGGAGTTTTAAAAGTCCATATATAAAGAAGGATGCAAAAGGATTGCTTATTGGAACTAGGTCTTTCCCTGTACCCACACTTCTGAAAATCACTGCTCTAATTCTGCCTCCGTGTCATTCTTCTGAAGTGAGTGATGACCATATGCTTCTTTTTGTTCAATTATTTTTGACAGTGTTTATTTCTGACACATTAACCAATGCTTTTAGTCACAATTATCTCAAAGGACTTGGAATTAACATTTTAATAAGATATAATCTGCTTCCATTCATAACTTTTGGCTTTTAAATTATAACACACGCGATACTTTAGTGCTGAATCATTTGAGGGATTCTACAAAATGTAGAGATAATTGAAATGAGGATTTAAGCTTGGATTATTTAAAGGAGGATTAAATTCAATCTGTGAACAGCTTGAAATGTTTTATGTTAGTACAATCACAAAAATTCTGTCAGATTTAGAGCGCAGAGCCCACAGTTCATTCAGAAGGAAGAAATAGATACTTTTCCTCTAGATTCGAAATATATTTAAACTGTAAAGGGCGAAAAGGAGACTATTCACAAATGCGGAACTACAGGAAAACAAAGTTTAGGGGTTTAGGAAATCTTGTACCCATCAACAGAGTTTCTTCAATTACAGAGGAATAAGGCTAAAAAGTACCTCGATATATCTTTCAGTTCATCGTCTTGCTCCTAAGCAGGATGTGCAGGATACTTCTGCCTGTCCTGGCAGATGTTTATCTAGCGAATTTCGTGCTCTGG
This sequence comes from Rhagologus leucostigma, assembly GCA_013397725.1. Lineage (NCBI taxonomy): Eukaryota > Metazoa > Chordata > Aves > Passeriformes > Rhagologus > Rhagologus leucostigma. The sequence continues at coordinate 777,948 of VZTD01001046.1, read as the reverse complement.
ATTTCCAAAAGTAATGCCTTTATGATCCCCCCAGACAAGCTATTTCCAAGCTTTGTTATCTTTCATACCAAGAAAAAAACCTCCTTCCTATGATTACCCACAGTTATACACCCCGTTTATCTGGACCCAAACTTTGTTTTGTTCTTATTGGCAACTGTCATTTGTGTTCTTCAAGACTGTTCGTTGTGTCAAACACCCTCTGCCCTCATCATTTCTGTCCCTGGGTTTGCCCTCCCAGGTTCCCTGTTGTAGGTTACATTCCCTGTGTGGATTTCTGGTATAATCCAGGTAGGAGTTGCTGTTTATTTTTTTGCTGCGTGATACAGTTCGCTCATGCTCATTTTGTGATCTGTTATCTCATTTTCTTGCTCTCCTCAGACCTGCATTTCTGCATAAGCAAGAACAAGTCCTTATCTTTGGCCTTAATTAGTTTTATCTTTTTTTTCTCCACACCAGTGTTTCAGTTAGGCAAAATAATTTTGATTTCTGTTCCTGTTCTCTAGCATACCTGCAGGCCTTCCTGCTTAGGTGTCATCTGCATTAGAAAGCATTTCTCCTTGAAAGAACCTTGAATAGAGCTAGACCCAGGACTGAGCTCAGCTTCTTCCCTTCTTCCTGTCGTTGCAGGAAATAAGACAATTTTTTGACACAATTTATTCTTGCAAAATCCATGTCACCTGTTACCTACCGTATTGTTATCTTTCAGGTGCTTACAAATAATTTTATTCACTCCATTTTTTTCCCAGGAGCTGGAGTTAAGCTATCTATCTATCTAATGAAATTTTCAAGCTACTCTTTTCATCCATGTTTGTACTAGGACTGGATTTATCATTCTAGTAAACCCTTCTCTCTCCAAGTTCCCATAATCATTTCTGAGATTTTTTCAGCTTGTTCTCTGCATATTTTATGACGAAAATCATCGGATCTAGACTGTTTGAATCACCTCAGTTACCTAAATATTCTCTAACCTATTAAGTTCTCCTTTTTCTCTGAGATCTTATCCTTTTTTCTGGCATTTAAGGCACGTGACTTCTGCTGGTGGTTGACTCACCCTGTTAGTTAAGGAGGCGCTGACCCTTCTGCCAGGTCCCCAAATAATTCCCTCACGCAGCTTTGCTGCAGCAGGACTGGGGAGGTTGTAAAGATCCTGCAGCAGAAGTTCGGCGTGCCCACCCCCAGCCCTCTGAGGACTCTCAGAGCTGCAGAGCAGGAGGTGTCTGCTCCAGGGCAGCTCTGTGCATCTGCCAGGCCATGGAGTGGCAGGCTCAGCCCACACGCTGGTGCCACTGCAGCTCGGGGACAGCACTGGTGACAAGCCTTCCCTGAAGGGCTGCTCCACTTTTACGGGCAGTGCAGTCCTGGAAATTCTGTTTTCTTTGAAGGACTTCCACGTGCCTCAGCATAAAAGCAGCATTTTAAACTTCTGTTGCATTATTGCGGTTGCCTCCTGTAACTCACCTCGTTAGCTCGTGATCTGTTTATTGATCATAGAATCATGGCTAGTGGGGAGGTGGAGAGGCGTCCTGACCAAACCCCTGTGCAGGGACACAAGTGAAAACTGAAGTGCTTCTGACAGATTTTTGCCTTATCTGTTCTTAAAAACTCTGCAAACCTAAGTCGTTCTTTCAGCACCCGGCTGTCCTGGTAGCTGGGAAGGGTTTGCTGTGTGCTCTAAATAACTCTTGTTGCGTTATACGCTGTTTATTTTCTGTTCTGTCCTGTCCTGTCCTAGTGGAAAAGCTGAGAAGTTCATTATCTTTCCTCTCTGTGGCAGTTGTGAATGTAGTGGCAGATCGCTGTCTCATGTCCAGGCAAGGTGTTCTTCAATATTTACACCATTTCTCCTCAAATGTGTTTTAACCATGTTGGGGACAGAGAATAGCTTGTTCAATTTTGGAGCTGACACAATGTGAAATCTTCTATTGATTCTGTTATTAACCTAAAATATGCTTGATCAGCTTTTCTCACTTTTCACTGCACAATCCTCCGTAATGCTACACTTTATTTTTTATTACATTTTGATATTGTCACAGGTACAAGTTTAAACAGGATAAAAACAGAACCTATGGAAGAATCAAATATCAAAGCAAATATTTGATTTCCGTGTAGTTTCCAGAATACAAAATTAGTGTATTAGTGTGAGCAGTCACAATTCTTTGGAATTAATGGGGACATGCAGAATTATCCTGAGTCTGAGCTGGCTTTTCACTGCAGTGTTGGTTCTGCACGTGCAGCAGTCACAAATCTCCTGCCAGGAATATTCAGGGAAGATAGAAAGCATGTAAGGACACATATATGTGGTTCCATGTTAGTGTTGTCATAATAGAAAATAAACTGAGGCTGTTAAATTAATAGTAGGTACCAGATATCTGTTTTCAAGATTAATGAAACAAACATATAGTCATAAAGCAATTTGTAGAGCATCAGCATTGCAGGATTCTCCAGACTGAGGGGGGGATAAACAGTTTCGTGTTTGACAAGACACATGTGAAAGCTTCAAGCTGTGACTGCAACCCACAAGGTCAAGCAAAAGGAAGAGATATTGGGATAAACAGAATTACATCTCAAAATTTATAGACTGATTGGGTGACAGGAAGAATAATAGCAAACAAGAACATAATTCAGCAGAAACCAGGGTGAATGTTTTCTTATCAAAGATCAGATACTGATCCTTCACCCAGCAAAGGGTGAAACCTGAGCCTAGAGGGCTCGGCTGGAGGAGCTGATATTTGCATGTGGTTTCACTGTCCCACAGTTATAAAATGAGCACTCTCAGTGGTATCAATGCCTTGCAGAAAACTGTGCGAGAAACTCTGAGAAAGAAAGAGGAGAGACAGCTAGTGAAGGAAATGATGGTGGAACAGGCTACATCAGCATCAGATTTGCAAAGCTGTTGCATTTCACCTGGCATGAATTCTGTATTGAGGCTAAATTCATTCTGAGAGCAAGTTCCTTCTCTCCCAAAAGTCAGAGTGGACATGTAATGTTTGTTTGCATAATATCCATGAAAGTTTAGCTTTTATTATGTTTGACTTTTCATAACTGCATGGCAACCTGGATGTAGCACTGCATCCCTGTGCAGAGCACCTTGGCAGGTCCTGCCTAGGCACAGCACCCAAGGTGGCCTCTGATAACAATCCTTAACTCTCTGCATCAAGTGCTGTGTGCAGTCACACGCGTTCCAACGTGTTAAGGCTTAGCAGTAATGTCGGAATTAAAAATGAAAGGTATAAAAAAAGTAGTTCTTGTATATGGAGTGAAACTGGAGCTTATTTAAATACTTTTGTCAAGTGTCAGCATTTGACTTTTTGCAAGATCTGTGTCTTTATGGAGTGAATAGAATATCTATACCTTCTTGTTCTTCGGAGTTTTCTGTTTCTTTTTCCTCTGGGTAATATCAGTCAGACTACAAGATGTGATCAGAGGTTGCTGTGAGTACATAACATCTCGAGCAGGTGCAAAAAGAGGCACGAAAGGTCTCAGCAATAACTATCACATGTCAACTCTGCTGGGCCTGCATAGCAGGAGAAACTTGTAAGATCCTTTTTGTGATACTGTGCGTATAAGAGCATCCCCAAAAACTTGCACATGGGAGAAGATCTTTGTGGGGAAAAGGACATAGCCATCGGCATATTTGAGATAATTGAAACCAATGACCAAATGCTTGTTAAAAGTTAGTTATTAATATTTATGCTGAGATTTTCAAAGGAGCCTAAGGGAAATGTATGCTCCTGACTCATTGAAATTCACCAGGAGCTGAGTGCCTAACTCCCTTAGCTCCTGCTGAAAATCCCAGCCTTAATCTCTGTGTGACAATCTGATTTTGATGTTTTACAAACCATACTACCAATAATAAGGATGTTCTCAGGAAGCTGGGAAAACGTTGTGAGTGCTTTTATTTAGTGCCTTTATTTTGACATAATTGTTTAAAGGGCTTTAGATGAAAATTTGTGAAGTGAAGCAATTTCTATCTGAAAGCCTCACAGCATAGGCTTCAGTCTGTGTTAGTGGTGTAAACACATGCATTAAACTTCATAATGGGTTTTATGAAACTTAATGAGCAAATTTTTATTGTGCTGTAATACCATGTTGAAACTATCCTCGTTTCTTTGTTTTTTTTTGCCTACAGCTAGAAATAAATTTGACATGCCATATTATTGCATTGTCCTAGTTCACTGTAAGTTTATAACATTACCTAAAACTAGAGCCTTTATTTGAAATTGCTGGCAAAAGTGATATTCTCACACGCCTTCCGCTTGGAATGATATATAAAGTACACCCGATCATTTTAAAAATAAGTTGATGGCATATTTTTTATATTTATTTCCATTGTCATTGCAACTGTGAATCTCCAACTAAGGCCAGTCAGCTCAGTTCTTCAAAGACTCACTGTAACAGTGTGAGCAAATACAAACAGGTATTGGTAAAGCTGCTTTTGTTCAAACACTCTAAGATCTGTGTGACTATGAAAATTCACGTTATACTCCTGCATTTCTGCTGGCGTCAAGCTGATTGCAGAAGTATAACCAAAGGAAAAAGTTTCACTCCTACTGGTATTTCTGGCAGCCTGACTTCATAATCCCAAACTGTTTTATTTGTAAGGTACACAAGCGTAGAAATAATTTAGTATTTTAGCACGTATTTCAGCTAACTGCCTTCCAAAATATGGAGTAACCCGCAAAGCCCAGTTCTTTTTAAATAACTGGAAATTTTACCAGTCTTTACTGTTGAAATAGGTGAAGGATTCCTTATGGCACCAGAAACCTCCTTTAGTAACTTGGCTTCTTCCACATTATTGTTCCTGTAAACTATCGGCTTAAACCACAGGTCAAGTGTGCTTATGGCCTCATTAAAATGTCCTGTAAAAAAGAAACTGATTGCTAATCAGTGAACTATTGTAGTTAAGCTACACTGTTTTAATACTGGAGCAGGATCATTTCCGTCTGCCAGATGACACTATTTTCACAGTGATGTTCCTTTCAGATGAAAGACGTATTTTGAGCCTCAAGAGCTGTAGAAAAGCCAAGACAAAATATGTACAGTTCACATTAGCAACCTGTTAATGTTTAGAGGCATGAGTGGTGAGGTGACTGGATGGATGTAAACGCCACACCCAGTGAGGGATGAACCACTTTGTCACTCTTGCATGTGCTGGACAGCAGGGCCGAACTCAGGCCCACGGACCCACGGACAGTTTGGCTCCAGTGCCGTGTAGTGGTAAATTATATTGGGAATACTCAGCAATATCACACTTCACTGTCCTGCTGAAACCAGAGGATTCCTTGCTTCCTTAAAGAAATATTTACTGAAATAGACATTAATGTTCTTCTTCCTGTATTATTGAGGGGCTCAGTACTTCTCTCCTGGTGTTCTTTGAGATCTGAAGGCAAGGTGTTACTGGCATAGCTCAAGGCCCACTTGGCTTGATTAGCCATGGGATTTTAATATTCCTATGCCTGATTAGAAGTTCAGGTAACAAGCAGAGCTGGTTGAACTTCTTTCCATGTAGGAAAATGTAGGAAAAAATAATCAAACTGAAGAAAATTGTCAACTTTTTTTGTCAGTGCTTCTCCCTCACCCTCTTTGATTAATTATGGCACTCTTGTTTTACAAATTTGGAAGTTTAAAGAAAAAAAAAAATCAAAAATTTCATATTATTCCATTCTACTGTGATTTCAGTTACTCTGCCCAAGGCATGAGAACACAAGATTTAATAAGGATGGCAAATGATAGCATTGGTTAACTGGGCTGCAGGAGCTTCTTTCAGCTTCTACTGCTAAGAGAAAATCTCTGGCACTCACAGATCCCACAGTGAAGTCCTAGCCCCCCTGAAGGCTCCAGGAACCTCAGCTGCCCTTACTGGTAGCAGAGTTTACCAGTCTGTTTTTATGATAAATATGCCCCACAGCTGTATACATGCGGGTTTTCTTTACAAACTTCTTAAAAACTGACTATTCAACAAGCCCTTCTCCAAGGTGTGAAGAGCCTGGAGAGCACTGCCAATCCTGTTAACACCATTGTGAGCAGCACAAGTGCAGTAGGATCATCTGACAGCAGGCAACAGGCAAACCCTCCTAAGCAATTCACCAAAGTGTCATCTTTGGTTTGCAAGTGGAATGGCACCTTTGTCTTCAGAAACGTGTAAAGTGTCAGTGCCTGAAACGTCAAGCTGAGCCTTGTCGTGCCGTTTACATGAGCCTGATTGTGCAGTACTAATCTACAGGCTTTGGAACTGCTTCCCTTGCTAAATCCAGTTGAAGGCTGAAAAGTGCTTGATAAATCCTTAGAGTGCTTTAACTTTGAAGAATTCTTTTGCAACCGAGACAAACAGGATTAGTACATGTGGCCTTCCATGAGGGAGCTCTGGGCCTCCCTTTCTCTGATAGGGCATCCCTTGCCATTTTTTCGTCCCATTGATACCTCTTGGTCAGAAAGAGATCAAGTAAAGAGTAAAGAGATCAATAGGTTTGTAACAGCATCTTTTTAGCCTGGATGTAATAAAATATCTCTTGAACTCTGTATTAAAAAACTGTGATTCAGAGCTTTCTAATTTAGCTGTAAAGTATATACTGTGTTCTGGGCAACATTTTCTGATAGGAAAGTGTGCTGAAGTCAGTTGAATGCTTTCTAATAATTTCCAGAGGCTCTGGATCAGGTTTTAAAATTTTATCCTGTTTTTGTTTTGTTTTTTTTCTTATGGTGGTGTGGTTCCAGCTGCATCACTAGATATGTTCTACTATTAAAAAAAAATTACCAATAAACCAAAGCTCACATGATCACTGAAATTAAGGGTTTAGAGATTGTTTGGTTCTCACAAGTGCTTTAAATTACTATTTTCAAAATGAAACCTTGCAAGCTGCTAAAGGCTAAGCAGTCTGTGGTCCTTTGGCAGGTACTTTCACCTACGTGCATAAGTGGCTTTTACTTTCCATTTGCTGAGAGTACTGGCATACACCTGCCCTTACACTCAGAGGAGAATCAGCGTCTACTTTGGCATCTCAGAGGTGTAAGCAGGATGAAAAATCAAGGCCTTTTACTCACCACGCCTTCCAAACGTATGCATGTTGTGACCCAGTTTGAAAAAGCAACGGAGAACCATCCTGGATGCTGAACATTGCAAAGCTGGGAGGGATTGTGCTGCCAGGGGAAATGCCTGGCAGGTTGCAGTGCCTGGAAAGTTAGCTCATTCATTTTGGAAGTGTTTTAAGTCCATCAGAAAGAATTCTGTACTAGGACATGGAAACACAAGTGACTGAATCACAAAAAAAGCCCTGCTCAGCCTCTTCAGTGCCGGGGGAGCCTTGGCTGCTTTTGAAAGGGGATCTGCCCCTTTGGGTTGGGCTGAGCACTTGCTTCCCCCTGCAGCCAGTCTGGGAAGACACACGAGGTGTCCGAAATGGAGACCTGAGCAGAACACATGAGCACACACTGACATCACCAAACTCAGGTGTGATCCGCTGGTGTGCTCTGACACTGGTGTGGCTGCTCCCACTCCTTGTACAAAGCATTGCTCCAGAAAGTGTGAGACTGTTTCCTGAGCCCTTTTCAAGCTGAGAAAGGTCAAAGCCTCGTTGCTAAAGGAAACACTATAAGCACCCACACCTGTCCAAAATTAAGGTGCCCTTCACCACGCAGGTGAGAACTGAGCATAGACAACTTTGATAAGATTAGGCCCAGAGAAACCAGAGGTAAATAAAGTGGTGTGTGTGAGCAGGACACTCCCCGTGCTGAGAACAGCTCAGGTACCAAAAGCAGCACAGCAAGGATGCTCCTCAGCAGAGCTCTTATTGCGGGTGGGCTTGGGTGGCCCTTTCTCGTACCACGCTGTATGGAGTAGATATTCATAGGGAAAGGCAAGGCTTCAGAAACAGTGCTCTATTTAGCAAACCTTCTTCCTTCCCTTAGGTGTCTTGCACCTCACTTTTCTGTCTCCAGTGAGTTCCCTTCGCAGCCATGATTAGGGAATTCTGCTGCCAGGGTTAACTGCCTCTGGGCCTTGCTCGCCTGTGTGGTCTCTGGCAAACAGTGCTTTGTGAATAACAGCAAATGCTTTGGCTTGCAACGTTTTTCAAATCGTGTTTAGCACAGAGGAAAAGCATCTTTGACAGCTCTGCAAACTCAGTCTTGAGATACAATAGACTTTTACACCGCTGCAGTTTAAAAAGCTAACAGCATTCAGTTTAAAACCTGCCTACCTAGATAGTAACATGACAGATTTTAAGCGGCTTTAAGCCTCTCTAAAGTAAACAATACTAATACTAAAAAAATTGTTATTTCAAGTTGTTTCCTTCTTTTTTTTTTTCCTTCTATTTGGTAAGGGAAAGCCCTGCAAACATGGCAAACGTGTATCTCTTCCGTCACTTCATAGAAAAGCAGCAAAACATACAGAAGAAAAGCCTTTCTCTCTGGCTGATTTCCCAAATGTACTTTGAGTTACCAACCACATTTAAGAGGCTGCTGGAGCTTCTTTGTACAGTGAGAAAGTGCTGAAACAGAAAAAGCATTGAGCAGAATGTGCAATGACTTTGTCACAATTATGGGCATCAAACACAGGGTTTTCAGACACAATCCTTTATCCTGCAGATGTTTCAGCTCAATGTGTTGATCAGCACATTGCCCCAGGAAATTGCCTCGCTGATCAAAAAGTGTCTGTGTGTGCTCCCCTTGCACGTATGTAGCTTAGTCTTTCCAGGACAGCTACTAGTTTCAATATTCAGCAGGTAGCAGAATTGTAGACAAACAGTTGAAACACTGCACTGGTGCACCTTGACTCATTAGAAATGCTGCATCTGTAGTAAGCAAAAATATTCTCCATCACAGCTAAGATTCAGCACTTGGGATGTGTGTAGGAACATAACCTTTGCCTCTTTGTTTAATGCTCTCCTTTGGGAAACAAATGCCTTTTGAGACATCAGGAAATGCAAGCTCAGTCATGGTAACATTTAGTTTTCCTTTCAACCTGCTGTGTATAAAATCTGCCAGCGAGTGAAATTTTTCTTGGTACTGTAGACATGAGGTCAAATCCTTTCCTGTTATTATCTCCTTTGATTAGTTGAAGTCATATCAGAAGAAAATTTAATTTTATCTCTCTTGTCTTTTTTTTTTTTTTTGCTAGAACTGTGGCCACTGTATAAAGTTGGCTAAGTGTTATTTGTTGCTGTGCCAGAAATAACGTTCCTTCTTCACGAAGCTGATCAGTGGATTTGTGCCTTTCCTTTGGCAGGTACTCACCTTGTGCCACTTCGCAACTGAATTTTGAAGGTGTCGGGGGCCTGGACGCTCCTGTGAACTTCACTGACAGCTGGGGGGCCTTGGCAGAGAGAACCCATCTTACGGGTAAGCACTCAAAATGGAGTTTGCGTTGTGTCCTGATAGTGCCAGGACTCCAAACCACAGGCTGTTCCCACACCAGTTTAGTGATTAAGGGCTGAACATTTGGATCTGGGCTCACCCACTGGGCACTCTGGGCCTTTACTCAGGATACCAGGTTGATTGTTCAGCGAGTCACAGCTCTAGGGAAGGTTAGTGTGGCAGGCAGGATTGTTGATCACAGGTACCTCTCTGCCCCATTCCCTATCCTCCTCCTTGGTGGCATCTCAGGCGAGGGCTAACACTAATGAGAAGACTCCACATTCACAGTGTGTCAGGGAAACCAGATTTGTGGCAAAGAAACACAGGGAGGAACACAGGTTAGGCCATCTCTTGTGGGCAGGGGAACAGTGAGTCTTTCCTTGGCTCTTCAGCAAAGAAGAACAAGGGAGGATTGTATCTTCCTCAGTGTCCTCACCTAATGTCCTTCCAACCCAGCTGAGCCAAACCAGAGGGAAAACTGAAGAAGTAAAATATTCTATGCCTTGCAAAAGGGAAGGGAAGAACAAAGTGTAGTTCTTCAACCTGCTGTTTCATAGAGAAGCAACATGTGCCCATAATTTAATCTAGTGCTCCCTCATTAGCTCTACAAAGCATTTGGACTTTCATTCGGAAATCGGATTTGGTAGATCTGACATGTTCTACTGTGGACCAGAAGGGAAGTTCATTAGAAAAATTGCAAGGCTAAGTCCTTTTTACCTCAGAACAAGCTTTTGGATTTTGTTAATCAGGTACATTTGTCATTTACATTGATGGTAAACATTTAACAAGTAATCTGCTCTGGGAGGAATGTGATTTACTGCTGCAATCTGGGTTTGTGCTATTAATAACCATAATAATGTCTGGCACCAGTATAGCCAGTTTAAGCAAAGAATAGGACAGCTTTCCCAAGCTCAAGCTGGCTCAATGTGGTTTTCCATGTCCTGATGAGAAGAATTTGCCAGGAACAGGCTTGTTGGGATCAAAAGGACATGGATAAACAAGAGCAGAGTCTTGTGCAACTTTGTCATCATGTTTAAGAATGAATGGTGGGGTTTGACAGGATTTCTTCCATTTCATTTCTCTCAGATGGATTTAATTTAAGACTTAGCTTTTCAGAGTAGTGCTATGAAAATATTTCATTTTCGAAGTTAAATTTGAGTAAGATTCTGAATAAATTGTGTTGAAAGTTTTCTCTTCAACTTTTTCTTGAAGTAAATTAAGCATTTTTTAAGATGATGGTTGTTTTGGGATTGGGTTTTTTTGTTTCCATAGAAGGTGTTTGTTTTCCTTCAAAAGTAAAGATTTGTTTTCGTTGCAAAAATGAAAACCTGTAAACTTAAAATATTTGGTTTGGTTGTAAAATTTCATCCCCCCCCCAATAATCAAAATTTAGTTGTTCGAACTTACAGTATTTTCAGGGAGGTAGGGAGGAAGATCCAAGAAAGGAATTTCCAGAAACCTCTGGTATCTGTGCGTGTTTCAAGCAAGTCCCCCTGACTGGGATCTGTGCATGTTTTCCTCTATTGCAAAACTCTTTTGTTCATATATATTCCTTTTGCAGTGAAAATAATTCCCGCCAGGTCCGTATCTGCACTTCTGGGCAGCTGTTCACCTCTTCAGCAGTTGGGATGCAAAGAATCAATAACTTCCTTTCTAACTCAGTTATTGCTCAGAGTCTGGATGAGATTAAGAGCTGTTTGACTGACAGCAGGGCAGCTTTGCCATTAAACAAATGCGAATCCTTCACGTACACGAGCGCCCTTCTCCCACCGAGGGGGAGCAGCCGCTCCGGGCCTTGGGCACTGGTGCAGTGGTTCCTTTTTACGGCTGATCGCTGAAATAGTGCAGCTGAGACCCGCGTGGCCCTGCTGGTGCAACACCACCGGTCTGGGGGGGCAGTGGAGGTTACGTGCCGTTTTGGTGATTTTATTCTGTTTGATCCCCAGCTTTTCAAAGCTTCAGCCCAGCCCTTTGCTGAAATCTTTCTGATAGCTGTGTCATCTCGAAGAACTGTCACCAACATTTTATTCATATATTTACTTCTTTATTGAAGAATTGTTTTTCTTTCAGGTGTGCCTGTTTGGAATGAAAATACTATTTTTGTAATTACTTGAGCATTTTTCATTTTGGGCAAATACAAAGTTTGGATTCTCTTTTCATCCTTTCTATTGCAACCTCTAATATATTTGATTGATAGATTTTATTACTGTGGTTACTCCAATTTTACACAGCAGATTTTATTTGTGAGAGTAGCATCCTGTTCTGCCCTCGTTCAGCCTACTTTGTTTATTATTGTTTACTGGGAGGAGGGAGTGGAACATGTTCCAGTGCTTTCCTTGAAGACAAGCTTGGCTCAAATAAGGAGCTTCTCATGTCTGTAAATCCACTGTGTTCTGCACTGCCACCTTACAGAGAGAAGAATCTCATGTGCTGAAATACAAAGAAATTTTGCTGTCCACAAGAGTTCAGAAATCAAAATCACGCAGAGAGCTTCCATCTTATTACACGGTGCTTTTCCTTTCTTTCTTATCCCTTAATTTTTATTTAAAAAAAAAGATTTTGCAGTGCAAGTCACAGTGATTTACTTGCATGCTGCAGGCTGATTTAGGATGCTTATTCAATCAGTCTGCTTCTAATGACACTAGAAATACCATAATGGATGGAACATTCCTGTCTGCTCTAAATTGGATTAGATGGTTTACTAATGTAATACTGGCAAGCCAAATCAGCCTGTGATGCCATGGGGATTAATCTATAGAGAATACTTGATCTCTAATGCCCATGTGCTAGTTGAAGTGCAGTCATATCTTTTGATTTAATAAACCATTTTTATATTTCCCAACAGTATATGTGTATTTGAGCAGGATGAGCTAATTGGTAGAATTAGCCTTTTTAAATGAAACTTCATAACTTGCTGCTAAATGGAAGAATACTAAATACTTCAGTCTTAAAAGATTTGGCTGCTGTTTATGCAGTTTCTTCTCGATAGCTTAAATGCTAAGGACCACACAAGGAAATGGTGTTCTCTGTTAAGAGACAAAACTAAAAATGCTGATATATCTTGGAAAATACTCATTTGTTACTGAACTGAGCAGTCACAAAATGTACACATCCCAGTAAGTCAAATATGTTAGATCTGCTTTTATTCTCATCATCACATGCTTTGTTTAAAAGCTAAACCCTGATATACAAACATTCACAGACTGACAATCAAATTTTTAAAAAATAGATTGAGGAACAAAGAAAAATTATACAGTGGCATGTGCTTGGTGTCACGTGCTGGTTCTGTAGTGTTGGCTGAGGTGTTCACTCAGGTCTGTCTAAGCTTTGGCTGGCAGATGGCTTGTGCAGGGAGCAGAGAGGCACAGGGGAAGGACTGAGAGAACTGCAGAATTATAAAGCAAAAGCTTCCTCTCTGTTGAGGTGTGTGCAGCTTCACACCCCTGCACAGATTGCTTTTACCAAAGTGAATGTGAAGTGTCTGCGTTGTGCCCAAGTAACTCTGATGTTAAACAAGTTATCCTACACCAAACTAAATCTTCTGTGAGGTTGTGATTGATTTTGAAGGCAGGGAGGAAGTCTTTTGGTTAAATTAATAAATTAATGCATATGTATTTGTTTTACATATATATTTCCTAGGTGTAATTGCCTTTAATTCAAATAGCCATGACATAATGCACAGAGACCTGAAACAAAATCTTTCCCCTCAAGCCCTCTGACTTAGCTGCTTCCATGGCTAATGTTTCAGACTTCCACACAAATGATATAATCATGAAACAGTACCTACCATGACATAAAAATACATAATTTTCCCCACCAAATTATGCATGCCACACATCTGAGACAGACACATCTTTTTCCCTTTTCCAGAACTGTGACAGATCCTAAATTGAATAAATCCTGACTAACACCTGGGTTTGACACACTTCCTATATTCTGTAACACAGCTGGAATTACAGGATTTCCAGAGGCACGTTTTGAAGTATGCTCCATGTAGAAGCATGTGTTTCTAATCTTGGCCATTCACAAAATATCAGACCATAAAATAATTACATGCTATTGAATAGAAAAAATATTTCAGATTTTTTTAATGGTTTAAAAAATTATTAGTACTGATATCTTTGCATAGTAAATAAGCAAATTTATTTGAAAAGTGCTTTGACAAACAGTACTATAAAAGCAATGAAGTTTCTACAATATTGCCTGAAAACATTTTTCAAGAACCAGCATAAACAGAAATCATGAGACTGTTTGCAATTCTGTATCAGATGCTTTGGACAACTAATGCAGCCTCTGTGTAGCTAGATACCAAAATATCAGTCAGTGAAATCACCAGTGCATCATTCTGCATTAGAGATTGTCTGTGCATTCACTGGTTCACTGGTAATTAGAGTGGGCTTTCAGGCCTACTGCTGCAATGATGATTTACCAGATAGATCAAAGAACATCAGAGCATATGTTTAGCTTCCCAGCTGTTTTAGGTGGATGTTTAATCCTTTGACTGCCACTGAAACTTGTCCTTCTAAAGCCATCTGCGAACATTACTGTATCAGCTGAAGTATTTCTGCGGGCTGGAGTTGCCTTATCCTTCATTAGACCAGTTGTCTTCAGCTGACCTCTTTACAATAGAATATTTCTCACTGGTACTGAGTCATCCTGAGCTCTGTACCTCATCCTTTCGGGTGAAAGTCTGGTCCCACTATACCGTTCTGTATCCCTCTTTCTCACTTTGTCTTGGTGCGTAGGCCAGAATCCCACTATATGATAGCCTGGGTGTTCGAGCAGACCTAACATTAAGTAAATAATTGCAGAGGTTATTTCCTGTGGCTCAGTTAATCAATCATTATTTTTTTCCAGCAGGGAGCTTTCTGAAAGATGTGGACAGCTGGTTTTTGACTTAGGCTGCTAGCTATAAAACATTCCTAGCAAAAGGAAGACACTTGTGGTGATAAATCAAGTTTAGGAGAGCTGGCATGTGTGATTTGGTGTGTTTGTACGCTACTGACATGAAGGGACACCTTTTCAAATACCGTTGCTTGAACTGGCTACAACTGTTTCTGTGCAAGAACAAAGCCTGAGTTTTGCATTGAAGCAGAGCTTTGCACTTGTGTGTGCATGAACACTTGCTGACTGCTGTGTCTTGAGGAGGTGCATCTGAGATGTTGCTACCCCAGAAATGTGGCACTGAAGGATATCCATCATATGTGGCATGTGAGTGTTGCTGTTATGCTGTAAATTTTAGCAGTCACTCAGTCAGTTTAGAAGAGGAGTGGAGTTAGAAATAAAGTTATTAGTTAAAATTTACAAAGCTTGCCAAATGCAATCATGGAATTAATATGTTTGACTTAACTTCTGAATAATGAAAAATAGTCGAAGTAATAGAAATAGAGTGATGTTATGTGTTGGAGTTTCCAAGTATGTTTTTGCCTGTTGGCATAGTCCCTGCATAGTGCAAACATTCCTGGGCACACAACCTTTGCAGAACAATTCTGTGGAGCCCCAGGAGTCTGACTGATTCTCAGTACTTAAAAACTGCTGAAGAAAATTCCAAAACATACCCATGTAATTATCTATCCCATATACAGTGATTACATACTTCAAATGAGTGCATTTATTCAGGATGCCATGTAATGATTTGCGAGTAATAATGGCTTTGAAAGGAACTGAAAATCACAGGGAGAAGAAGTGCTAGAGTAGCTCCAAATGCCCAACAACATTAAGACCTCGTGCTGTCAGTTCACTGACTGGAACACTTTGGTCTGTATCTAATAACTCCAAAAAGCTATTATTCCGAGGGTGTTTTACAATTTTAACTTCTGATCATGCAGCTTGTGTCAAGCTCAAAGTGAAAGATCAGCAGGTTTTGAACAGCGATAGAAACTTCCCACATTTCTGATTTGAAACAATACTACAGCAGTAGAAATAAAGACGTAGTCATTACACAGCAATATATATATAGAAAACATTTCTTTTGAATTCAGGATTCACTTCCCTGTGTACTGTCCAAGACAGATTTAACGTTTTGAAGACCGTGCCATAAATCTATCCCTGGTATTTTCCACAACTGTTTCAAGTCATGAGAAAACAGGCTCTGGAACCTTTGCTCACCCATGTATGCACATAAATCTCTTCTGGCTTTCCTCACTGTCAAGCAATTATAACTTGTAATTGCTTCCGAAGACACCTGGCTGTACTGATGAGGAGCTATAATAATGAATTGTTCCAATAATCGTGATGACACTTAGAGCCATGTAAAGGTAGAGTCAGTAAAGAGCAACAAACAAGCAATGCTTCACCATCACATAATGCAGCACGTGCCACCTCTGAGAATGTGACGACGTGTGCCCAGCACACCCTGCCTTGTGCAAGAGGAGGAGGACTGTAGGATGATGATGGCTTGGAACAGCACAAGAATAATCTTCTGGGTTTGTACTCCACCACTTTGTACTCCTTGACTTTCAGAAGCGACCATTTCATAAAAGTCGTATTTGCTTTCCTTTGATTTACAATTATTGAAATTTTAATAAGGATTGTGCAGCAACTCCAGACATCACATATTGTCAGTGAGAAATTATAACTTTATTGCAGCACACACTGACAGCCAACTCATAAAAATGAATGACATTCTATATCATAACATCTCGTAGGCTGTTCAGAATGTTAATAGCTCACTTCATCTTTCTTTAGTATAATGGGGCAGACAGTGTACCAATATTCAACGTGAAAATGAAGATTAAGAAAATTTGAATTGAAGCAAGAAAGTAGCATTTAGCAGAGGTTCAGGCAACATTCAGATAAAAAGTTTCAATTAAAGTACTCTTAGGGAACCTTTTATCCCTGGAGCAAGGCTTTGTTACCAAATACCAACACTTACTACAAAAAATAAAATTTTAAAATGGCTTTTGAAATGCTGCTTCTGAAAGGATCTATAGTCTTTCTCTTATCCCATACAGTACTCTATTTTTCTGTAGGCTCAATTGTGTAAGGTTGGATTGTTTTAGAATAATCTGTTTTTCCATAGTAGATCAAGCTAAAAATGGAAGCAATATTTAGGAGAGAGATTTTTACTGCTTTTATTAGCAGTTCCAAATGTACCTACTCCAACATGGGCAAAACTCTCCAATTACTTACCCGAATCCGCCAGTATTGTTAATCAAAAACTCTGTAGTCGCTGGTTAAGAGAGCCCTGGTTGAGACACCTGCAGACTCACAACTATGAACTTATTTCTCCATAGTATGAACCTGAATCAGCCAACTACTTATGAATAAAATTATCCAGTAAAACAAGGCACCTCAGGTTGCTGCTACTGGCTTTAATTTTGGTGATGATCAAAGAAAAACTCTCACTTTAGCTTTTAAGGGCTCCTTCTTTATCTCTAAATATATCAAAATTAAAGAAATTAAAAGTTTTGGAAAATTCTTTTATCAAAATATCTACCTTTTTTTTTCAAAATACGTGCACTTTTGAAACAGTTTTGTGGATCTGCATTATCCTAGTGCAGCACCTGAGGCAGATGTAGCTCCCTGGATGTGGAAATATAACTGTATCTGTTGGAAGGGGATTCTTCCCATGGTGTGGAGAGAGCACAGTAGAGGGCTATTCCGTCTAGGAACAAGATGGCAGATTTGGTCCTTAATCTCTCAGGAGGGAATTTTCTGTGGAGTGTGAAAAATGTCAGATCTGTACAACGTTTCATCCATCTCGGAAATATTTGTGGTTATCAGCTCACTTTGGGGTCCACCATCACTGGCAGTGCAGGTTGTTGGTGCTCAAGGGCACGAGTCCCAGCCAGGCTGGGACTGCCACAGAGAGCCCTCTGCTGTTGGAAGTGGCCATGGGTCCAGGAGAAACTGTATTTTAATAAAATCCCAATGATAAAGAGGATAACTTAATCTTCAGGATTGGTTTTTACCATTATTCAACCTAAAAAAGTGATTTCTTCAGAGCATTCCCCTAACGTCTGACACCTGCAATGTCGTCAGCTGAAGTACAAGAAATAACAGTAACATCCTGGAAGCACTACTAAAGACACATCCAATTTTCAGCCAATTTAATTGAATTTTCTATCCCCGTTCCAAGTACAAAGAAATTAGCACTGTGTGTTCCAGCTGAAAGAGACACTCCTCGTGATGTATGCTCTCCGTGGAGATCTGTCTGCTCAGATTTAACGCTCCTCCTCTGTTTGTCTGAACTGCTTTGGCTACTGCTTTTTTCACCCTTTTGATTTTAAACTGTTATTCCTCTGGCGTACTTTTCAGCTCGTGCCCTTTGGGTTTTCCATCACAACCAACAATTCGTTCTGATTTGTTACTGAATGACCTAAGTTGATTCCTGATTTGATTCTTCACTCATTAATACTTTTTATTACAGGTGATTTTGAAATTCATTCTGATACTTTGAAACATCCATTCTTACGAAGGTTTAGTGATTTGTTGAATCTCCTCAGTTTATCACATTATGTTAATTTTCCTTCTTGCAGGATGGGCCAGACATTAGAATTGAGTATGTTACTAAATCTTCATCACAGTAATACACTATTCTTTTTTCCTTCGTATTTGTTTCCTCATTGTGAAACTGAAGATTTCTCTCCCTTTCCTTGCTTGACCTCTGGTATTTACCAGCTGCCCAGGGCTCAGCAGTACGTTTAAATCAATGACCCTGCATGAAGGCAGCTCTCAGAGCCAGCCGAAGCCCCCTCTCAGGCCCTTCTTTCTCCCCTCTGGTTGTCTCCTCCGTGTCTCCTCCTTCCCTCAGCAGTATGGGATTCCTGCTCAAATTTCCTTTCCCTTAATTCATTTGGTTCGATATCCTGTCAAGCACACAGTGGTTATATTGATATTTATTGGGGTTTTTTTCCCTCCTCCCACAAAATTAAGATTTACTTCTTTGTATTTCTGTAAATAAAAAAGGTTAGACTACTTTGCTGTCTTTTGGTGATGAGCCTTGTTTTCAGTGCACTGTATCCATTCCTAAGGCTATCAACCTCTGCTGAATATTTCTTTGCACTCAAGGTCAGCTCCCAGCTTGCTGGAACATACCTGCAATTACTTTTGGAATTAAGAAAGCTTGGCTAGCCTGGTTAAACACAGTGATTCTTAATCCAGTCTACACCATTCCTTTTTTTTCACTGGCAGTTGAGAAGGTGGTGGTGGAATAGCTTTTGCAGCAACTTCATATATTTGATTTTATCAGTAAGTCTTAGTTCCCACACCTGATTGCTCATTGGAAAAGTAATTCTCTAAATCGAGTGAGTTTAATTTATCCCTATGTCATAAGTAAGTTCAGCTTGGCACTGGGGGTCTGGTGCAGATAATGCTACTTTAAAGGTTATCTGTCTTCCTGCAGGGTTTCGGAAGCTCAGCTGCTGTGGAAAGTAACCAGAACGCAGCCGTTGTCTGGCAATGTCATGGGCACCAACAAACCCAGCGAAGGAAGTACAGAGGCAGCTGTGCGTGAGCCGGTGACAGGTAGGGATTGTCTCCCAGGCTGAGGGAATCATGTCTCACACCTGCACTATGGGGATACCATTCACTTCAGCTGGTGGCAGGCAGGGACTGCCTCCTGGCTTGATGGAATCAGCTCTCACTCTTGCAGCACAAGTATACTGTAAAGCAGGAATTGTCCGGGCAAAACTTACGCACGTGGGAGGGCTTCGAGTGCCTGGTTACTTCATTTGATTGCCTTGAATTCAGGAGAGTTCAACTGTGTGAATCTGGTGCAAGCTGGGTAAAATCATATGGATTGTCTCATTTTGCACCAAGTCACAGGGCAGCTGGTAGTGGGCAGCCAGCCAATCACTGCCTGATATCTCTGTTTTCCCATTTACCAAACTTCTTTTTTCATGATTCAGGTATCTGTGGTCTTTTCCTCCTCACTTGGGATTTGGACTGGTTTATCAAATTTTGATTTTCTGTCTTCTGTTAATATTTAGCTCATGCCATTTCGCTGAGAAATTATTATTGCAACTGCTGAATGCCATTTGTGGTCAAAACACAAAAGTAACATTATTCATGTACATCATCTGTGGTGTCACTGGCATGCAGAAAATACATAAATACACTTTCCAGGCTTCACAGTCTTGAAAAGTAATTGATGTTTTGTATAACTATCTGATAGATACTTACAGATAGATGGTTTCATAGTCTTTTACACCCTCTAATTTCTGTAGTCTGTTCGTGATCACTTGGATTTAGTGCATTCTGAAGCCCTGCTTCCTGGGAAGTGGCTGGACATTGCCTGCTGATGGGAGGTAGAGAATATATCTTTTGTTTTCATTTGCTTCCACACATGACCTTTGCTTTTGCTTTATTAAACTGCCTTTATCTTGACTCACAGGGGGTTTTTTTCCGTATTATTTTCTCCCCCCGGTCCTGCTGAGGAGGGGAGTGATAGAGTGCCTCGGTGGGTACCTGGCATCCAGCCAAGGTCAGCCCACCAAACAAGGATATGCTTCTGACTCTTATTTTGGACACGCAGTATTGCGCTGTGATCCTCAAAAGCATTGACTAAAACTTCAATTGTGTACCTTACCACTGCCTTGTCTCTTTCCTCCCCTGTTCTGTGAGGTCAAAGCTCTCCTTGTTTCCATTAAAAAGAACATTTAAGTACAGAGGAAAGAGGATCTTCTATTGATTTTAAGGATACAGTTTTATTTAGAAAAAAATCCCAGAAACATTTGGCATCGGTGTATGCTGACCAAATGTCTGCTTTAATCCAGCACATCCACAAGCAAAATGGGAGGTGCAGGATAGTTGCATAAAATCAGCATTAAGTGTCCATACTGAATATGTTGTCTGGAAGAACTTCATGATAACTTTCTTGATTTTTAAACAGCTTGAACAGAACTGAGAGCAGCTCAATGAATGTCTTTGTCTGTCCATGTCTGTTTGCTCATGTGTAAACAGAAACAAGAATACATTCTTCCTCAATATGGTGTTACAGATCTCAGTTAGCATGCTTGCATTGTCTCAGCAATAAAACGTTTTGTTCTGCTGGTCTAAATCCAGTGTAAACGCTGCACATGGGCAACAGCAGAATTAGACTGTGGTATTATTAGAGACCTAATAGTCATAATTCAAATCATAGTTAATTTCAATTAGGGGGTTAAATTTACAAAATAAAAACATGGAGCCGATGTTGTCCATAATCTGAGAAGGGACAGTGGGAGAAATGTGAGATTAAACGGTTTCTAAATTATTATCAACTAACAAAGGCAAACCCTATCATACTGACAAAGCATTAAGTAGCCTGGAACTATTAAATTACGGTCTTCAAAATGTTTGATAGGTAGAAAAAAAAAGGCTTTTCTGGGTTATTACAAAGGAACGCATGTTACTGTTTTTAAGATAGACCCAGTGAGAAAATGTACTGATCTTAAGTCTGCAGACATGAGTGTTGTTACAACTCTAGTGTTGTAAAATATGTACTTTTGATTCACGACACATATTCAGTGTTTCTTCCATATAGTTCTGGAGCTAATTTGATTTAAAACACCATTATCTGAATGGAACATGTCCTAAAAAGCAGAACACAATGGATGTTAAATATTGACTTTTCAATTGGAAGGATATATTCATGATACAGCTGGAGTTAGCCTATCTTAAATGTTCATAAAAAAACGGAATCAAAAAGCTATAGAATCAGTCTTGAAAAGCACCCTTTTTTATATCAGTAATGATCTTCTGACTCTGCTTTTTATTACTTCTGCTGCTGTCAACTATCTGATGTTAGAAGCTCTCTTCCCTTTATGGCTCAAATAATGTTATAGACTCATTTAAAATTGTTGTGCACAATAAACTGTTCTGATAAGTACTGTTACAGGTTTCCTGTAGGTGGCCTCACATTTTTAATTTTCTGATAACCAAAAAATGGCCTTGATATATTTTTCCTCTCTATTTAAAACTTTCTAGGTTATATGGAACTTGCATTACTCATAATCAAATCCCTTTTCTTCTTTTTTAAATTCAATTTTCACAGAGGAAACTTTGAAAACTTTTTAGTCTAGTTATTTATATTTATGGAATTCACTTGGCTTAGCAGGTAGAGTAGCAAAGGAGAGTGTAATCCAGTGTTACAACTCCTCACATCCCAAGCCCTCTGCAGTCCAAAGTAGGACAGAGCACTCAGCTCTAATTTCCCAGGCCCTGCCTCCGCTGCCCTCTGCCATTCCCAGGACACATCTGTTTGCAGATGGGGAATCCAACTATCCTGGCTTTGTCTTTAGTGGATTTTCTGGCTGTCTCTGTGTTGCAGTGCATGTGGGACTCAACCAAGACCAAGTGTTCTGTCCATTCTGTATATTTCGTGCACTGTCAAACCTACACAGGTTTTAGTTTTGCTCCAGTTCAGGTTATTCTTCGGCTGTGGTGATACAGTTCACATTTAGTTCTGATTGGAGAAGAAACTGAGACCGGGAGTTTTATTTGATTCCCAGACTCACTTCTGCTCTAACCACCAGCTCTTGTGTCCATCCTTCTTTCTCTGGACTAATAAATATTTATTAAGTAAAACATTGGCAACCGTCCCACGTGGCTGAGTAGGGTACTTACCTGGAATATTATCCCTGTTCTCCATAATCCAAAGCAGAGGCAAGGTCTGGGTCTCCTCTGAGTGCCTCAGCCACAGCTATTTACTGCCTGGGGCTTCCCTGCTGCTTCTTCCGGGGCACACATTCCACACCAAACTTCAGAAATTGTTCTAGTGAAAATATAACCTAGCAAATACCCTTGACCAGGTTTAACCTTTGGCCACAACAGTGACTGAATATTCAGGAACCCCTCTACCACTGCAAGCTGCCGAAGACGGGCATGCCTCGCATGATGAGAGTAATTGCTACCCTTGATAAATCCCTGCAGAAGTGCTTTTCCTACAGTCATTATGTCTATCCTACCTTCAGTGGCCCTGGGGCTGTGACCTGCTGTTCAGAGTCTTTTCTGGAAGACATGAGAGATGAAAAAATCGAGGTTTGATTAAAAGATGCAGAGCTGAGTCACTTCAGTGGACTGATAACACACATCCCTAACAGTCACTTCCCTTGGCATCATATCAGCTTTAGTCAAGTCAGAGTGGGGAGAGGTGGAAGAATCCTTTGGCAGGGTGAGTTTTTTAGTTACGTGAACCAGCAGCTAGATTTCTGATATCTTAGATATCAGTTTTCAGCTTAGTGGAGCTGAAAGTTTTTATTTTTACAGCTTTCCACTCTACTTAGCTTCTTGCCAAGTCATAAAATCTAAGGTACTGCAATATTTAGTCTATTCATGTCCATATAGAGAGCTCATATTTGCAATATCCAGCATAAAGGTGGCTTTGCATGACTCCTGTTTAAGCAGATGCTTGAGGATCCCTGCAATAAGGGAGTTCAAGAAGAATCATCCATGCTGTAAGTGCTTCAGAAGGTGTAATGCATTTCTTTCCTACATCCAGGCATCTCTCAGTGCTGATCATTCCTGTCAGTACGGCCTGTTGGAGCCACAGGTATTGGATATAATGGAGAACATCCATCAGGTATCTCTCAGTTCTCATCTAGCACTACACTTGATCAAGATTAAAACTGGGTCAAAAAAGGGGAAATTGTGATGCAGCATTTTACCACTGCAAAAGTTTATTGGATTTAAGTTTATTGGAGCATTTCAGAGTAATCTATTTGCTTTACCAATAATTGAAATCATAATAGAAAAATTTAGCTTTAAAAACAAAATTAATTTCATTTAGATGATCTGTTTCTACAAAATAATTTGACATTTCTCTAAAACATTCTTGTACATTTTTTTAAATTCATGGGAATTAAAAAATTTTTGTCTTTTTCAGATTCAGAAAGAAAGGAAATGTCATAATAGTGACATATCTTGTTTAGGAACTGTAGAATTGAAATTCTGTGGTGAAGAACTTTGTTAATATATTTTGGATGACAGTGAAAATTGTGGCAGAGATATCACAAAAAGATTGAAGCTGTTGAGCAGAGTTTGTGATTTGTGTGAGAGGGCTTGGGGACCTGCTCACTGTCTATAGAGGTTTAATGGCTCTAAGGATGGATACAAGGTTGGACACAGGAATCACAGGACAGAGCCAGAGGCAAAAGCAGGAACCAGGAGTCATAGTCTGAACAGGCAGGAGTAGCAACACCTTTGATGTGTGAAAGAAAGGGACAAGTTCCTTATGCAACAGAAATGGAAATACATTTAAATAATACTATAGAAAATAGAAATTGTTAAAAAAAAAAGTCCTGTAAGGTCACGAGCACAAAAAAACCCCGCTCTCATTTTAAACCCCACATATTTGTGTATAGCGAATCTGCTAAAAGTTTGGCTTTCCTTTACATAAAAAAGCAAGCAACAACAAAATGAATGGTTCAAAATAACTGCATCTTTATAGGTACTTGCAAAAGAGTAAAGAATAACCTTAAGACTATTCATTTTGATGATTTTTGCCTCTTTGGTAGACTCAGGTGGTTTAAACAAGTTCAGGAAAAGGCAGCCATTATTATAAACTCCTTGTTGTGTTTTTATGGTATTTCTCCCCAAGTGCTTGTGTACTCTTGCTAAATAAACTGTGCTTTCAGAATGTTACTGATCCCTTCTCCACACTGCTCCACAAAGCTCCAGACAGAAGGATTACAGTACATTTCATTTAAAATTTAAATGTGACTTTGGCATCCAGGTTATATCTGCATTACCTGGGATACTCACAGTGGTTTTATTTAACTGTTTTTCTGGCTAATATAGACACTTGCAGCAACATAGCCAGGAGACCATGGGGTTAACGTAATTTGGGGAGAAAAAATATGAACAGCTTGAAAGGGGAGACAGAACCCCATCCCAGGAGAGACTGTGGGACAAGGACTGATTCTTCAGGGACAGTGGGGAGAGGGTGAGAGTTGTGCAGTGGCTGTGGGAATTACCTTTTAAAAAAAAATTGCTGTATTTCAGTTTCTATAAAGCAGACAACTTTTTTCAAAGTAGTTGCTGAAACTTTAATCTTGATTTGATTGTGGCTGGGTTTCTTGTATTTGTGAATATTCCAACATCCAGCCTTTGATGTTACCTTTGAGCAGAGCCTTATCAGGTCCTGAAAATAGCTTCATAGATGAAAATTTTTTTCTATTGTTTTAGCCTGGTTTGAAAAGAACCTAATTGACCTGCTATAATAAAAGATTTGACTTTAAAGTTTGATCCCAGCTTACAAGGGTTTGCATCTCTTGGTTCTGCCTTTTGAACACTTAAACAAGAGACATTTTTCAGCTTCTAAAAGGCTTTTAGCTCATCCACATGCATGGACAGTACCTAACGGACCCTACCCATTTATTCATTGGTCTCCACAGCTGTGAAATGTGATTCTTTTACATTTTACAACTTCAAAATGCTTTCTATTTTTAGGTCAAAATGAAAAATCCATTCGTCTTATTTAGCTTTTTAAATATTTATTTTATAGTATTTTACATTCTTTCTGTTTTTGCCCTGGGGCATTTCTTCAAAACTCATTTTAAAATGTGCATGTGATTGAATTGGTTTTTGAGACTGGCATCAGGGTCAGGTTTCACTTCCTCTGAAACTGCAGAAAAGTGATGGGGCCTTATTAGAGAAAGGGACTGTTGCATTTGCCTTGTAAGGAAGAAGAAAAGCTGTACTGAGAAGAATTATCATGATGGAACTTGAAAAAGAATGGGCTGAATTCTTTTTTGGATGTGCTGGCTCTGCCAGGTGAGAATCCGGCCCAAGAATGTTTCTGTAGTCTGTGACTTGAGGGAGGCATGAAAAGTCAAGCCAACAGCATTTTATTGTCCATAGATCTCACCGCCCCAATGGAGAAATATGATGATTTCTTATTGAGAAGCAGAAATAGATTCTGTATTTGCAATGTCTCTCCCATTTCCACTCCATAGGTCTGCATAATCGAACATGTCAGGTCAAAGGATGGAAAATTTTCTTTCCGGAGGAAGGCACTGATTGAAGTGCTGAAGGCTGATTCTGCGGGCTGTGCTCAGGTGCAGGGGTTCCTGCTCACTTACACAGACCTATTGATGAGAACTGGAGCTCTGCACTTTACAGATGCTGGGCTGGGGCTGAACAACCCGGCTCCGTGTTTATGCGGTCAAAATTCTCACATCACTTAATGGGAATTGTGTGAGAACAAGAATTCAGTAAAAGGGGAGAATGGCAGGATTTGGACCTGTACCAAATGCTTAGGAAAGGCTGTGCTTCCTGCCCTCTCAGTTAGAAGTTGGGTGTTGTGAAACAGTCAGTAATGCCAAGACAGTTGGCAAGTGAGCAAGACCAAAATAATAGAATCAAAGGAGAGAAGGACTTTTTGCAATTAAAATTGCATGTACTGGCATTTCTAGTATGTGGCAGAGATCCTGCACATTTTACTCCTGAGTAACAAAGAACAGAGCTGTGTATGTCACCATGGAAATGTAAATGGAGCTCCTCTGACAAACAGGGAAATGTACGCCATCCCTTTATGCTCAGATGAACCGTTCGTGGTGGGATGCAAAAGAAGAACGGGATGTCTGTTACAGAAAAGATATGAACATGCAATTGTAGTACCTTGTTCTCTTTTCTCTTAGATTTTCATTAGGAGCTTAAAACATGCAAGGAGGAAAAAAGAGGGGGATTTTTTTTCCCGAACTAATTATTTAATACAGTATTTATAGCAGGCAGTGAAAAATAATAGTGATCAAACGTGTGGCAAAGAGCACAGAGGTAAAGGTGTAGATTTGTACACTGTGCTGCTTCTGCCTGCAAGGTCTACCTGCTTACTTTTCCTTAAGAAAAAGGGGATGGGTATTTATGAATGAAAGGAAATTCCAGAAGGAGTGTTCCAAATTCCACAAGCTGTGTTACAATATTATAAAGCTAATTGGAGAGATTTTTTTGTTTCGCTTTTATGATCAACGGATGTTTGGGAATTTGTGTTCTAATTCTGACTGCACCATTCTGTTCTTGCTTGGGGCATGAGTATATGTAGAGTGCAAGTTAAAAAATGAACAACCACCTATACTGGGAGCTCAGAAATTCATAACTTTTCTAATATTCTGAAGATAGCGGCTTATATTTTTGCTGTGTTCCATTTGGAACAGAGAGCTCGGTAAATAATATCAAATATTTTCTGGGTTTTATGTTGCTGCTTTAACATATGTTTGTGCTTGATTCCACCAAATACTTCTGAGTTCAACTCCCACAGTGAGTCTGAGAACTGAGTGTCTGGCTCATATGTTTGGATATTTGAACTAGAAGTGTTTCAGGAGATCAGCAAAGGGAGATGCAGCTGCCAAACCAGTTGCTCTAGAGTCAAACCATAAAGGCAAAGAAAACAGAGAAGGACTTAAATTCAAACTCTCTATTTACCTTTTTACTCCTCTTGGAGTTATGTTTTACAACTGTCATAAGATGAAATAACTTTAAAATCTTCAGCAAGCCAATAAACTTTGCAGTATCCTGTTTTCTTCTCAGGAATAAGGATGAGGTTTCTGCAACTCAGAAAGGAAAAATTTTAATGGCATCTATTGTTCACTTAATTTCACTTATTTTCATTTCTTTCTAACAGAAACCACCCAGTTGCTTCTTTAACTCATACTCCTGATTTAAAATAAATCATTCAGAGTAGTAATGATGCTCCTCCTCTTCACCCAGCTCCTGTTTTGGATATGGAATCTTAAATAGTCTCAAGGAAATTTGCCTTATAGGGTGCTCTTTGTAAGGTACAAAAGATATTTTTTGAGTAAGGCTAATAGAAAAAATTAATGGAAATCATGAGCAATCTGAAGATTTTCTAATAACAGAAAAGGTCAGTAAATTAGTAATTGGCTCTGAAATGTAATCATAATACTGCCTAGTGTCTAAATTGGCTTATTAAAATATGCTCAGGAGTGACCATTAAAATATTCTTTATGCATTATGAATTAAGTAGCTTCTTTTTTTTTTTTTAATTTGGAAGAAATTCACATTTAGGAAAATTAGGGAAAATGCAGTGCATTCAAAGATAATGATAATCACATTATTTCTGCAGACATTGGGGAGAACAAAAGTAAGCTAAGGTGGTGCTCTTTGTTTCCTTGGTACTAAAACGGAACTGATTTTGAAATGGAAGTGATGCCAGGTAGCAACACTTCACAGTCACTTGGGACAGAAAATACCCAGCTGACCACGCAGGATCACTGTAGGGAGAAAGATTATTGGGTAGTCAGAGTGAAAACAGCGCTAGAGAAAGGACCACAGTAGATTGTGTCTTCTTTCTCACAAGGTATCTATTTTTCCCCCCCAAGTTAGTGTTTCTTTAAGAGCTGGTATTCCATATCTAAGCTAATAATCCTTCAGGGTAACTTTAAGGTAGTTGTTTCCCAAATACCTTCTGAAGGATCTGGTACCACCTTCTCCTTTCTGACCACCATGTCTCATAGCCTGGATCTCGTCCTGATTCCTGCTAAATAACAGGATTTTAATGACTGCAGCTTTCCTTTCCCCCACATCTGTGTATGTTGATAAATATTGTACTCCTTGCTTTTGTGCTTTGGGCTCGTTTTAAGGGAGAAGTTACCTGAGACTGGTTTGTCACATCTTCATGCAACGTTTAAAGGAAATACAGTGCTCTCTTCTTGCATTGCCTTCAGTGACTGGTTTGCCAATCAGTGCAGAGTTCTGCACTGAGCCTGGTGTTCTGGGAAGTGTCTCATTGCACAGCTTTTTCTGACCTGCTCCATATTCTCTTTGCAGGGATGTGGATGCTCAGGGGTGCTTACAGCAGGAGAAGGAAGAACAAGTAAGTAAATTTGAGGAGATACATTTGCAGGCCTTTATACAGAGCAGTTACAATCAGCTGTTTTAAAGTACACCCCAGTTATGCTGGCATCCCAGGGGAGCTGCTTTGCCTTGCATTGTGCACCCCAAAATAAAGAAAGCTCTTTATCTCAAGCTTTTTTTTTTAATGACATCTACAGTTGAGCACAAAGCACGCTGCAAAATTAACAGCATTCTGCAGTAACTGTTCTCAACCCGAGAGGCTCAAACAACCCTGGATGCACATAAGACCCTAAAGTCTCCATGCTGTTTGAATTGTCCCAGGAGCCTGATTTGGGCTCCTCAGTTCATAAACCCCCACCTTAACCCAAAACTGAATGAATAAATGAAACTGGTAGTTTTGACATTGCTTTTCCTTTATCTGTGGCTACAAGACATGTTTGTTCTGTATTACAGTTGAATTTTGCAGCCATCTGCCCCACCTTGTGCTGAATTTAACAGCGGGAAGATGAAGAGAGTTGGTGTGCATTTAGGAATAGGGGAACAGCCTTGGTAAGAAGCTTGAGAAGAGGGATGTGTGAGCAACAAGTGTGCCTCCTGCTTCTAGGATTTGTTACTGCAAGGACATAAAACTCACAGCATTAGGTTTATGGTATTTTGATGCTATAGTGAGTGACTTGGGAATAAGGAGATTAAAAGACAACAGGCAGAAGGAGACTTGTACATTTTAACTCTTCCCAAAATGGTAATGAAGAGCTGGATACAGAAAAATGAGGTTTAAATTCTTCATTGTGCTGTTTATTAGATAATGCCATTCATTATATTTAATAATAGATCTCCTTCTGTTGTATAGATTTTTACTTAAGGATTTGGTAACTCTGTAAATCCACCTTAGTGTACAATTTTTCACTGTCTGCAGACAGAGGCTGGGGTCCAGGCCACAGGTACCACAGGAGCTGGCCAGGGACTCGTGGATCCTGGCCATCCCTTCCAGCAGGGACACGGCAGGAGCAGGTAGGGGACAGTCATGTGTTTAGTTCATTGCTAACAGGACACAGTACAAGTTCATAACGCCTCTTGCTGTGATTCAAAGGAAAGTTTTTGCACAGTTCCTCTTGTTTTCAGCTCCTTGGGTTGTTTGTTTGGTTTTTTTTGCCACAGTTTTCTGCTTTGCCTCACCACTGAGGTCAGATTTGGATGTCTGCTTTTAATTTATTTTTACTGACTCTCACAGGTGCTTTCACTCTTTGCAAAGGACTGGTCGTGCAGGTCTCCAAAGAGATGAATTAAACCTGGGGCCTCTAGTGCACACAGAGGCACCTGAGAACCACCAGTTTTAGAGGGGATGTGACCCTTGGTTATATGAACTCCCTTCTACCAGGGGTCTAACATGAGCTTCTGGCTGTCCAACAGCCTTTGAGGAGAGACAGGAAAATGAGCCCATAGGAGCCCAGAATTGCTGTGGGTGCATAAATGCCCTAATTTGAGGTACAATACGATATCATAATCATCAAAATAGAGTAAAAATGTGGGTTTTGGTAGCCTAGAACAAAGAGATGGTGAATGGTGTTTCTCATGTTCCGGGGGGGATTACTCACACAGAAATAATATGCCAAAGATAGGACTCAGATTGAAAGGATTTTAAGCATAACAGAGAAGCCATCCCCAGCTCTCTGTGAATAAACTGGTAGTTTCAACATACTTCCTGGGATACTGTTGTCATATCAAAAAAATTAATGGAATTTATACTAGTTGCATTTCAGCTGTCAGATTCGTCAGGGAAATAGTGATTTGCAAACTGAAGCAGTGCTTGGTCCAGACTGGAGAGTGCTCCTGACCCAGCGTGGGCTCGGAGCACAGGTCCCTAAGGGACATCTCCCACTGCAAACTTTGACTGCAAATTTGGTGTCTGTGTACAGAAAAATGGAGATTTCAGGGCTGTCAGTCAGGCACCATTCACAAGGAAAGACTTCATTTCAGAAAGGGAGAAAGGAACCTGCCCAGAACAGTCTGGTTTGGACAGACAAAGGGAGGAGCCAGTTTTGTACGTTGTCTGCTAGGCAAGGATACACTGAATGAATCCACGGCTTGGCTTTCTGTTAGTTGTGACGGAGGTGGCATCATCACACGAGCCTTAGCACGTTTGGCACAGGTTCTTTTTTTCAGATATGAATCCCAGTGGTATTGTATTCAAAAGAAATAGCAAGACAGCCTGTATTTCAAAACACCATTTTCAGCTAAAATCTCACTCTAGGCAGAGTAAATGAAAGGATACAGTAATGAAGAGGAAATTACAGAGATGGCAGAACTCAAGCTATCTCACAAACCTTCTCTAAAAAGACTCAAAATAAGAAAGCTGTCTGTATCAGTTTTGATAACATGGCCCTCAAGGACATCTAAAGTCTCATGAAATATATGAGGGTCCAGAAGAGAAATGCTCAAGAGAAAAACTACAGTTCTCTAGGAAGCACAAAAGAAAAATTCTACCATAATATTTTTTAATTTTCTACAGAAAACAGTTTTAGCTGTCTTGGTAAAATGGACAGCCAGTCTTGTAGGAGACCTGCTTTGTATAGAACTGTTGCTATTATTATTAATATTGGTAATAATATTATTACTATGGATAATAAGAAGTACCAGAAAATCAGGTATAGATCTGAATTAACAGTGATGAAGCCAGACATAAAAGTTATACTACTAAGAATAACCTTTTACCTAGCATTTTCTAGAACATCAGAGAAAGCTCATGAATCAAGTAAAGATTTTAAATTTCAAAACATCATGTCGCTTCAAAAATAGAGCACAGGCAATTCTCTCTTTGATGTGTTCTCTGAATGGGAGTTCCCTACACATGTAGACTGCCCATCAGCAGGGTAAGATGCAGCACACAGCTCATTTCCCAGCCTGCTCCTACCCAGTATCAGAAACATCATGTTCAGCACTGGTGTAGACAGGTCTGTGAATGACAGTTCAGGAAGCTCAAAGATTCTCAGTGAAGCAGACAGCTGGAGAGCTTGTCACAGAAAAATTACATTAAAAGATTCCAATTCACTAAGTCTTTTTTCCCATATGCTTAAACACCTGGAATACAGAAGAGCTTTCTATATGTATGTGTGTAGCCAGACAAAATGTGGTACTGACTTCTACCTACAAGAAATTGGTGCATCATTTGTTGTATTCAAATGCCCAAGGGACACACTTCAGTCAGGAGCTGACAGGTACCAAGGATCTACAAAGATTTATAAAGAAGAGCTTGAAAATGCTTGAAAATTATTTAACAAAGAAGGAATAATATATAATAAACTGATTCTGTTCTGATTTACATCTGTATACATCTGAGGTAATTTATGGCAATCAGAGCAGAATTCTAGATTTGCATTTTGAGTAAGTTTGATTAATGCAGCAGATACTGATCTTGCTATAAAGTTCTAAACCTTCCTTTTACATCTTATTAAAAAACAAAAAATCCTATATGTTATTCACAAACAGATGCTAATGTTGTCACCTTTCACAGGTTTTTAAACTAATTTTCCAGTATAAAGTACTGATTCACAGAGAATCACTATTAAAATTGAAAATAAAGCACAGCATTCTTTTATGGTGCCAGCGCTGCCTAGCAGTGCTCTTTACAAAAAAGTATTCCTGTCTGATAAAAGATTCCACAACTAAATTCATTCATAAAATTAAGATTAAACAATTTTCTTGTATCTCTTCTACTTTCTGGAGGGGTCATGACTGCACTAATGAAGGTTAAGTAGACTGAGGAATGATTGGTAGAATATCTGTGGGAGACCTCAGATACATGTAGCTTATAGAAAAAGCATTCTAGCACCTACCACATCATCTGTCATATCAGGTGAAAAAAATCTTTCTTCTATTCCCCAGGCATTTCAAAGATAATTACTCTAAATGCAATGGGTGAAGAATCCTATTAGTTACGAGTCAAGTGTTCAAACTAATTTTTTCCCCTCCTTCTGTTTTATAATATTTGGCTCATTTTTCACCATCACTTTTAAAATGTACAACTGTGTTGAGTCCTATATTGAAACTCTAATTGAAACTGAAGCCACAGCACATGTAAGACATGCAGTGCCCCGGGTCAGTTTGCTGTGCACAAGCAGGACAGCAGGCAAGGAGCCTTCTTCTGCCAGGGGCCGGATCCAGGCCCAATCTGCTTCCTCCGGTGTAAAGTTCAGTGCTACGATCCCTGAGCAGACAATGCAAAGTGAAAAGCTTTGATATGTCCTTATGTCTGTTCAGAGACGTGTCCAAACTTGAACTGAGGAAGGACATGTTGTGTATTGTGAAAGTATTTCAGCAGATATGGACTCATCCTGTGAGAATTTGAGACTGGGCATGTTGACTGTGTGCAGAGTACAGTTAGCTTAGTAGTGAAATGTCTGCATCTGAAGGAAAAGAATAACTCATGATTGCTATCTCTTTGCAAAGACTGGAGTTAAAGGGTAATACCAAAGCTATAAAGTTTGCTATTTTTGCTGTGGCTGTGAACCTACAAAACTTGCTTTGTCTTAATGGAAAATCCCGTGACAGACTAACAAAAGACTTGGCTGTGGCTGGAGGAGATTGACTTTTCGCAGAAAAAATGTCTATCAGGGAACCAAACTAAAACATGAGGTTTTTTCATGAAGAAGGGATCCTTGTCTGTGTTGCCATGAAGCTGGTGAGGTGTGAGTGCACAGGGTGGGCACAAGTAATGCTTGTCAGTCCCGGGAGCCTGGGATTATACACTGTATTTCCACTGCTGATGTATATGGTGATTTGTTTTTAAATGGTTTTTCTGACCAGTTTACACATCTCCCAAATGGGAGAATGCCACAAAGTGCTTGAATTCAGGTGAACAGAGTGCACAGTTGTATGCAGGGTTCGACAGTTTCTCAGCAATTTTGACATTTCTTGCCAGAAGAGACAGCTGGGTAGGAGTGAGGTGTGCAAGCTCAGGAAGGAGGCATGTCCAGCTCACTGCATATCCTTAACAGTCTCCTTATGGGATCTCTGCAGTGTGTGTTCAGACTCCACCCTGAGTGTGTATCTTCAAGCTCTTAGTTCTGTTACATCTGAGATTTTCATTAGGTTAAAGAAAACCCAATGTTTCTCTTGCCCAGAGCAATTGTGGGCCCAAACTTTTGTAACAGACTGATTGATGACGATTCTTTTCTCTGCTGGTAGGAAAGTCACGGACACGAAATCGCTATCGACCATTAGGTCAGTTTGTGAAGGAAGACACAAAAACAGTCAAAAAGGGCAGTCTTAAAATCTTAAAATCTTAAAAACTTAAAATCACTGATGCCAAATCAAAATCCTTCAAGCTCAGATGTTAGGCAAAATAGTCACATTGGAAGGCAACATGCCATAGCAGTCATACCAGCTAACAAAGAAATCAAGAGGAATTTTATTAAAAATAGGAAATGTGTTTGTAGCAAAAAACAGAAATGTAGTAAAATATGAAAAAGTGAAAGTCATACAGCAGTACAACAAGAGTGAGAGTTTTAAACTCCAGTGCAGTCTTGGTGTTAACATATGGCTGGAGAGCTGGAGCTACTCAAATGTAAAATCAGACACCCTAGACACTAAATGTCTAGAAGAGATTCTGATTCTGGATAAATATACTTTTAACCAACATGAAAAGATGAGAAATCAAAATCACCAGCCAGCAGCTTATCTCCATCAGCGTGAAGAGCACACTTGGTAGACGCAGAGCATGTACTCCAGGTGCCAGGACACAAACACTCACCCAGAGCTGTCAAACGCAACCTGACCGGTGCCGCGAAAAGAGGCCGCGCAAGAAAAGCCCTTGGAAAACCCATTAGCAAGCAGGAGGCATTAGCAAGGCAGTCACAGCTCTGTAGGGCACTTGGACACAGCAGCAAACAGCAGGAGAAGAAAAGACTGTTTCCTGACCCATTCACTTACGCTGGCAAGGAGTTATGAAGGCAAAGAGTACAACCAGTAGAAGTGACCACATCCTTAGGTCAAAATAGCCAATTTCTGGGTTAACCCAAGGGAGCAGAATCTTCTACTAAAACTTTGAAGTCTCTGGCACTTGCAGTTAATCAATTCTACCTAATAACATCTGCATCATTTGTATTGCTATTTTCGACAGAGAACAGAATTTGTCAGAAACCTTGAATGCTTTAGTTGTATACAGGAGACTAGCAGGGAAGGGCCAGGGGTTCAGTGTGTCCCAGTTTACTTACTGCGGGTATTTTGAAGTGCATTTCTCCTCATGGCTTTGAGACACCAGCAATCTATATGAAAAATACAAAATATTACCTTCCTCTTTCACTGTTTTGAAAGTTGGAGGGATAAGAGGAGCTGTTGGGGGAGCTGTGGCAAGAGGGTGGTGTGGAGGAAAGATTGTTGGCTTCAGCAGGATGGGCGTTACACACTTGATAACAGTTTGGACACCTGGTCCGAGGTTACAGAGGGAACACAGAGGCTGTAATCACAAAAGAGAGCACTTTCTTTGAATTTGAGTGCCCTTCATCTCTGCCATCCAACATATTTTCAGTTTCTTCATTAGATGTACAGAAAGGTATTAGTGAAAGGCTCAGTTGCTTTTAAAAGCTTTGCTAAGCAATTCTGCTTTGGAAAAAATTATTCTGTGAAGTAAATAAATAAATAAACCTGACAAACATGTTTTTTCCATAACTCTGCAGAACTGCACATCACCTGCTGGCACTTCTGAATTCAGTGTGCTGCATATCTAATTGGTTTTGCTCTCCTGTATTTTGCTTTCCTTTCAAAAGCTTTTTCTACTGCAATTGGTAAAACATCTTGTGGGCAATTCCTCTGCTTGCAGCCTTGCCTGTCATGTTGCTTTTCCTTCACAAATATTATAAGGAAATAGAGAATGACTGTCTGGGATGATATAGGTTCTTCTGTTGCTATTACATATGGAGAGATTTGTGTTGTAAACCAGCTACCACCTGTTTTCTTCTGAAAATGAAAAAGCAGTTTCTTCTTTCTTATAAAATGCATGAAACATCTAATTAATTTTGCTCATATACACTCATTTACATAATAAATCCTTATAGAAACACACACTGAAATCTTAATCAAAATTCTCAGCAACCCATTAAGACTTCGTGTGTGTTTAATAGTTGTATTTTCATGATTTGGAAAGGAAGGGGGTGTGTAGTGTCACACTGTGATACTAAAGCCAAGAAATCCTGCAAAGACAGCTCCTTCGTAGCACTGTGCGCGTCCTCTCAGGCCAACTCTTCTCAAATCTTACGACTTTAGTGTTGGTGCCATGGAGCTGTTCCTCTTGCAGATGGGTTGGGCACTACTGCTTCCAGCATTTATGCATGTATTTCTCCCAGAGAATTTGGAGTTTGACACAGGTTGGCCTGTGGAGACCAAGAGGGTGTGCTCCACCTCCAGCTCTGCAGAATCAGTGGGATCTGTCGTAGAAGGTTTAAAGGCTTGTTGATAGATTTTGAAATCTGGAGTTTTCACTCTTTTCACTCTCAATCTCAACAATGCACAAATTGTGTTTAAAAGATGTTGCTACCTTCTGCTCCATCAAAATGTTGCAAACTCTTTCTATACTGTCTCAGCAAAGTATTTGTCATATTAAGAGCTATAAGATATTTGTGCCTCAAACACCATTCTGCCTTGATCGAGAAGGTATCAACAATTTCGTTAACAATCAGTCACAAACACAGAAAGAAGTATGGGAGAAAAGCAGTGTGGCACTCAAGGCCGAGCACAGATAGATGGAGTTTAATCATCTCTGGAGCCTCTCTGGGGACTGTGAAGGATTTTAGAGAAGGCCATATGTGACTGTTAAATTGGCTTCAACAAATCAAAATTATCGGTAGCAAAATTTGATTTTTAAATCTATTTTTTAATCTAAAGAACTCAAATTTCAGATAAAAAAAGTGGAAAAGGAACTGTCATTTTTAGGACAGAAATCTGGGTTTTTTTCATAGACAGTAACTGCTCCCTACATTTTTTTCTGAAACTGTTATTCTCCGATTAAAAAGATTGTCAATAATGAAACATAATCTAACAATTATGCCAAATTCTCGTGTTCATTAAAATTCTGAGGTGGTGCAGTATTGTTCTGACCAGGTCTGAGCCTCGTACCTCTTCAAAAAAATGCTTTACAGAGAGAGATGGGTTTGGTTCATGTCAAGTGACTCATTTTCATCAATTCTTCCTCCTTCTTGGGGATAAAAGGGCCTGTGGTTTTTAGGTTTTTTAGCTCCAGTGGCTAATTCTCTGAGTTTACCCTCCTACTCTCTCTCCCTCTGTGAGTTTCCATGTCTCAGTATTGACTGCAGTGAATGAGGAGCGGCTGAGGGAGCTGGGGGGCTCAGCCCAGCAGGCTCAGAGGGGACCCTTTCACTCTCTGCAACCACCTGAGAGATGGGGTGGGTCTCTTTTCCCAAGTAACAAGTGATAGGATGGAAGGAAATCACCTAAAGTTGCACCGGGAGAGGTTCAGATGGGGCATCAGGGAAAAGATTCTTGACTGAAAGGGTTGTCAAGCATTTCACCAGGCTGTCCAGGCAAGTGGTGGAGTCACCATCCCTGAAGGTGTAGAAATGTCACGTATATGTGGCACTTAGGGACATGGTTCAGTTGTGGACTTGGCAGTGCTGAGTTAATGGATGGACTCAGTGATCTCAGAGGTCTTTTCCAACATGAACAACTCTATGATTCCGTGATTCCGCCCGAAATTAATTCCAGCAAGGTAACCGGTTAATTACGTATTTCTAACCAAACACTTGTGCAATTTTGAAGGAGTATTTTTCCCAAGGTGGTCATAAGTTGCAAAGATAGTTAGCACTAGGCAATTACCATTTTGAAGAATAGATGTTGTCACCATTAAAAGTGGGTACTTGGAACATAGAGCAGTGTCACATCCATCACAGCATCTAAGAGACAGGATGCTTAAATGCAGTGAGAAGGCTGTTAATGCAGAAATGTTTTAAAACTGCCATCAGATCTCTTGTAGTCAATACTGGTACTTTACATAAAAATTGCCTGCAGTGATGATAAGGTAACTTGTCTGAGCCCGAATCATTGGAGAACAATCAAATATGATAAGTGATTGCCAGCTGCTGCCATTTTCAAAGTAGAGACAAAGAGCTGAGATAATACAGCTGCGACAATTCCCGGGAACTTCAAAGGAGCAACCCCGTCAAGTATTGTGTCATCCCTGACACTCAGTCAGCGTAAATGATACCTCATTTTTATAGGCAGTAACAGGTTGATTTCCAATACATCCAAAAACTTCTCTCTATGTGTAGTAGACACCGCTTATATTGAAAAATAGCGTTATATATTTAACTTATCCATAATTATTATTTAGAACACTCATTATAGAGACTGCCATAAAATATTATCAGACCATCTGTAGTGAGCAATTGCAGTTGTTGGTGACTGTGTTCGTGGTCAAGGGTGCAGAGCACTGTTACAAAATGGTGCCTGACTGAACTTCAAATTCAGTGCATTGGCAGAGTAGGCATATAAACTGAAGGATAATTTTTATTTTATAATACAAATTTGTTATAAATATTGTATGTTTTTATGTTTGTGAAATTTCCATGAGCTTACATGCAGCAGGGCAAAAATATACCTAACTTTTTTCAAGAAGAAAGGAAGCACCTGTTTGGGGACCAATTATGAACTTCATAGAACTATCAGTCCTAATTACTAAATAGCTACAGGATTCTCATTTAAGCAAAATCAACCATACTTGAAAACTAAACTTAGAATGTAAATGATGCAATCATTCATAATTCATTCTGCCAAGCACACAAAAGCAGAGCCTGCAGTAGGCTGTTTTTAAATCTTTCGTGCAGATTAATACAGCCAATACTAGATTTTTTAAAAGCTGTTAAGGAGAAACACATCTTCTAAGGGTGCTATTTTTTATCCAGCATTTTATTACCAGTCTTAAACTTGAATACATCTGCTTTAGAAGAAAGACTTAGCAGAAGGGGTAAAGTTATAAGAAGTCTGTCTTTGAGAAGACAGAACATTTCCTATTCAACAGAAATACTAGCTGCTCATTAAAGAATGTTGTATGGCCATTTGCAAGACTCACACTTGCTTGTAACTGTTCAGTTAAATCTCAAATCTGGCAGTAGATAATGTCCACTGCCCATACATTAGTGGAATCAATGATCCAAGGTAATCCAAGGATAATTTCTCAGGCTAGCTAACTGAGGGCAAGACCTCAAGATCTCAAATACAGCTACAGCTCCCCTGGGGACGAAGAGAAGACTCTCAATATCAATCCTTGATTTGCAGGTCTCAGCCCTTTTGCAGGCTAGAACGACCACACAAATTAGTTGTCCAAGCTCAGGTTACTGTTGCTGTTACCCTTATCAATGGAAACTCACTAGAACAGGTGAATATCAGCTCATCTTACGTGGCATTTTTATGTGAAATCACTTTTTGCGCTTAAATAAATACCACCCCATGCACAAAAATATTATCCCCACAGAAAGTTGGTAACTTAGTACAACACATTCCAAAGCAGTAATTTATAGTGGTTTAGACAATAACAACAGCAACATCAACAATAATAAATGAAATATATAGGTTTCTAGTGTTATTTTCTTATCAAAGTGCAAAGTTTAGCTTAAGCTGAGAAGTTCAATGTCTATGGTGTTTCTGTGTACCTGTACTAAATACTTCGTAAACCACCATTAATCCTATGAGTAGCTTGGGAAAGAATTTGCAGTAAAAATTACATTTATAAAATTTAGTTTGCAAATTGCTTGAACTCATTGCGAGATCCTTTTTGCCATCACTTACTCTTTATAAATTATTATGGAGAGAAAAACTGAGCCTACTCATTGATCACAAATTGTTTGCTCATGTTGTAAATATATATAAATACAATGTATTCCTGTACATATAATAATTTTATATTCCGTCTCTGTGATCTATCACTTCAGAAAATGTTATTAAATTTCCTATGCCTTAACCTTTCTTTGACAAAATATATTACATTCCTCCAAAGTCACTTCCCACAGACATTCCTAGCAATCAAACACTATACAATATAACCTGTCCCTAATTTCTGTCTTACTCTACAGGATGTACACTTTCATGAAACCAGTAAAATTCCAGTGGATTCTGCACTGTCTAAGCACTGGGACTTTGCTTCTCTCACGGGGACAGTGTCCAGCCAGGAGTGGATGGGATCCACGCTGGGCTGGCAGTCTCAGTGATCCATGTGAGTGCAGCACTCACAGGGATGACTGGGTACACACTATCCTGAGAAACCTCTTGGCCATTAAAGCTGATTTAGGACCTTCTGTTAACTCTTGTTTACTCCTGATTGTTCAGCTTAAGACTGGTAATATCATGTACTGCTTCCCTCTTTTTATCTGCACTGGTAAATCATATTAAATGGGGCTTTCTGCAGACGGTCGCTGTGTGAGCACATCTTTGGTTGAAGATAGATGGTAAGAAAGGAAGTTTGAAACTGCAGCAAACCATGGATTCTTGTCTCTCCTGTCATATTGAATACCTATATATTCACTCAAGCTTTTACTTGAATTGAGGCTTGT
Organism: Rhagologus leucostigma; assembly: GCA_013397725.1. Classification (NCBI taxonomy): domain Eukaryota; kingdom Metazoa; phylum Chordata; class Aves; order Passeriformes; genus Rhagologus; species Rhagologus leucostigma. The sequence goes on along the minus strand of VZTD01001046.1, from coordinate 738,307 downwards.
GAAGAGTTGAATTCCCTAGAGGGTGTGCTGAGATTTTTAATTTAACGCTCATTACTTCAACAAACACAATGCATTTGCATTTGCAGGGCAGGAAAATAAATGTTTAAATGGAACTTAATCCCATATTTTGAAAATTTGCAAATGATTTGAACTCTTTTACTGGTCACTTTGGATTTCATTAAAGAATGATGGCATGAAAAAATAGGAAGCCACAGTATTTTTTCATAATTTGAAAAGATAACATTACAGATAATTTAATATAATTGTCCAGAGATTTAAGCAAATGTTTCCACAGACAATAATTTATATCACAAGAAAGAAAACCCCATTGTCCACTTAGAAGGGTTAGAGGTGAGGAAGTGGGAATATAAGTTATGCTATGCAGTCAAATTCTTGACATAATTGCATTTGTCTTTGTGTTTTGTGTGCACCAACCACATTAAAACATGTTCTAATAGTAGTGTTTACTTTAAAGAAATCTTTCTGCGCGTGCATTAGGAAACATGAAAGAAACTATGTAAAAGTTCAAGCCTTCAGCATGTTTAACCATTTATGAGTAGTTTATGAATATTTTATTAACTATTGCTTGAAAGAACAACAAAAGTGCTGCTTGCCAATTCGGAGAAAGTAAGTGATGTTTAGTTCAATGATTTAACACGTATAAGCTTTATGAAATGTGCTTGTTGCTATGGTACACATGCATTTCTCTGACAGAATAGATGGGAAGGTAACAGGATACACATGGCATTCTTTTGCCTGAAGAATATAATTCCTTTTGGATCATTTTGAGTCTGTCTGACTTTTCTTCTACAGGCATAGTTTCCTACCTTTACTCTTTCTTACTGAATAGTATTCCTTGCTCTTGGAAAAAATGCATCCAGCAATTGAATCACCCCCTTTCTGAAAGTGAACAACCTCGTGATGCACTTTTTAAAAGTATCTGTTGCATTTACAGTAGTTGAACTGTGACATATTTTGAAAGACTCTGAAAAATTATTGTTATTTCTGCCAGTGGGAAATGTTTCATGGATGCAAGAACTGTACTGAAAATAGAGCTCAGATCCCTAATATATAGGGCATTTTTACCTCTTTGTGTATCAAACACTATCCAATATAACCTCTCCCTAATTTCTGTCTTACTCTACAGGATATACACTTTCATGAACCATTCATAATAATAATAACTAACTGTGAACCGGTGGTTGTTATTTTGACTGTGATTGTTTTAAAATGTCAGGTAAGTGTAACAGATTGCGCTGTTTGTGCAGATTCTGAAACAAATTCTCAGTAAAGGAGGTACAACTGAAGCATCAAATAATTTGTATGATTGAACACTAACACTAAAATCTGATTGGAATCTAAGAGATATGATGTTGGTAGGAAATTATCAGACAGGAAGACACGTAATAGGACATTTAAATGTATAGACAACTCAGAAGAGAAGAAGCTGGGGATATAACAGATGAATGTGTTAGCTGGGATGTGGAATAACAAAGAATGGTATTTGAGACACTGAAATGGAAGGTGTAGCTAGAAAGCTCAAGAGAATCTGTCTATTTCCTGATGCCAATAAGGAGAGGTAATGAGGGAATACATATTTAAATTACAGGCCTAAGAGATCTGCAATTCCCACTTAAAAGTATGGAGATCCTTAGAGTTTCTACTTAGGGATTAGATTGTCTGTGGGACACCTGTTTCCTGGTTAAAGCAGAGGAGGTTTTGGTTGGTTCGGACTACTATAAAGACAAAAACATAGGCAATGCAAAAACAGGGTCAGCTAAGTTTTACAGGAAAAATTCATGTCAAAAACAACACACAGTGTAAAACAGATGCAGTACCACCAAAAGAAGTCCAGGTAGGAGGACTGGGACAGAGGTATGAAGACTAACTCAGTGCGTCTCCAGTTGGGAGAAAGAAAATAAAAATGGTTACTGGGGATGAATCATGAGGCAAAACTAAGGACTTCATATTCCACTGCAATAAAATTTTAAAAAGAAAGTGAGAATTCCAAGGAATAAGAGGGTATCTGCCATATGACCTGAATTGCTTCACAAGCTCTTGATTTAAATGCTCTGCAGGAAAAAAAGGCTCTTATATTTGCAATTGAGTTATTAGATCACAAACCAATTCAATTTCAGCTGAATCATGGGACCAGATGCGATATGAGCCTCAGAAATATTGATAATATTACAAATATTACACTAGAAAAATGTAGCTGAGAGCTGGTGATATTCAGTATATGTACTGTGAGTCCTGTAAGCAAAAATAAGCTGTTAATAAGAAATCCGTGAAACAAGCAACATTATCTCTCTGAGTCTGTAACAGCTGACAGGCAGAAATACCTTGCTGAGCAAAAGTGTAGCATAAAGAGCAATTTGCCCAACATGTGCCATCAAAAGTAGTCCAAACTGAAATAGCGAGGACAGCAGCATTGATAGGGATCATCCTCTTCCAGCAGCCCTAGCAAAACAATTGAAGAACAAACAGGCATGTCCCCAAAGGGGTTGTTACACGTCAAAGCAGCACAGTTCGGATCTGCCTCCAAACAGTGCTGACAAAGTCTTCTGATAAACTGGACACTGGCATTGGCTCAGAAACTCCTAATAGTGAAAAACAACATTTCTCACAAACAGCCTCTGAGGGCTTTTGCCTGCTTTACCATCATTCAGGAGTGACTATTTTGTGTTAAATTATGGATGCTGTCCTGTCACCTGACAAAGTCTTCTTCATCCTGTGGTGAGTACCTCCAAACCCAAGTAACTATGGATGCTTCCAGGAAGCATTCTAGTTTACACTGAACTTGGTATAAACTGAACGAGGCATTAAGATCAGAGCAGATAAAAGCTTTTATTTTAGGAAATGGAAAGGGCAAGGAAAAAGTAATGCGGTGCTATGGCATCACGTTACAGTGACTGCTAACTAAGAAAAGAAAGAACACGACGCTGAGTGGAGAAAAGCTGGTAAAAAGCTTCCCTGCTTTGGACAGACAATTTCTTTGTCCATCCAAACCTTAAGAAAGCTACCAGAAGTATCACCACAAGAGTCAAAAACTCCTTAACCCTCTGGGCTTAGTTCCCTTTCTTGTCAGTGATTCATATCCACATTCCCATATCCAGGACCAGTGTCCTCCACCAGGCTGCAAAGCCGGGTTCCTCCTGCCTCTCTCGCTGGAGCACTGTTGAACTCCGTGTGGAAATAATGCTGGCTGAGAAGTATGAGCAGGACTTTAGTCTCCTGGTTCTTACCTGAGAGGAGACTCTGATCTAATTCCTGTTTTAGTTAATGTTATTTGTTCATATTGAAAAAGTATTGGCAGGAAAATAATCTTCTTTTCTCTCTCCTTGCACCCCCAAATAACTTAACAACTTAGTAGATGACAATGAGAGTTCAAATTCACTCAGGCAGAGAGTAGAATGAGACCTGAATCTCCTTCATGCCTCAAAATTTACCTAGCCTTTAAGATACTAGAAAAGGGAAGATTGATAAAAATGACCCATTTGTGACTCTTTTCCTGAAAATACACCAAAAAACTGTTCAGCAGAGATAATCCAAATCTGTTAAGTATTTGAGTATTTGACTATTTAAGTATTTGACTAAGTGAAACTGCATCTTTCTTGAATTTAGTGCATGGAAAAAAAATAATTCACCCACCATTTATCTACCGTTTTGTTTAAAGGGAGCTAAGCGTAAATTCCAGGCAATTTAATAACGGATTTTACAAGACAGACACATGCTCACAACTTGAAGCAGATATTGTCAAGAAGAAGCAAGAGAGGGGGGAGCATTCTCTTTTCCAGTAATGAATGTTCACTTGAGATCATGTATGGAACAGAAAGGGAAGTGGAAGGAGTACAGTGATTGACAGTGAATGGAGATTTCTGCCCCATGTGGCCACAGTGAAATTGTACAAAGGAGACTGTAGGATACAAACACATAGGCTGACCTGGCTGCAGGACATTGACACAAGTATTGGAATCAGAAAACGGAGAGTGCTGCTGTCTGCCGAGGTGCCTGTTCAGACAGTGTTGCACTGCAGTGCAGTGGGATGATTTCTTGCCAAACGGGCATTTCAGCGTGGGAAATCTGACCGCTGTACCCTCAGTGCCTTCTGCAGAGTCAGTGTGAAAGGCAGCCAAGAGCTGGGTGCTGATGGCAGGATGGACAGAAAATGACCCCTGTGGCAGTGCTGGACCGCCACAACACACAGGAGTTTATAACAGAGCCTGCGCTGGGGCCGCTGTGTTCCGAACAGGATTGTCTCCTCTGCAGTGACCGGTGACCCCGGCCGGACGCCAGCCACACACCTGGCCATTCCGTCACTGCCCTCCTCAGCAGGGCAGGGGACACAGTGAGGTGGAAAATGTCATGGGTCGAGATAAAACCGAGAAGATCACTTAGCAGTTACTGCCGTGGGCAAAACTTGATTTGGGAAAAATTAATTTAATTTATTTTAATTTAAAGTGGAGTCGGAAGCAAAGTTAAAAAATACTCCTTGTCCCCTCTGCCCGCCCCGGGGGGAGCCTTCCCTGCCTCGCCCTGGTCCTTTTACCTCCTCCGGCCCTGAGCTTCTCTGAGGGGCTCAGCCCTGCCCTGGGGGCCTTTGGGTGGGGCCGGTGGGAACCAGCTGGGACTGGCCAATTCCGGCCAGAACCGGCCAATTCCGGCCGAGTCCAGCCGGGACAGCCCCCCTCGCCTCACGGGCCGCCCCCGCACCTGGAGACGGACACGCGGGACGGAGCAAGGTGCGCAAGGCAGCCGGACAAGGTAAGCACAGCCGGGGCAGGGCCGAGAGGGAGCCGAGCTCCTTCCCACCTCGGCAGCCACCAGGTCAGTCCTTCTGGCTGGGTCTGGTTCGTGGTCACGGTGACGAAGAAATCAGATGCAATTGCAAAATAATGGCCGACAGTGAGTCCGCTCCCAAAACCAAAGACAGAACAGGGACCCTGAGCGCTTCAGCTCGTTTGGGAAAATAGGAAGACATGGGGTTTGGAAACCTGCAAAATGGCACCAAGAATTAAAGCAGGAAAAATACTGAGGGCAAATCGGCCCCACAGGTAATTCCCCGGGGTCAGGCTGAGCCGGCACACGGGTTTTCATGGCAGAGTGAGAGAACAGGCTGAGAAGGGCCGTGGGACAGGCTGTCCCTCAGGTGGGCTCCGGGCTGGCAGGCAGGGCTCAGCAGAAGAACAAGGGACAAAGGCTGTGGCACTGGACCTGCACCTGCCACTGATAGAAAAGGAAGGAAAGAGGATTTCAGAGAAGATAGTCAGCTGCCCTGCTTATGTCTTGAAGCCAAGCTGCTGTTGCAGCATCCAAAAAGCAAAATTTGCACTAGCGGACTTGGAGCAGAAAAAAAAAGAAAGTGTGTAATAGTGTCCTCATTCCCACACGAGTATCACTTTTCCTCTGTAGCAAACCTGTTCCTTATTTGTAGAGGAACCTGGAAACCTGTACCTGGAGAAGGGTGTGATGTTTTCCTTAATAGATTATGCTTGAAGATAAACTGCAAAATAGTTTCTCCTCTACATGCTTTAGTTTCCATTATTTTCCAAAGAGAATATCTGGTTTCTGAACTCAGGTTAGGACTAACCAAATGATTTTTATTTTTCAGTAAAAATTAGAGTAAAACATTCAGATTAGACATTAGGTTGCAACTCCACGAATGTTGGTCTTTAATAAACAATAGCAAAAAACCCCAGAGGCTGCAAAGAAATTAGCTTAAATTTACTTTTTTTTTCAAATTTAAAGCCAGCTATCTCTGGCGTTGGCCGAAGGGAGTGTTCTGAAAAGTTAGCGGTGCAAAATCTGCAACGACACAAACCCAGCCCGAAACGAAAGATTTCCGTTTCAAACCAAAGTAAAAAACTGGGGCTTTTAACGTGGACCCCATCGGGAGTGACCCTGAGCCGTCTGCCCTCACTCTCCTGCAGGTGTTACGAGGAGCGGAGGCGCTCTCCCAGCGGCGGTTCCTCGCCCGGACGGGAGCTGGCAGTCCCCGGGAGCCAGGTGAGCCCAGGGAAGCGGCCCGTGTGCCACGGGAAAGTTCGCCGGGGTGCAGAGCAGGAAAAGTGAAAGAGTTGCTGTGCAGAGGACAGTCTCTGCCCGCCACCTTTCCCCGCAGCTGAGTCTAATGACATTGATTGCTGAGGAGCGTTCGCAGCGCAGCTGGGGCCGGGCGGGGGCGGCTGGGGCAGCTGCCGGGTTCTGCAGGCGCGGCCGCGCAGCCCGCCCGGCGCACAGGGGAGCAGCCCGGGGGAG